>CM016614.1:20891571-21214162 GCA_005393395.2 Gossypium australe | reverse complement strand
TTTCGGCTATGCTAGTCGAAATTTCAGTTCCAAGAGAAACTAACCTTAGTCATGCATTTTTAGTTGATTGAGGTGTGTTTATAGTTGTAAATTAATTGTGTATATATGTGGTTGTTATGTGTGAAGCTTCAGAATTTTTAGGACCTTCTTTGAGTAAAGCGAAAGGCAAAAAAAAGCTAGTTTAAGCTTTTGACGAATAGGCGAAAGCGTGAAAGATGTGAACAGTGAGTTTTTTGGAATTGTTGCTTGTAAACACGTTTCATAGTGTTATACGAGAGCTTAGGAGTAGCCTAAACAATTATCCTAAGTTCCAAGTGTTTTTACTCCTCTTGTTTATTTTGCAAAATTGTGACTATGTATTGTGGATTGAGTAAAATGATGCATTAATAGGACATGTGATATGTGTATGTTAGCTCTTGTGAAATGCATCAGTTGTGAGCATGTTAAATGTGCCAAATGAGTAATGATGTTGTTTATAATGTAAATAAGTAGTGAAAGTGTGTAGAAAACAATAAAAAAAATTTGTGAAAAATTGTGGATACTTTGACCTTGTGACCTTTTGAGGACGTTGGATATGGTTGGCATGCCATAGGTGATACGAGCAGCTCGGTCCAATTCAAAGTCCATAATGGCAATGGGCTTAGGTTTCCTCAAGGACCAATCACGGGATCTAAATCCAAGTAGCTAAAGTCAAAACTCAATTTATTCGTTCAAGACTTTATCACCAAAAAATTAGAGAAAAAAAGTTGAAACTTTAAGACGATGGATTTTGGAGCGAGGATTAAATAGAAGAGACTATTTTTTTTCGTGGACATAAACTCTCAATCTATGATCACAAATGCATGTGGGAAATGTTAACAAGCTTAGGTGTTTCCTTTCAAGGAACTCAATCAATCCCACAAGCTTAAGCATTTTAAATTGGGTTTAGGTTTTAGGCTTAATTTTCATACATATGAGCCCAATATTGTATTTATCAACCTTTATTATTTTATAAATTTTTATTCTAAATTTTTATAATTATTAAGTATTTTAAGTTCTTTAGGAGTTTTATTTGAACAAGTAAGTTATGTTTAAAACTACTTCTTATTTAGATTAATTAGAGTTCTAGTATACTAAGAGTTTTATTTAGATTTATTTAGCTAGCCTATATAAAGGTCTTTGCATTGTACACAATTCATAAATTGATTATTATTATTCAAATTCTCTTTGAGTTTTTCTTTTCAAGAATTGTTCTTGAGTTTCTTTTAGATGAGTTTTAATAATATTTTTAGATTGTGGGGATCATCTTCAAACTTTTTTCTTGCCAATGTTTCTATCTTGGAGGGGAAATTAGAGCCACTTGAAAGGGTTCTGGATTCTTTGTGTTTCCAAGGCTTCTTAGGACTTCTACATATCATGTTCTATCTTTTCCATCTGTCTTCTTTATTTTCTTCTTTATTGTTCCAATCTTTGATTTATTGTTCTATTGATTTATCTTATTTATTTATTTGTTTTATTTGACTTGGAGTTGATTGTGTTTAGGTTTGGTCAAAATCCAAATTTCTTTTAGAACGTCTAGAGCCCTAAGTCAAATCCACGACTTGAACAAATTTTATGATCTTCTTCTACATTCATCTGCCTCATTCGTATCATTTGGCATCAGATTTGGGGTGTTTTAGATTTTTTTTGTTCTTATAAACTGATTTCTTACAAACAACCTCAAAACAAATTTTTTTACCTGGAAAGTTTTTAGAAAAAAATATTTTTCAGTTGATAAACATTTTTCATATGAACTAAAATTTTACATACTGTTTCTTGGCACTAAGTTAAAATATAAAAAAAATATTTCCCACAAAAAAAAGGTAATGAAAAAGTAAAAAAAATATATGAGAAAGAAAAAAGTAAAAAATTTTCTGTGGGTTGAATTTCGTGCCAAAAATTTCCAAATCAAATCTATATTATTTGAGGAGGTTCCAGTTTAAATTTCGTGATTTTCAAATTAGGAACACCTTTAGCGAAGTTTGTCAATTTTGCTTCACAATTTTTCAGGTTTTTGGGTTTCAGTAATTTTCATTTACTCTTAGCCTTAGGTTTTCATTTGTTTTTGCTTTTTCTTATTCCTTTACGCATTCTGACACTTTATTGTTTCTTTTGTTAGTAGGTTAAAGCACGTTGCACATTCATTTCTTCGTGCAACATAATTCTTTGGCGTGTAGCCGATTTTGGACTCATAGTGCTACTAGGTTTGCTATTAGTTTATTTGATACATTTTGATTGATTGATATAGAAACTTTTAAAAGACTCACAAGATTAATTCTTACCTCATTGAGAATTTTATTTTATTTCTGAGTGCATAAGGTGAGGTTTGCTTAATATTTCTTTTGAGCGTGTGTGTTTTTCCAGGATTTTACAATGACTCGTGACACTCGTAACCATAAAAACCATGATGAGATACCATTCGATGACAAAGAAAAAGATGTTACATTTGAGAATATTGTGGGGATGGTAAAATTTCAACATCAACAATTGAACAAGGTACGTGATACATTTGAGGCCAATTTGACTAAGTGTCGAACGAAGCTATAGGCCAATTTGACTAAGTGCCGAACGAAACTACAAGAGAATATTAATCAGCTTTCCAATCAACTTATCAATCAAATTCAAATGCTAACTCAAGCTGTTGCTTGTTTGGAGACTTCTTCGAACCGACAATCTCGTACTCGTGATAGTGCTGATGATAGGGACAATGAACAACTTCGTATTCATTCTAATACTGGTAGACGAGGATTTTATCAAATTGATGAAACTTTGGGTATTCCTGATCGTGTAACATCTCGAATTAAGGATTTGTATGAAATTATTTTTATTTCTTGTATCGCCTGAATAAATGCCCTTGTAGGGTTGTTTAAGGGTTTAGTCTGAAACTCGAGGAAAATTCTGTCTTAGGGCTAGGGTTGTATTTGCACACTTTAAGGGAGGTGCTAGGCGAGATAAGAATTAAGGAAAAGATTTGGGGGAGTTTGACAAAAGAAAGTGTGTGGCAAAGTGGTTTGGGGCGCCACTTAAGGGCGCTGGGCTCAGGTTCGATTCGCGTGGGAGGAGTTTTATTTTTGTTGTTGTTGTTGTCATGAAGGAGAAAGGAATAATAATAAATTCGTTGAGTTTGTGGCACAGTGAACGCTCTGGCCGAATGGCTTGGGGCGCTAGGTTGTATAGGGGCTTCAGCAAGTCTGAAGTTCGAGTCATGGTGGCTGCATGTGGTATTTCATTTTGGGCTTTGGTGATTTAAACGAGAGGGCTAGCTATGAAGACTTTAAAAGAAAATTTTTGAGTTCATATCACAATTAATACCTTGGCAAAGTGGCCAGGGGCGTGGCGATTCGTTGCAGCTCGGGGACTCGCGTTCGAATCCCGTTAAGCGCTCGGGTGCTTCTAATTTCTTTTGTTTTAGCGCTAAAGCAATAAGGATCAGCAAGCATAGGTTAAAAGAAATATGCAGCGCGTTTTGACATGAAAGTCAAGGTGGCCGAGTGGCTGGGGCGCTGGGGAGTTCGCTCCAAGTCTGGAGTTCGAAACCCCTGAATAGCGTGGGCGTCTTATTTTGCATTTGGCCATTAATGCATGCAGGAGCCCAGGGACCGAAGGTTTAAAAGAAATTTCCGAAGCGTTTATGTCAAGAAAGGCGCAATGGCGGAGTCGGAGGCATTGGGAAGGCTCCTCCAGGTCTCGGGTTCGAGACCTGGCAGCAGCATGGAGGAATTAATTAATTTTTTTTTTTTTGTCTCTCTAGTGGCTAGCATGGGCATGGGGCGCGCGCATGCATGCAAGGCATGCTGCCCATGTCCCTTTTCAGCTGCACGATTTTGGGGGGGGAGGTAGTATTATATATATTTATTTATATATATATTTATTATATTATATTATTATTATTATTATTATTATTATTATTATTATTTTATGTTAGTATGGGGTAATATTTTGTGTTAGTATGGGTGTTTTCCCTTATTATATTGGCATGGGAAGTGAATAAACATTTTCTTATGGGAAAATGTATTATTTTATCCTATGTTGATGGGGGGGTTAGCATATGGTGGGAGAGGTGTTGGCCGGCCTAGTAATTGGCAAAAATAAGCATGGCCGAATTTTGGGATCTTGGGGGGGGGGGCTTTAGCTCACGGCGTTGGAGTATTAGGGAGTAACACACTTCCTTTTCATTTTTTTTTTCTTTTTCTTCTTCTTCTTGCTAATCACACCAAAACCCCCTTCCTCTCCTTTGATACTTTTCGATTCTTCTTCATAAACCTTGTGCCGAAATCCCCTAAGTCTTCCCTTTCATCTTCTTTACTCTTTCAAGGCCGAATCTGTAAAAGAAGGTGCTGTCGTTTTCAAAGCTTGGTAAGTGCCTTAAATTAGAATTTGGTTTTTTCTTCTTGTATGCCGAATGCAAGTGTCCAATCCTGGGTAAGGTGGGCCGAATACGTTCTCAAGACACTAAGAGTTTTGCTCCCTTGTGTGTAGTAATCGTAAAGGAGCATTGAAGGAGTGGCTTCCCGAGACTTCGTTTCATTTTGGTAAAGTATATATATGTGTATATATATTATTCGGCCAAAGGCCATTTTGGGAACCTAAGTATAACCGAAATTTTGTATTTTGATTTTAAGGGGGGTAAATCGGCCAAGAAACCAGAAGTTTTTGAGATTTCAAGTCGCCTTAGTTCGTATTATTAAAGGTTCGGCCTAAGGCCCTGTTTTATTACAATATGACCAATCCTTTGGCTCTGTTAGTTAACCAAATGAGACCCCTATATACTGATCTATAATGGCCGAATATAGGAGCATTCGAGGACAAGTTCGGGACTTTTGTAATATCACATAGATACGGGAATTCTTGTTAAATCTTCGATTAAATAGGTGTGTAAGCTCTTACACACTTTTAGTATAAACTGTTATTTGATAATATTAATAACCTCTCATGTGGTAATTTTGCCTAGTGGGCATAAGCTTGGTTCCGGGTAAGTCCCCTATTACTCGATCTACGATAATTGTTGTGTATGCCATCATATGCTGTGAAATGCTATACTATATACGATTGCATGATATATGGGATCATGATACTTGTGATATGAGCATGATGATGGTGGGATTGACGAGAGGGAGTAATATTCGTGTCGACGGACACCAGTGTTTTGGTAACACATTGTGACTACGGTCACCAGAGGTTTGGTACCTCCAGAGGTTTGGCACCTCATAGCGTCTCGTCCCTGTGGCTTAGTACCACCGTGGGTTGGCCCCACATTTGAGATACGGGATCGACGCCAGTGATTTGGTATCACACGATGGGTTGGCCCCATCATTTGATTGTGACTTCGGTCACCAGTGGTTGGCACCACAGTATTGACGGATATCGTGACTAAAAGTCACCAGTGGTTTGGCACCACCAGTGGTTTGGTACCACACGGGGTAGAAAAGGAGCATGGATGGCTAGGTTGGGTTGCATAATTGCATGTCATACTAATATCTTGTGTATGAGTGGTAATTTCGGGTTAGGGATTTATACACTGAGTCTTGGTGACTCACCCCTTCCATATCATCTTGCAGGTGAGTAGAGTGCGGATGCGGAGCCGAGGAGAGCTGAGGCGGCCATGTTGGTTTTGTGGACTTGAAATTTTATTTTGCCCCGTTTTAAGTTTATTATTCACTACATCGATTGGGTTGTAATATGGCCGCTTATTATTATTATTTTGGATAGTTAGGTGGTTGTTTTTACTTTATTATATAACTGATGAACTTACGAACGGTTATGCAAATCGGTTGAAAGTAACGTTTTCAAAAATAAGTACTCGTACGCGTTTTAAAAAAAAAATGTTACCATCGAGTAACGAAAATTTTTTTTAAGCTATTGATCACTCTATTGTTTTAAAATTTAAATGATCAAATGGTTTTAAAGGAAGAAAGGATTTTCAACTCAATCGGATTTACCAAATCAACCCACTTGAGTTTAGCAAATACTGCTGTGTACCCCTAACAAATTTAAAATTTCTATTATTAGTCCGAACCTTTCAAACTCCTTTTACCCCCGTGACATACCAGATCCGGTCATGACTTGTGGGCCGGGTTTGGGGTGTTACATTTTGGTATCAGAGCCCGGTTCAAAACTCGGCTGTGAGGGCCTAAGACCAAAAAAAAATGTTTTTGCTAGATAGGCTTTTGAAAACCTCTTTGAAAATGGTTTTGGTTGAACAACATGGCGTCGAGTCTCTGGCACCGATCCGCTCTTGTAAGTATCTTTAATCTATGTATGAATGGTTATCTGTAAATGGGTAGAAAATGGGACGTAGATAGTAGGAAAGGTACATGAACTCTAGGACTAGTTTACCCCAAACAATCGCATAAGATTTATAATTGCCTAATTAAACAAACCCATGACTAAGTCACCGAGTTAAGGTGTGGTAACCCTTGTACGCATGTCTAGGATTGGATCCGGAAGAGCTTGGTATTTAAGCGGTCTTAGCAACTCACCTCCTCTTCGCGGGAATCCTACCTGGTGCGTAGCTTCGGTTCACCCTAACCATGAGGACTTGTTCGTGGGCTAAACCCTATTATTAAAACCCGAAAGGGAATTAGCCGCGTTTTGATAAAAACTCTAGTTTTAAAGACTTCCCTCGAACTTGTGAGATTCATATTACAAAATTCCCTTGATTTATGAACATTTTAAAGTACCCTTAGTAGTAAATTACAAAAATACCCCTAGTTTTAAAATCTAAGCTACCCTAAAATTTTAATAAATTTTCTTATACCCAAATCCCTAGTTTACAAAATATCAAAAATATCGTGATTTTGGAAAATTACGAAATTGCCCCTAATTTGCAAATTACCAAAATAACCCTGATTTTCAAGGTTTTTGCAGCACTACCAATTTGAAAAGGCAATTTCTCAAAAAGAACCCCAAGTTTTTTTTTAAAACTTTAAGTTTCTCTCGATTTGTCAAGATTTACAAACTTACTTTGTTTTATTACCAAAATACCCCTGTAGGGTAAATGACGAAAATACCCCGGGTTAGGAATTGGACAAAAGGGTAATGGAATAAGTATCTTCGAATTACAATGGATGACTTGCAACTTGTTAGAACAACTTCTTGATCTTGCCCATAAAATTCTTTGTTAATAATCAGTGGAACATTGACCAACTCATAAAACCTTTTAAGACAGATTACGCTATAAGAAATGAGTTCTAGAGGTCGCGGCCGTCGGGGACGCGGTAGAGGCCGGATGGCCATGACAGAACCAGTTAGGTCGGGCCAAGGATCGGATAATGAAATACCACCTCCACCACCACCCCCAGCTTTTGGCGATGGACATCAGGATCAGGCGGGGGCGAGTCGGTATCGCAAGCTATGCTGCGTGTTCTAGAAATGATGGCTGAGACCAGTAGAGGTACAGGAGCTCGGAAGTCTGTATCGGAGCGGCTTCGATCCAACGGAGCTGAAGTATTTCGGGGTGTGTCAGGTGTCGCACCTAGTACGGCCGAGTATTGGTTAGAATCGACGGAGAGGATCATGGATGACCTTGATTTAACAAATGAAGAGAAGCTGAAGGGAGCCGTGTCGCTTCTGAAAGATGAGTCATACCAGTGGTGGCTCACAGTTCGAGATGGTGCTATGGCGGATGATCTTACGTGGGAATACTTCAAGGCCACTTATCAGAAGAAGTATGTAGGCACCAGTTATACTGATACTCAGAGGAAAACCTTTCTGGGACTGGTACAGGGAAACAAGTCGGTATCTGAGTATGAGGCAGAATTCCTGAGGCTGAGCCGCTATGCTCGGGGAGTCGTGTCAACTGAGCACGATCGTTGTGTCCGCTTTGAAGACGGACTTAGGGATGACTTAAGACTGTTGATTGCTCCACAATAGGTACGTGAGTTTGCAGTTCTGGTAGAAAAGGCTAAGGTAGCCGAAAGGGTCCGGGAGTCTGTGAGGCAGAGCTATGATAGGAGCAAGCAGAAAAGAAGTGTTGGTTCACCTGGATCGGGAAATAATACACAAAAGAGGGCCAGGCAGAGTGGACCAAATCAGGCTGGAAGGACCATGGCTGCTAATCAGAGACCGGCTCAGTGTAATCGCTGTGGGAAGTCACATTGGGGAGGTTGTTACACCGGTGAGAGGGGTTGCTTTGAATGTGGATCTCCGGATCACCGTGTAAGGGATTACCCTCGGAAGTTGGCAAGGAATCAGCCAGAGGGTCAGAACCGTACTCCAGCAAGGAATGTGGGACCACCGCAGAGGGGTCGTGGTAATGGTAGAGGAGGCAATGGTCCTAATCGAGGTTGCGGAACTCAGGGCAGAGGAGCAGGCAACACAGAAGCTAGGCAGCCTGGCTTAGTCTACGCAGCGAGACGTCGCGAGGAGGGTGACGCACCGGATGTCATCACCGGTACATTCCTAATTCTTGGTCTTCCATATGTAGCATTAATTGATGTGGGTTCAACGCATTCATACATTGCTAGTAGTGTGGTAGAGACTATGAAATTAGACTTCGAGACTGCTTCTAGGGAGATGACTGTAATTAGCCCTCTAGGACACTCGGTGGTAGTAAACAAGCTATATAGAGATATACCCCTAGAACTCCAAGGGGTAGTGTTTGTGGCTGATCTGATGGAACTGCCGTTTGGGGAGTTCGACCTAATTCTTGGAATGGACTGGCTGGTTAAGTATCAGGCAAGGTTGGATTGCGCTGCTAAGCGCATGATTCTAAAGACGGCTAAGGGGGATGAAGTGGTCATGATAGGTAACAGAAGAGATTATCTATCCAATGTAGTGTCTGCCTTGAAGGCCGAGAAAATGATCAGAAAAGGTTGTGAGGCATTGTTGGTTCGAATTTATGCCTTGGAGGCTAAGGAGTCAGCAGTTGAGAAGGTCCGAACTGTAAGGGAATTCGCTGATGTGTTTCCAGAAGAACTCCCAGGTCTGCCTCCAGATCGGGAAGTGGAGTTCGGTATAGACTTGTTGCCCGGGACGGCACCTGTGTCTATAGCACCCTACCGAATGGCACCAAAGGAGTTGGTGGAGCTGAAGGCTCAAATTCAGGAGCTCTTAGATAGAGGGTTCATCCGACCTAGTATATCTCCGTGGGGAGCACCTGTGTTGTTGGTCAAGAAGAAAGACGGGTCAATGCGGATGTGTATCGACTACCGTCAGCTTAACAAGCTAACGATCAAAAAAAAGTATCCGTTGCCACGAATTGATGACCTGTTTGATCAGCTGAAGGGTGCATCGGTGTTCTCAAAGATAGATCTTAGGTCGGGCTATCATCAACTTAAGGTGAAGGAGGCTGATGTTCACAAGACAGCATTTCGTACCCGGTATGGGCATTACGAGTTCTTAGTGATGCCGTTTGGGTTGACCAACGCACCGGCAGCGTTCATGGACTTGATGAATAGGGTGTTTCAGCAGTACTTGGATCAATTTGTCGTGGTGTTTATAGACGACATATTGGTTTACTCAAGAACGGAGGAGGAGCATGATATGCATTTGCGCATAGTTCTACAAGTGCTGAGGGAGGAGCAGTTGTATGCCAAATTCAGTAAATGCGAATTCTGGCTTAGGGAGGTGACCTTCTTGGGTCACGTGGTGTCAGCTGAAGGGATTAGAGTGGACCCCCGCAAGGTCGAAGCGGTGTTGGAGTGAAAACCACCTCGGTCAGTGGCAGAAATTCGAAGTTTTCTGGGTCTGGCCGGGTACTATAGAAGATTTGTGGAAGGATTCTCTTCAATCGCAGCGCCGTTGACTAAGTTATTAAGGAAAGGAGTCCCATTCGTTTGGTCAGAGAAACAGCAAGAAAGTTTTGATAAGCTAAGAAAGATTCTGACGGAGGCTCCAGTTTTGGTACAGCCTGAGGTGGGGAAATTGTACACGGTTTATTGCGATGCTTCCCATAATGGTTTGGGATGTGTGTTGATGCAGGAAGGGAAGGTAGTGGCCTATGCATCCCGTCAGCTAAGACCGCATGAGGTTAACTATCCTACCCATGACTTGGAATTAGCAGCAGTGGTTTTTGCTTTGAAAATATGGAGGCACTACTTATATGGGGAGAAGTCGATAGTCTACACGGATCATAAAAGTTTGAGGTATCTCTTGACTCAGAAGGACTTGAATCTGAGGCAGCGCCGATGGATTGAACTGTTGAAGGACTACGACTGTTCAATTGAGTACCATCCAGGCAAGGCTAACGTGGTGGCTGATGCGTTGAGCCGAAAGGTCGTGACAGACTTAAGGGCGATGTTTGCTCGTCTTAGTCTATATGACGACGGAAGTCTTTTGGCAGAGCTGCAAGTTAAGCCAAC
Source organism: Gossypium australe (assembly GCA_005393395.2). Taxonomy (NCBI): domain Eukaryota; kingdom Viridiplantae; phylum Streptophyta; class Magnoliopsida; order Malvales; family Malvaceae; genus Gossypium; species Gossypium australe. The sequence continues at coordinate 21,203,843 of CM016614.1, read as the reverse complement.
TTGGATCGAGGAGATTAAGGAAAAGCAATTAGGGGATGACAGCTTAAACGCGCGAAGGTTGCAAGTTCAAGATGGCGGTTTGGAAGGGTATAGTCTGACTGGTGATGGTGTGTTGTGCTTTCAAGGGCGGCCTTGTATGCCGAATGATGTGGGCTTGAGGCAAAGAATTCTTCAGGATGCGCATAGCAGCCCATACGCTATGCATCCTGGGGGTAGCAAGATGTATGGAGATTTACGGAAACAGTTCTGGTGGCCAGGATTGAAGCGTGAGGTAACAGAATTCGTGGGAAGGTGTCTCACGTGTCAGCGAGTAAAGGCTGAACATCAGTTGCCATCTGGGTTACTCCAACCCGTGAAGATTCCTCAGTGGAAATGGGAGAGGATCACTATGGATTTCGTCAGTGGGCTACCCCTCACGCCCAGCAAGAAGGACACAGTTTGGGTGATTGTGGACCGCCTGACCAAGTCGGCTCACTTCATACCGGTAAGGGCGAATTACTCGCTTCAGAAGTTAGCTAAGTTGTATGTGGCGGAGATAGTGAGGTTGCATAGGGTGCCAGTGTCTATCATCTCAGACAGAGACCCCAGATTTACGTCGAGGTTTTGGAGAGCACTCCATCAGGCCTTGGGTACACGGTTGGATTTCAGTACCGCATTCCATCCACAGTCGGACGGGCAGTCGGAAAGGGTTATTCAAATTTTAGAGGACATGTTAAGAGGCTGCATTTTGGACTTCAGAGGTAGTTGGGAAGAATTTTTGCCATTAGCGGAGTTCGCATACAACAACAGTTATCAGGCAAGCATTAAGATGGCACCATATGAAGCACTGTATGGTAGGAGGTGTCGCACACCTACTTGTTGGACGGAGTTGGGTGAGCGACGGATGTTAGGACCGGAATTGGTTGCAGAAACTGAGGATAAGGTGAAGAAGATCCAAGCTCGGTTGAAAGAAGCCTCGGATAGGCAAAAGTCATATGCCGATCTCAAGCGAAGGGACATAGAATTTGCCGTAGGAGACGAAGTTTTTCTGAAGGTCTCGCCATGGAAGAAAGTGTTAAGATTTGGGAAGAAGGGCAAATTAAGTCCAAGGTTCGTTGGACCGTTTAAGGTGTTGAGGCGAGTGGGACCAGTAGCTTATCAGCTCGAGTTACCTGTAGAACTGAGTCGGATGCATGATGTGTTCCATGTCTCCATGCTTAGACGCTACCGTTCTGATCCATCACACGTCTTGGCAGTTGAGGAAGTTGAGGTGAGTCCAGATTTGACGATGGAAGAGGAACCTATGCAGATCCTAGATCGGGATGTAAAAGTTTTGCGTAGGAAGTCAGTTCCTTTAGTGAAGGTCCTATGGCGGAATCATGGCGTGGAGGAAGCGACGTGGGAGCCCGAGGATGTGATGCGGCAGCAATACCCCCAACTTTTCTGACCCAGGTAATTTCGAGGACGAAATTATTTTAAGGGGGTAGAATTGTAACATCTCGAATTAAGGATTTGTATGAAATTATTTTTATTTCTTGTATCGCCTGAATAAATGCCCTTGTAGGGTTGTTTAAGGGTTTAGTCTGAAACCCGAGGAAAATTCTGTCTTAGGGCTAGGGTTGTATTTGCACACTTTAAGGGAGGTGCTAGGCGAGATAAGAATTAAGGAAAAGATTTGGGGGAGTTTGACAAAAGAAAGTGTGTGGCAAAGTGGTTTGGGGCGCCACTTAAGGGCGCTGGGCTCAGGTTCGATTCGCGTGGGAGGAGTTTTATTTTTTGTTGTTGTTGTTGTCATGAAGGAGAAAGGAATAATAATAAATTCGTTGAGTTTGTGGCACAGTGAACGCTCTGGCCGAATGGCTTGGGGCGCTAGGTTGTATAGGGGCTTCAGCAAGTCTGAAGTTCGAGTCATGGTGGCTGCATGTGGTATTTCATTTTGGGCTTTGGTGATTTAAACGAGAGGGCTAGCTATGAAGACTTTAAAAGAAAATTTTGTTGAGTTCATATCACAATTAATACCTTGGCAAAGTGGCCAGGGGCGTGGCGATTCGTTGCAGCTCGGGGACTCGCGTTCGAATCCCATTAAGCGCTCAGGTGCTTCTAATTTCTTTTGTGTTAGCGCTAAAGCAATAAGGATCAGCAAGCATAGGTTAAAAGAAATATGCAGCTCGTTTTGACATGAAAGTCAAGGTGGCCGAGTGGCTGGGGCGCTGGGGAGTTCGCTCCAAGTCTGGAGTTCGAAACCCCTGAATAGCGTGGGCGTCTTATTTTGCATTTGGCCATTAATGCATGCAGGAGCCCAGGGACCGAAGGTTTAAAAGAAATTTCCGAAGCGTTTATGTCAAGAAAGGCGCAATGGCGGAGTGGTCGGAGGCATTGGGAAGGCTCCTCCAGGTCTCGGGTTCGAGACCTGGCAGCAGCATGGAGGAATTAATTAATTTTTTTTTTTGTCTCTCTAGTGGCCAGCATGGGCATGGGGCGCGCGCATGCATGCAAGGCATGCTGCCCATGTCCCTTTTCAGCTGCACGATTTTGGGGGGGGAAGGTAGTATTATATATATTTATATATATATATATTTATTATATTATATTATTATTATTATTATTATTATTTTATGTTAGTATGGGGTAATATTTTATGTTAGTATGGGTGTTTTCCCTTATTATATTGGCATGGGAAGTGAATAAACATTTTCTTATGGGAAAATGTATTATTTTATCCTATGTTGATGGGGGGGTTAGCATATGGTGGGAGAGGTGTTGGCCGGCCTAGTAATTGGGAAAAATAAGCATGGCCGAATTTTGGGATCTTGGGGGGGCTTTAGCTCACGGCGTTGGAGTATTAGGGAGTAACACACTTCCTTTTCATTTTTTTTTCTTTTTCTTCTTCTTCTTGCTAATCACACCAAAACCCCCTTCCTCTCCTTTGATACTTTTCGATTCTTCTTCATAAACCTTGTGCCGAAATCCCCTAAGTCTTCCCTTTCATCTTCTTTACTTCTTTCAAGGCCGAATCTGTAAAAGAAGGTGCTGTCGTTTTCAAAGCTTGGGGAGTGCCTTAAATTAGAATTTGGTTTTTTCTTCTTGTATGCCGAATGCAAGTGTCCAATCCTGGGTAAGGTGGGCCGAATACGTTCTCAAGACACTAAGAGTTTTGCTCCCTTGTGTGTAGTAATCGTAAAGGAGCATTGAAGGAGTGGCTTCCCGAGACTTCGTTTCATTTTGGTAAAGTATATATATATGTGTATATATTATTCGGCCAAAGGCCATTTTGGGAACCTAAGTATAACCGAAATTTTGTATTTTGATTTTAGGGGGGGTAAATCGGCCAAGAAACCAGAAGTTTTTGAGATTTCAAGTCGCCTTAGTTCGTATTATTAAAGGTTCGGCCTAAGGCCCTGTTTTATTACAATATGACCAATCCTTTGGCTCTGTTAGTTAACCAAATGAGACCCCTAAATACTGATCTATAATGGCCGAATATAGGAGCATTCGAGGACAAGTTGGGGACTTTTGTAATATCGCATAGATACGGGAATTCTAGTTAAATCTTCGATTAAATAGGTGTGTAAGCTCTTACACACTTTATTAGTATAAACTGTTATTTGATAATATTAATAACCTCTCATGTGGTAATTTTGCCTAGTGGGCATAAGCTTGGTTCCGGGTAAGTCCCCTATTACTCGATCTACGATAATTGTTGTGTATGCCATCATATGCTGTGAAATGCTATGCTATATACGATTGCATGATATATGGGATCATGATACTTGTGATATGAGCATGATGATGGTGGGATTGACGAGAGGGAGTAATATTCGTGTCGACGGACACCAGTGTTTTGGTAACACATTGTGACTACGGTCACCAGAGGTTTGGTACCTCCAGAGGTTTGGCACCTCATAGCGTCTCGTCCCTGTGGCTTAGTACCACCGTGGGTTGGCCCCACATTTGAGATACGGGATCGACGCCAGTGATTTGGTATCACACGATGGGTTGGCCCCATCATTTGATTGTGACTTCGGTCACCAGTGGTTTGGCACCACACGTATTGACGGATATCGTGACTAAAAGTCACCAGTGGTTTGGCACCACCAGTGGTTTGGTACCACACGGGGTAGAAAAGGAGCATGGATGGCTAGGTTGGGTTGCATAATTGCATGTCATACTAATATCTTGTGTATGAGTGGTAATTTCGGGTTAGGGATTTATACACTGAGTCTTGGTGACTCACCCCTTCCCATATCATCTTGCAGGTGAGTAGAGTGCGGATGCGGAGCCGAGGAGAGCTTGAGGCGGCCATGTTGGTTTTGTGGACTTGAAATTTTATTTTGCCCCGTTTTAAGTTTATTATTCACTACAATTCGATTGGGTTGTAATATGGCCGCTTATTATTATTATTTTGGATAGTTAGGTAGTTGTTTTTACTTTATTATATAACTGATGAACTTACGAACGGTTATGCAAATCGGTTGAAAGTAACGTTTTCAAAAATAAGTACTCGTACGCGTTTTCAAAAAAAAAAAAAGTTACCATCGAGTAACGAAAATTTTTTTTAAGCTATTGATCACTCTATTGTTTTAAAATTTAAATGATCAAATGGTTTTAAAGGAAGAAAGGATTTTCAACTCAATCGGATTTACCAAATCAACCCACTTGAGTTTTAGCAAATACTGTTGTGTACCCCTAACAAATTTTAAAATTTCTATTATTAGTCCGAACCTTTCAAACTCCTTTTACCCCCGTGACATACCAGATCCGGTCATGACTTGTGGGCCGGGTTTGGGGTGTTACAAATCAAACATGCGAAACAATTGTACCCAATATATACTTTTATTTATATCTATATATTTTTTACTTTTTTATTTTTTTTCAAACGTAGTCAAGTCTTTTGACGCGAAGTGAGATGACAACCAAGCACCTCACCCCGGTTACTCAACCCGACATGTTCTCTTTATTATTTTTAACGATTTCGAGACATAATCAAATCTTTTGACGCGAAATGAGATAACAACCCAAGCACCTTATCTCGGTTACTCAATTTCATATGTCCCTAATTGATTTATTTCAAGGTAGCTCAGTTAGCGGAGTGTTACAAGCTTCGGCTCGTCACCAAACCTTTTGACGCGAAATGAGATGACAATCCAAGCATCTCATCTCGGTTACTCAACTTGGTCACATTTCTGAATCTTCACTCTTAACCAAGCTATTAGTAAACTTATTTATTTATTTTTTAACTGAGTACTTTCATTAGGCAAGTTCAACAAAACCAACAATTTTCATGAAATATTGACTAAGGCATCGTATTTTGAATTCTACAAAATATTCATTGATCAAGCTAGCAATAGTTATTCTTGATTCATCCACTTATTTAAATAAACTAAACATACGAATTAGAGATTTTTTTTTGAAACGAATTAAGAAATTATTCTTAGCAAAGCACATGCAAAAAGAAAGTATGGCATTATCCAAAATCCCCCTACTTAGCCTACATTGCCCCAATATGCAAAAAGAATAATATGAGTGGAGAAAGTGTACTCCCCGTTTATATTTAATGGGTCAGAGGGCAGTGGAAGTGATCGCTTTGTAGTATGTTGAGGATGCTTGAGATGTTGGCTTCCATTGTTTCGAGACGAGTTTCAATGCGATGAAGTCGTTTGTCTACAGCTAAAGGTGGTTGCTCCTGGAAAACAGCATGATCAAACGGATTAAAATAATATTTTATTTAATTCTCAAACTAAACTAGAATTCAAAATAAAATAAAATAAATAAAAGAAATGTGGGTTGCCTCCCATAAAGTGCTTTTTTAATGTCGTTAGCTCGACGACCTAGAAAATTTAATCGTTCGACTCCTTGAAAAATAATTCCTCCACCACGTGTACTTGAAAGTTCTCGTAAAAGGGTTTTAGCCTTTGACCGTTGACTTTAAAACATTTTCCAGATTCCTCGCGTTTAATTTCAACTGCACCATGAGGAAATATTTTAGTAATAATAAAAGGACCAAGCCATTTGGTTCAAAGCTTACCCGAAAATATTCTCAGCGTAGGATCGTAAAGTAACACTTTCTGGTCAATTGAAAATTGTTTGCGAGATATTTTCTGGTCATGAAATGCCTTGGTTTTGTCTTTATAAATTTGGGTGTTTTCATATGCGTCTCGCCGGATCTCTTCGAGTTCTTGAATGTTTAATTTTTGATAATTACATGCGGCGTCCAACTCCATGTTGCATCTTTTTACTGCTCGAAATGCCTTATGTTCTAACTCCACTGGAAGGTGACATGATTTATCGAATATGAGTCGGTAAGGGGACATTCCTATGGGTCCCTTATAAGCAGTACGGTATGTCCACAATGCATCGTTTAAACATAAGCTACAGTCTTTCCTATTTGGTTTCACGGTCTTTTCCAGAATCGACTTTATTTCGCGATTCAAAACTTCCGCTAGACCGTTTTTTTTGTGGGTGATAAGCCATGGCCACACGATGTGTCACCCCATACTTTTTTAGTAGAGTATCAATTACCTTGTTGCAGAAATGAGTTCCTCGATCACTGATTAATGCTCTAGGTGTGCCAAACCTGGAAAAGATAGAGTTCGTTAGTAAACCCACTACAGTTTTAGCGCGGCATGTCGGGTGGCTTTAGCTTCTACCCATTTAGATACGTAATCTACAGCAAGAATAATGTAAACATTATTAAATGATGAAACAAACGGTCCGATAAAATCGATGCCCCACTGTAACGCGTAGGTTTGTGCAAGTGTACACAGTCGTTATCAAGTAATAAGTAAGTATCGAGTTATCGTCTCCACAGGGATTGTATTTGTGCTAGGTCACTTAATTTGTAAAATTATATTAACAACTTGGTAAATAAAAACACAAGATGATTGAGAAGTGATGATTAAAATATATTAAACTAAATGCAATGATCCCTAATGCAAATTATCCTAAGTATGCAAACTATATGAATGAAATAGATTTTAGCAAAATTAAACACAATTTGCAACAATTATAACATAAATAAACTAGGACAATTACTTTAATTAAACTAAATTTATTATCAACATGCTTAATAACATTCGGAAAAACATTCCATGGAAATTCAATCTTTCATGAGTTTGGAAACCACATTAGGTCCTTTCGGAATTCTTTACTTAGTTTACATTCATTTTACTGATCCTTATTTACTAAGGGTTTCTTAGCATTCGTGTGAGGTAATAGGGACGTGTTAGGTTTGAAATAGTTTAATCACACAAATATAAAAACTATGCAGATAATAGAGCTTGGTTAGAGTTGTTATGCAACTTGCAATTTAATCGGGTTAGGATCTAAATTAAGCATACACATTTCAATTATGTGTCCACTAGCCGTCATCTGGTTAGGATCTCTCAGCTAATTCAGGTGCACTTTAATCATGTATGAACGAAATACAGACTTGATTTTAATTGAAAACATGATCGATTGAGGCACAAACATTATAAGCATGAATCAAATAAATATTATTTAATCAAAGCAATCATCCTAGCTTAAATAAAATTAAGCTAACATTGTTGTAAACAAGAACAAAGAACACATAACAAACATTTTTAGATTAAATTAAAGAAAAGAAAGATTAAACCCAAATCAAAGTGGCTGTCACCCAAGACTTTGATCGATGAGACTCTTTCACTCCTTCGCTTTGCTCCTTTGCTGATGGCTCTCCATGATGGCTGACCAAGGGCTCTTTAGGAGGCTTAATTGCTAAAATCTCTATGAAGAGATTATGCTAGGCGTGGGGAATGGAAAATGCTAAAGAGAATTGAGAGAGAAGAGAATAATGAGTGATGAGGGATGATTGATGAAGGAATGAGGGGGTTTTATTTATAGGTGAAGAGATGTAATAGCCCAGTTTATACCCTATTCGGAATAGTGGTTTCGAGACCATAAATCCTAGTCAAAAAAATCTTTTAATATTATTTTTTGTATATACAGTATGTGAATTAATATTTGTGAAAGTTTTGTATAAAAATTTTACCGTTTGTGTGCCGATTTGATAAAAAAGACTTAATCGCATGAAATACAAAAGTTGTGTGCTACATGATATGTGTGCTGAATTGACATAGTATATTAAATGTGAGGTCCTTATGTTGTAAATGGACCATTGAATTTATGAATGGACATATATGCCAAGGGTTAGTGGATTTTAAATGCATTTTGTAACATCCTGAATTGGGCCTAGTAGAATTGGGCCGATTGGGCCATGGGCTTTAGGAAAAATTTGTATGGCATCTAGTTATTTGTGTTAGCTCGGGTATGAATTTTTGTGTGCTTAGTATATTTGTGTGAAGGCTTGGAAATATTAGGAAGCTAGAATAAATTTTAGTATGGTTTATTTAATGAAGTAGGATTAAGTGAGCTTGACACTTAAGTTAATTAAGTGTTCATTTAAAGCATAAGAGGAGTAAGTGGCAAGTTGGTTAAGGCTCTTGAAAGGTTGCTTGAGGTTAGTGGTTCGAGTAGCATGTTTAGCATTTTGAGGTTTTTATTTCATAATAGCATTAATGGCCGGTCAACCTATGTTTATGATAGGTGGACTAATAACTTTTGGTAAGTTGAATTTATTTTTAAGGAAATCATGGGAAAAGGGATAAGATTCCTAAGGTTATGGAAGGATATCTTGAAGTTATGGTATTAAGAGGGGACAAAGGCATGAAGGGTGGAATGTGTTTTGGAAAGAAATCCTATGCCTTAATGCTTGAATGTGGACGACAATGTGGCTAAGGGGGGGATTTGACCGAATATGCTAGTTGTTGGTAAGGCTTAGGAGTTGTTTTGGTCATTTCTAGCATTTGGTGCAAAAGTTTGCAAAACACTCTCTCTCAAACTCTTTTCTTTTTGGCTGAATTTTCCCTTTTGTTAAGCCTAATACTTTTTGACCATTTGGTCATTTTTGGCTCATTTTCTATTTTCTCCTTTTCATTCTCTCAAAACCGAAACTTGCATCAACATCTTGTTCTCCTATTTGTTTTGCTTAAACATCAAAAACCTCCTATACACTTTTCTTTGCCGAAACTCTATTTCTTTTCCATTATTTTCTTTTTGTCCCATAGCCGAATATACCTCTTTGTTGTGCCGAAAATCTTCTTCTCCTATCTTGATCAACTTTGGCCGAATATTGAAGGTAACATAGTTTTCCTCGGGACTACTCTAGCAATCGGTTTTGGTAAGGTGGTAAGGGTTTATTTCAAAGGATTATTCTTTTAAGTTTTCGTTTAAACCGAAGGCTAATAACCTTAATGATGATGGTTGATTGTAGGGAAGTGAGGCTGATTCATTTAGGAGTGTGTTGGCTAGTGTTCGAAGGCTTTTGGGTAAGATTTTGGGTTCACAAGGAACCCTTCTCAATTATTTTGGTTTGGCCGAATAGGCCATGGCACTAATGTCCATTTTTGGCCGAATATAGGGGCAAGAATACTTGTGTGGCCGATTTGTTTATTCGGGATTTAGAACTCTTGTTGGTTCCAGGTGTGTACATACACACCTTATAACTTTTTAATATGCTAAGTGTTATTTTATGCCTAATCGATTTGTGTAGACATGGATGTAATACTATCATGGTATTAACAAAGATTCGGGTAAGTCTTTGTGACTATGAGATTACTATTTGATGCTTTTGGGAAGCATGACACATTTGGTATGTGTATTATTGGATATATGGCAATGATAAATTTATTAATGTTGTTAAAATAAACCTTTTTGCATGATTCAGTAAATATACATAATTGTTTGATATGGGTTGATGAGTGGAGGGGGCAGTGATATTCGTGTCGACGGACACCAGTGTTTTGGTAACACATTGTGACTACGGTCACCAGAGGTTTGGTACCTCCAGAGGTTTGGCACCTCATAGCGACTTGTCCCTGTGGTTAATTCCACCGTGGGTTGGCCCCACTTTGAGATATGGGATCGTCTGCCAGTGATTTGGTATCACACGATGGGTTGGCCCCATCATTCTATTTGTGTCTTCGGACACCAGAGATTTGGTATCTCCAGTGATTTGGCATCACAATTGTGACTATATGTCACCAGTGTTTTGGTAACAAAATTGTGTCTTTGGACACCAGTGGTTTGGCACCACCAGTGGTTTGGTACCACACGGGGTAGAAAAAGGCATTTGGATGGTTAGGTTGGGTGCATTTTAAACTTATGCATGTTAATTGGTTATGATTTGTGTATGTTATTGCACTAAATCGGGGAAGGGTTACACATTGAGTCTTGGTGACTCACCTTCTCCTTTAATTTTTCAGGTGACTCGTAGATCGCGGGTGAGGAGCCGGATGAACTCGAGGTGGCCATGCAGTGGAGACTTTTAATAAATGAATTTTTGGATTTTATCTATTTTTCTTTTGAGTTTATGTTGCTTAATTGTAATAAGGCCTCCTAGGATGATTTTATTATTACTGCATGTTTGAATGTTTGGTTTAAACTACTTGATGATGTTAAAACGGTTGCACATTTTTTCTCAAATTAAACGAAAAATGATTTAAAGTACCATCAGGTACCTTTGAAATTTTTAAAATAACTCGACTCAGCAAATATTTTAAGTTTGGTTTTTAACAAAGAAAATTTAAATTGAAAGGCATTTCGACTAATTTAAAAATCAGTTTTAAAAAATGGTTTTCAAAATCTTTTCTCTGTAGCAAACCAAATTCGGTCATATTGTTTGGGCCGGGTTTGGGGTGTTACAAAATTGGTATCAGAGCCCAGTTCAAAGCTCGGCTGTGGGGGCTCAAGGCCCAAAAATGTTTTTGGTAGGCCTTTTTGAAATATTTGGTTTTGAATAAGCGTGGCACCGAGTCTCCAGCACCGATCCGCCCTGGTAAGTATCTCTGACTTTTTGTATGAATTATTTACTGTAGAAGGGTAGGAAGCATGGGACGTAGATAGCGATAAGTATTTTAAACTTTAGGACTAGTTTACCCCAACAAAATTCATAAGACTTTAATGGCCTAATTAAACAAACCCGTGACCAAGTCGCCGAGTTAGGGTGTGGTAACCTTGGTACGCATGTCTAGGATTGGATCCGGAAGAGCTTGGTACTTAAGCAGTCCTCGTGACTCACCTCCTCTTCGCGGGATTCCTACCTGGTGCGACTAATATTTTAAGTTTGGTTTTTAACAAAGAAAATTTAAATTGAAAGGCATTTCGACTAATTTAAAAATCAGTTTTAAAAAATGGTTTTCAAAATCTTTTCTCTGTAGCAAACCAAATTCGGCCATATTGTTTGGGCCGGGTTTAGGGTGTTACACATTTAATAAGGCTATTTTGGTAAATGATGAATTAATGTTTATTAATTAAACAAAACATGATTTTTGCTTCATCTTTTCATCATTTTGCTGAAAATCAAAAAGAAAACAAGGTTTCAAAGCTTTCAAATATTCGGCCTTGTTCAAGCTTAATCAAGGTATGAGTTATGTTCAGTTTTTGATGATTTTTACGTTTTTGTGATCGTTGCTTTGTGTTCTATCAAGCCCATGCCTAAATTTTAGAAATTTTTGATGATTATGTGATGTGCCATTGATGATTTTGTGAGCTTAATGATTTTATTTGGTGAAATATGAAAGTTTGGTGTTAGATAAACATGTTTTGTATTGGGATTTTTGATGAATTTGTTTATTATGGACTAAATTGAGAAAGGTATAAAATGAGGGGTTAAAATGTGAAATAAATGAAAGATATGGGCTTATATGGACTAATGGAATATTCGGCCAAGCATGTGTATAAGGAAATTATGTGTATTTTGTGATTTTATGAAATAAGGACTAAAATGTCAAAATGTGAAAATGTGAGGGCTAATTTGCAAAATACCCTAATTATATGTTGTGTTTTGAAATGAATGAATTGGGTTATTAAATAGCTAAACTTGAATTTATATAGATCAAGAACAAAAGAAAACGAAATTAGATAGGGGAAATCGAAAGTGGTCGAGTAGTCATTTCCGTTCGTTTGTATCCGTACGAGGCAAGTCTATATACAAATAAATGTGTTTGAATTGAATTATTATTGATGTTAATGAAATGTGATGAATGGCTATTGGAGCTGAATATGTGAAATCCGAGAAAATTCTGATAATGTGATGACGTCCGAAAAGCCCCGTACGAACCTTAGGAATAGTTAGGATACATATGTCATGACATAGGATTCAGATACGTGTTATCGTGTAAGACCACGTTTGGGATGTTGGCATCGATTTGTAATTTACGTGTAAGACCATGTCTGGGACATTGGCATCGTATTTGATTTCGTGCAAGAACCTGTCTGCGGCATTGGCATTGATATTGATTACATGTAAGACCACGTCTGTGATGTTGGCATTGTACGAGCTTTCCGAGCTATCTGAGTATCCTTATTGATTTTGAAAGGTTCAACGGGCATTCCAAGAAATGAATGAGTATACGAATGTGCATCTAAATTCTGGTATGTATATATGTATATGAAATTCGGCAATGAAAGGTATGTATGTATGTGATCATTTGATATGTGAGCTACATTACATGATATGTGATATGGCTTGCTTGTGGAATAAAATATGGTTTGGATGTGGTATATTATTTGTGCTAAGTAATGGTATGTTTTGATGTTTATAAATGACCAAAAGAATTGGTCAATTTGGTATGTGCTTTGTTGAGAATTTGATATGATTTTAGTATGAAAATAGAAGTGATATTTTGGGACATTGATCATGTATGAATTAATGAGTTGTTATGAGATTTTAGTATGTTTTGGTTTAGGTTTTGAGCATGAAATTGGTTGATGAGGAGATGGTTTAAATGGTGTATGTTTTGTGCTTGAAATTGGCTGGAAATGTGGCATATTTGTTGCTTGTTTGATGCTTGTAGGGAGGACCCAAATTTGGTGGCAAATTGGCCATGTAAATAGCCTATTTTGTGCCCACATGGGCAGGGACACAGGCATATGTCTCTGCCGTGTTGCTCGAGGGCCACTTCGAAGTGAGCCTGGGAAGAGCACACAGTCACACACATGGGCATGTGCTAGGCCGTGTGACCAAGTCAGTAGCCTCCCAAATTTTCACACGGCTTGGCACATGGGCGTGTCTTGTGGCCGTGTGGACAAGTCAGTATGTATGCCCTGTTTTGCCACTGCCTGGACACACGGGTGTGTGACCTTTGTAACTTTGAAAAATATTTAAGTTTCGAAAAAAATTGTATGTGCTCGGTTTAGTCCCAACCCCTTGCCAATGCATGTTGAAGGTCTCGTAGACCTTCTACAGCGAATTTATGTGTATATTTCACTATAGAATGTTTGTGAATATTTGATGTTAGTGAAATGTTTGTGATATGACCCGGTATGTCCGGTAATGCCTTTTAACCCTAGTTCGGCGACGGATACATGTTAGGGGTGTTACAAGAGATGGGTAGTTTGATAAAAATAGCGAGGTTTACTCTCATCAAGTTTCTTCAATGAGTGGCAGGCCATGCTTAGTGGCTTTTGACTTGGATTTTGCTTGACTTTTAAGCAATTGAAAAGCCATGATTACTCATGACTGATGCTCGGTCAACAGTAAATCTTTGGGCAAATCTCCAATTTCTTCAACATTGCAAGGACCTTGTGTAATTAAACCAAAAGTGGTTTATGTGAACAGCCATGTGTAGCCGAATTTGGGTTGGCTTGGTCTTCAATTTGGATGGTTTTTGTAATCCAACAAAGCTATCAGACCTATCTAAAATAAATTAATAAATTGAAGGACCAAAGAATAAAATTTATCCAATTTAATTAATTAATTAAAACCCAAATTTTTAATGAAATATTTTAAAATGAATTATTAAATATAATTTTATATTTTAATATTTAGTTTAATCATGCATGACCCATTTTATGTATTAAAAATATAATATGTTTAAATCAATATAAAATAAACCATTTTATGCATGAAAACTATGTAATAAAGCATAAAATCACATTTTAATAATTTCTATGTCCTAGTTTCATATTTTCACATATTTCATTGATTTATTAAACTATTACTTAGTTTTAACAATGAATTTAAGTAAAAAGGTGATACATTACATAGGAAAAATCCTATATATTTTTCAGTTTACACCTACACATCAAAAATTTTACATACATGTATAGGGGTTAGGCGCATCTCACTCTTTCGGCTTAAATTCCCCACTTTTTGACAACTTTCACAAGTTTTGAAAAATAAATAAGCGTCACGAAATATGTGTGGCCAAAACAGTCCACACTCAAGTGCCTTATGTGCGGTGCGTTTAGGATCGAAATGCCCACCACAAGCATAAGAATGACAAAAAGAAAGGATAGATTGTACGTCATTTTCAATGACACATCGTCGAATTACCTGATCAGAGCTGTGTTTCCATAGGTATGGATCGTCCCAAATATAATATCGCGAGTCTCTTTTTAGGTTGTCCTTTTCAGAACGTGATAAGTTGGAAGATACAATACCTGTAGCGAGGTAATTTACCATATATGCAAACCATGGGTAAACTGTCTGAGCTAACAGAAGATTTTCATTTGGGAAGTCATCTTTAAGAGGTGTGACAACTTTTGAAAAGGAAATCCAACTTAAATGATCAGCTACTAAGTTCTCACTTCCTTTTTTGTCCTTGATCTTGAGATTGAGTTCTTATAAGAGAAGAATCAATCGAATTAGCCTAGGTTTTGCCTCTTTTTTCCCGATCAAATATTTCAACATTGCATGGTCAGAAAAAACAATAACTTTAGTGCCTAATAAATACGATCTAAATTTTTCTAAACCAAAAACAATAGCTAATAATTCTTTTTCAGTAGTTGAGTAATTGCTCTAGGCAACATCTAGTGTTTTAGAGGCGTAGGATATGATGTGAGGTTCTTTTCCAATTCTTTGCCCAAGGACAGCTCCTACACTTTGGTCGCTTGCATCACACATGAGCTCGAAAAGGTAGTCCCAATTTGGCGGCTATACTATAGGAGCTTAAACAAACTTTTGTTTGAGAGTGCTGAATGCATCTTTGCACGCTTGATCAAATTCGAACTCTTTATCTATTTTGCAAGAGATTGCAGAGCGGCCGCGAAATCCTAGAAAAGTCCAAAATAAAGCGCCTGTAAAAACCTGCATGACCAAGAAAAGAACGAATTTTCCTCACAGTTGTGGGGTATGGAAGTGAGTTTATAACATCAGTTTTGGCCTTATCGACCATGATCCCTTCAGCGCAAACAATATGCCCTAAAATCAATCCCTTATCTACCATAAAATGGAATTTTTCATAATTAAGAATTAGATTAAATTCTAGGCATCTCTCCAAAATTTTAGCGAGGTTTGACAGACATTCATTGAAAGAATTACCATAAACTGTAAAATCATCCATAAATACCTCAATTATTTTCTTGATATAGCCTAAAAATATACTTATCATACACCTCTAGAATGTGGCTAGTGCATTGCAAATTACAAATGGCATCCGCCTGTAGGTGAATGTGCCAAAGGGACATGTAAACGTTGTTTTCTCTTGGTCCCCTGGTGCCATTGGTATTTGGAGAAAACCTGAATAACCATCAAGACAACAATAGCGAGTTTTTCCTGCTAAACCTTCTAACATTTGATCAATAAAAGGAACTGGAAAGTGGTCTTTTCGAGTTAATGAGTTCAACTTTTTGTAATCTATACAGACTTTCCACCCATTTTGGACTCGAGTGGGAACTAAATCTCCTATTGCATTTTTATTACAATCATACCAGTTTTCTTGGGTACCACATGAATTGGGCTGACCCAATTACTGTTGGAAATTGGATGATCATCCCGACGTCCAGTAACTTTTGAATGTCCTTTTTGACAACCTCCATCATTGGTGGATTAAGGCGTCTTTGAGCTTCTCTCTTTGGGCTTGCGTTTTCCTCTATCAGTATTCAATGCATACAAGTCGAGGGACTTAATTCTTTTATGTCGGTGATCGTCCATCTGATAGCCTCTTTGTAGTCTTTCAAGACTCGAATTAAATTCTCTTCTTCCAATCCCAAAATTTTACTAGAAACTATTACTGGTAAAGTGTTTCCATTACCTAGATAGGCATACTTCAAGTGTTCCGGCAATGGTTTAAGCTATCTCAGGGGCCTGCAAAATAGAAGGCAACAATTTAGTTTTAGAAGAAGAAAGTTCAAAATACTTACCTTGGCTTCTAGGGAATTGAAGAGTCTCCAATAGAACAACGGTTTCCCGAATTGGTTCTCTGAACGTCATTATCTCCTCCAACTTATCCATTGTATTGAGGTTGATCATCGAATTTAGAGTTTTAAATTTATAATGAGAATGATCGAACCTAGAAACTAACTCTGACAACGATTTTTAGGCAAGTGCACCTATCGAACAGTAGTATAGTTAAGGCAAGACCGGAATGTCGAACCCAAAGGAACTAAAAGTACTAATACTAGCTTTCTCTCTATTATCTAGCCTAAAATAAGTGAGGTTGTTATTTAATCTAAATTTAACTAATACTAAGCTAAAGATGCAAAGACAAAAAGAATGAATTGGGGAAATACTGTTGGGAAAACTCAATTGATTAAGATGATACCCTTAGGAAGAATCCACCTAGACTTCACTCGTTATCTAACACTGAACCAGACGATTTATTCACTTAACTTGATCCGTAAGATTCCCTAAGTTATATTAAACCCTCTCTCGAGGCGAATAAAGTCTAACCCTAGGTTGATTAATTGAAATCTCTTTCTAATTAAAACCCCTAGAATCGCATTAACTCGATCTATGGACTTCCATATTAGGTTTCACCCTAATCCGGCAAAATCTCGTCACCCTATCTCTAGGCGTGCGATCAACTCCGCTTAATTATGCTAGATCTACTCTTAAGCAGGGACTTTTGCTCCACCACCTAAGCACATTCAACTTGAATTAATATCTCGAAAATATTAACACAAGAATTAAGAACACATAATTAAGAACAAATCAAGTATTTATCATATAGTTCAAAAAACAATAACAAGATCCGTCTTAGGTTTCATCCCCTTCAGGTATATGAAGGGTTTAGTTCATAATAATAAAAGAAAACATCTCAAAAGAAAAGATAAAACAAAACATAAGAAATCCTTAAAACCCCTTGAAGGAATTGAAGGAGAGATCCGCCGTCTTGAGTACAATTCCAGCTTCTTGAGATGGATCAACTGGCTATCTTCGAGTGTTTCCCACAAATCTGACCTTTTTCGGCTTGGCTCCTTGGCCTAGCTAACCGCGCCCAAAAGCCCTGGCAGAAGGCTTCTGTCGAACCCCTCTTCAAATTGCCCCATTGGGTGTTTATATAGACTTTGAGATGCCTTACTTGGCCTCTAAGTATCCTAATTCAAGTATAATTCCTACTAGGGTGTTTGAATAGGCTTTGGAATGTGTTTCTTTGCCTCCAAGTATCTTATTCCGAGTAAAACTCTTCTTTCCAGCGACAGGGACACGGCCATGGCACACGCCCGTGTAAGTCGTGGTCAGGCCGTGTTCGAGCCCGTTGAATGAGGCACGGCCGTGTGGATTTGGGCCAGGCCATGTGGATTTCGTGATATGGCCCATTTACTCCGTTTTGGGCCTATTTTCCGTTCTTTTCGTCCTTGGGTGCTCTTCTAAGTATAAAACATGAAAACAAAGGATTAAGAGCACCAAATTACATACATCGAGGGATAAATCATCCAAAAGTATGCTAAATATGAGATTAAAATATGTTACTTTTACGGTTTATCAGAGGTCTAAACTTTTGGAAAGTACAGTTTGTTATTCATCCCCTTCATGATATTCAAAATGAAATTTCATTAGTGGTTCAATAATATCAACACTAGAAATATTCGACATTATGTAGGGTTGGTCCATTACCACATAAACATTAAATTTTACTACCTTACAGCCGAATTCCATAGGGTTCTACTACAAATATCAATCTTTGTATGTGCGGTACTTAGGAATGGTCTTTCGAGTAAAATATCAGAAGCATTTTTTGAGCAGTCGTCCTCCATATCGATGATGTAAAAGTCTGCAGGAAAAATTAGTTTATTTACCTTTACGAGGACATCTTCCAGTACCCCTTCTGGATATACACATGACTTGTCTGCCAATTGAATAATCACCCCTGTTTCTTACAAAAGACCCATTTTTAGCAATTTAAAAATAGATAAATGCATTACATTAATAGATGCTCCTAAATCACACATAGCTTTATTTATGCCAATATTACCTATTTTGCAGGATATAGAAAACATACATTGGTCTTTACACTTTTGCGGGATTTTCCTTTGTAGCACTGTAGTAACATTTTCTTTGTAACACCCCTAACCCGTACCCATCGTCAGAACAGGTTTCAGAGCATTACCAAAACATTCAGAATATTTTTCTATTAAACTACGAAAATTTACTATTTATTTACCAAAATCCTACATAATGTCCCTCGGTTGGGCCCTCGAGGCCCAATACGAGCATTAGAATTGAATCGGGACTTAATCGGAACCTCTAAGAACTTTTCAAAAAATTACAAAATTTTTCTAAGGTGTAGGACTCCTACGCTCGTGTGACCCTGGAACACGCCCGTGCTACAGGCCGCGTTTGATTTAGGGTGCTCTCTGACTTGCGCCATACGGCCATGCCACACACCCGTGTGCTAGGCTGTATGTTAATTTAATTTAATTTAATTTGAATTAGGTGCAGGTTTCACACGACTAAGACACATGCCCGTGTTCTAGGCCGTGTGGCACACACGGCTGAGACACACTCCTGTGTGCCCAATTTTGAGCATTCTGTTTTTTAAAATTAAGGTGCAGGGTACACACGGCCTAACTACATGCCCGTGTTACCAGGCCATGTGTCACACACGGTCTAGACACACGCCCGTGTGTTTGCCCGTGTGGACAAAATGAAGCCATTTCAATCTTCATTTCTCACCTAAAATTTCACCCAAGACCTGCACTTGAAACACACATCCAATACCAACCATTTCAAGCATTCAAAATAAGCAATTCCATCATTCAACATAGCATATCATTTCAAGCACAAGTGTTTATAAACTTACCTTGGTTTAACTTATGTAATAACAACATTAGACCACATATACTCAACATAACACTTGTGTATTTATGCATCAAAATAATCTACTTAGTCATACCAAAATGAACCATTACTAGCCATTCCAATGGCTAGATTACAAAACATCATTTTCAAGCCACTATTGGCCAAGTTGTCCTATACATGCCATTATACCCAAAATGAATTCATTAAATATACCGAAAATGCTAGTTGATAGTGTGACGATGCTCCAATGATCTCCAACCCTCGCGAGCTTTCGAGCACTATAAAATAGGGGAAAAATAGAAGGAGTAAGCATTACATGCTTAGTAAGTTCGTATAACGGGAACTAAACTTACCAATCTTACTTATTAAAATCTAGGCATACAATGTTATGTTTCCATCCATTTGGCTAAATTGCCTAATCACATACATTCAATCAAACATGTTAGTCACCTAAATTTTCATATCAATCAAGTAACACAGATGAGCTCATCAAGCAATATTCTTTCGAATCATTATCATATCATCTCAAGATTTTCATGCCATGTCAAGAGTTTTATGTTCGTCGAATCATTGAATTTTGATGGATGCTTAAGTAGTACACTCGAAGTGTAAGATTCAATAATCTGTCAATTTCTTATTCAAGGGTATCCAATAGGGCATTTAACCAAGAAACACTCTCTTGAGCCACTTATCGTATAACAGGATTACCAGTCCAGGCTAAATCCTTTATATAACGTAAGCTCAGAAGAGCTCGATTAGGATTACTAGTCTAGGCTAAACCCTATTCATAACGTATGCTCGAGAGGTATTATACCAGGATTACCATCCGACCTAAATCCTTTCTATAACAAGGTCAATGGGATTACTCGTCCTAGCTAAATCCCGTCCGCAACAAATGCAGGACCTTATTAATTTCGGGTAAACACATATAATCATCGGAATCCAATATTCAATCGGGACTTAACCCTTTTTCACATTTTAATCATATATCAATTTTCCATCATAGTGTACAAGTAAGCACATAAACATAAATCACATTACATACAACACAACATAATTACATGTCCGATTAAGTTACACGAACTTACCTCGACACTTGTTCGCGTTAGAAATCTACTAATTCGAAACCTTTTCTTTTTCTTGATCTAATCTCGAATTAGTGTTGTCTGGATCTATATAAATGAATTTAACCATCAATTTCATACATTTCATATTTAAATGGAGTCAATATACGTCCTAGGCAAAATTACCATTTTGCCCCCAACTTTTCCATAAATTTTGATTTTGTCCCTAGGCTCGGAAAATGAAACTTGTGCAAATTACTCCTTATTCCAAGCCTAACCAAAGCCCCATTACAAATTTTCCAGCACATGTATTCATAAAATTTCATAATTTTTCATCAAATTTTACAACTTTTCATTTTAGTCCCTAGATCATGTTTTCATCAAAAATCACTTTGTAAAAGTTGTTTATCTATCAATAATCTTTCACTTTCTACCATAAATTTCTAATTTCCAGCATAATACATCTATGAACCATTTTCATACATTGATAACTTTTTAAATTAATCCCTCAAATAGAGAGATTAAACTATCTTAGTTTCAAAAATATCAAAATTACTAAAAACGGGACAAGGAAACTTACCCAATTAGGCCTTGAAAGTTTCTCTTCTCTCTCATAGGGTTTCCATAGAATTTTAGGTTGAAGATGACAATAATAAGATGATATTTTCTTTTATCATCTTTTAATTAATTAAAATTTTGCGATTTCCAATTTAGTCCTTGACCTTTATCTATAATTCCATGGATGAGTCACCATGAAAAATCTACATATTTTTATTAATGGTCTAATTACCATATAAGGACCTCTAGTTTTGAATTCCATAGCTATTTGATCCTTATAGCTACTAGAATTCAACTTTCACATTTTATGTGATTTAGTCCTTCTCATAATTAGGCACTAAATCGATGAAATTTTCATTTCAAAATTTTCACATGTAACGTTTATCATATTACGGACCATATAATAAAATAAAAATAAATTATGTTTCGGGTCGGATCTGTGGTCCCGAAACCACTGTTCCGATTTCACTGAAAAATGGGCTATTACATTCTCCCACATTCACCCATTCATTTCCTTGAAGCTTTTTTTTTGCCAGTACTTAGTTCTTTTAAAAATTTTGCATAGCGTGGAACTTGTTTAATAGCATCAAGTAAAGGAATATTAATTTCTACCTTTTGAAATGTCTCAAGGATTTCTTTTTCCTCTCGTTCCTTTTTAACTTGGGCGAGCCTTCCAAGGTATGGAGGAGGTACAAAAAATGGTTTATGAGCTCTTCAATTTGGACAGTTTTTGTAATCCAACAAAGCTATCAGACCTGTCCAAAATAAATTAATAATTTGAAGGACCAAAGAATAAAATTTATCCAATTTAATTAATTAATTAAAACCCAAATTAGTAATGAAATATTTTAAAATGAATTATTAAATATAATTTTATATTTTATTATTTAATTTAATCATGCATGGCCCATTTTATGTCTTAAAAATATAATATGTTTAAATCAATATAAAATAAGCCATTTTATGCATGAAAACTATATAATAAAGCATTAAATCACATTTTAATAATTTTTATGTCCTAGTTTCATATTTTCACATATTTCATTAATTTATTAAACAATTACTTAGTTTTAACAACGAATTTAAGTAAAAAGGTGATAAATTACATAGGAAAAATCCTATAATTTTTCAGTTTACACACCCTCAAACTTAAATCATTGCTCGTCCCGAGTAATGCTTATGCACAGCAAAAGGTCTTGCTAAGGCAAAAATTGCTAATTGTGTAAGCAGCATCAATCTTTGTCCCATAATCATGCATTAATAACTTCATGTTCATAGATATTTTATTAACAAGTAATTCATATGCAAATATTTTTAAAGTTTTATACAAAGTTTCAAAATATGCCAACATGAATCATAGTTTGTATGTATGTCACAGCCACAGATAACATTCTTCATTCAACATAATTTCTTATCAATCAAGCAAACAATCATAAGGCTTATTTGTGATCTTCATATGTTGAACTGAGTACTTCCTCTCCCCTAATGTAGGTGACATAATCATCAAATCAATAGGTCTTTTATAAGGTTGTAATGGGAATTGGTTAAAGGTAAGGATTTTAAAAGATGAGACAATTTGGTTTCAAAATCTTAACCTTTAACTTTGTCTTGGATTTCTTGAAATACAGCCTTTGTCTTTAAGTGAACCTTTGGAACACCCCCAAACTTATTTTGAACTCAAGCTCATACATTTTTCTTTTTGGAGATTGAGCAAACTTTTCTTCGCTCTTCCTTCATCTTCTTCTTTTTTTTAAGCATTAGCACATCTTTTTGAAAATTTCCTCAAATGTTGATTACCAAGACAACTTTAGTTAAGATGGGTGCACAAAATTAGGATAACTTAAAAAGATGGTAATGTGACTTACAATGTAGGTTCATTGCAATAAAAAGGCCTTTAAGCTCAAAATTACAGTTTCAAGGGTTGAATATCATAAGTGTTAAAAGTATATAACGTCGGTAATGAAAATATATCGCAAAGGAAAGAGAAATAAAATAAAGAACACATAGATTTTACGTGGAAACCCTTTCGAGAAAAAACCACGGGTAGAGGAGAAGAAAATTCACTATGTCGAATTCGAATTAATTACAAGAGGAATAGACTATGTCTATTTATAGGATTGTAAAACCATATTCTAATAGGAGTGTAGTAAGATTGAAACACCTTATTCTAATCAAAATCAAATAAATGGAGTTTAATAAGGTTTAAAAAAACCTTATTTAAAATAAAATAAAAGAAGTGTAGTTCTATAGGGATTCTTCGTTTATTTTATTTTACCATTTTATTTTATTTAAATAAGGATTTGGGTCACTTAATTCTAACAATCTCCACCTTGACACAAATTCTCAATGAACAAGTTCTTCATTGTGAACTCTCAACGAACAAGTTCCCCACCTCTTCCATAAAACCCTTTAAGGGTTTAACTTCAACAATGAACACCAACCAAGTCTAAGCAATGCTCAAACTTGGTTATAGGAAGTGACTTAGTCATCATATCAACACGATTTTCATGAGTACTAATTTTGCTCACAACAATATCACCACGAGTAATAATATCACGAACAAAATGATACCGAACATCAATGTGTTTTGTTCTCTCATGAAACATTTGATCTTTTGTAAGGAAGATGGTACTCTGATTGTCACAAAATACTGTGCTGATTTGAAGGTCTTCATTGAGCTCACTAAAGAGTCCCTTCAACCAAATAGCTTCTTTACAAGCCTTAGTAATCGCCATGTACTCAGCTTCAGTGGTAGACAAAGCGACTGTAGTTTGCAAAGTAGCTTTCCAACTGATTGCACAACCTCCGATTGTAAAGACATAACCAATGAGAGATTTTCTTCTATCAAGGTCTCCAGCAAAATCAGCATCAACATACCCAATGACTCCATCTCTAGTTCTTCCTAACTGTAAGAAAACATCAGTAGTACCTCGTAAGTATCTTAAAATCCACTGAATTGCTTTCCAATGTTCTTTACAGAGATTCGCCATGTATCTGCTAACTGCACTGAATGCATATGATAAATCTAGACGTGAACAAACCATAACATACATGAGAGATCCCATTGCACTAGAGTATGGAACATGTGACATGTACTTAATCTCATCATCTGATTGTGGAGACAAAGCCGATGAAAGTCTGAAATGGGCTGCTAAAGGAGTACTAATAGGCTTAGCACTTTGCATATTGAACCTGCAAAGAACTTTCTCAATTTACCCCTTCTGACTTAGGTACAATTTGCTTGCTTTTCTATCTCTGAGAATCTCCGTACCAAGTATCTTCTTTGCTGGTCCCAAATCTTTCACCTCAAATTCTTCACTTAGTTGGGCTTTGACCTTTCTTATCTCTCCTTTATCTTTTGCTGTTACCAACATGTCATCAACATAAAGAAGTAGATACACAAAAGAACCATCACTGTTTTTCTTAAAGTAAACATAGCTGTCAAAACTACTTCTTTTAAAATCATGAGAAGTCATAAAGGAATCAAACCTCTTGTACCACTGTTTTGGTGACTGTTTCAAACTGTAAAGGGACTTTTTCAACAAGCAAACATAGTCCTCTTTTTTTGAGACTGTAAAACCCTCTGGTTGTTGCATGTAAATATCTTCCTAAAGTTTTCCATGCAAAAATGGAGTTTTTACATCTAACTGCTCAAGCTCCAAATCATGCATGGCCACAACACCAAGCAAAGCTCGAATCGAACTATGCTTCACAACTGGGGAGAACACATCTGTGAAGTCCACTCCTAGAATTTGTGTAACACCCCAAACCCGACCCATGCATTATGATCGGATCTAATATGTCACATGAGAAAAACATGTTAAATCCTTTTTATTCGTACTAAAATAGGTATTATTTTGTTATATTCAAGAGAACAAATTTGATTTGAAACATATGATAAAATACTACTAATCTCGAAGGTTGATTGATAAATTGATAATTTGAACTAGAGATCTTATAAACCGTGACTTTTGAAAATATCGTTGATAATTCGAGAGAAAATTTCCGAGTTAAAATATTTGTAAAAGTTTGTTATGAAATCCATTTGTTAAGCAATTTTGGAAAACCTTTATTTAAGTTCTTAGAAAAATTCCCACTTAAAACAATTCAAGCAAGATAATAAGTACGTCAAACATAAAGCAAAAATAAAATATTCCAGAGGCCTTATTACAATATAAGAACCCAAAATAGTAAAAGTAATAAAGTGAACAAAAATAGAAAGCTAAATTTCAAAAACACCATTTCTGAAGTATGGCCTCCACCGAATCATCCATGGCCTAAGTCCACGTCACTGAGCATTACCTGTAAGGGTTAAGGAAAAAGGGGTGAGTTACTAGAACTCAGTGTATAATCCCCTTACCGTCATCCACTGGGCCTGAATCCATTTAGTAATAACTTGGGCCTAAGCCCATTTACATAACAGAATATATATATATATATATATGTGTGTGTGTGTGTGTGCAATGTATGCAACCCAACCCATCCATCCATCACACCCCCGACCAGCTAGTCACACCTGTGGGGATCAAGTCAACCCACCCCGCCGCTCACACCAAATCGCAGGAAAGTTGCCATTTATAATATTTTTATTGGGTCCAAGCCACCGAAATCATAATGAAACATAATAATAAACATTTTTGTTGCAATGCCACCAGGCTACACTTCTCATCAACATTTTTTCCCAACCCATGCAAAATATGTAAATGCAACATACATAAAAAAACATAATATCCACATATATAAACAAAAATCATTAATCCAGTAATTTATTACGATAAATCGACCAATTATAGAACTTTGTAATTCGACCTACTAAGGCATTCTAGCAAATCGGCCCATAGGGGCATTTTCGTAAGTCAACACTTTTAAAGGTAATTAAGCAATCTAGCCCGTTAAGGCATTTTGACAAAAACGACCCATTGAGGGTATTTTCGTAATTCAGCCCATAAGGGCATTTTCGTAAATTTTACAAATTAACCCCGATTTTGACAAATCTTAGTATTTACGATATTTAGGCAAAATACTCGATTCATACTATTTTACCGGTATTAAGTTTTTAAGCAACATCAATCGCTATTTCTAACATGATGCTGAATCACAGCTTTACGGGATTTCAGTGTGAGATTAAACACCTGATTACGGTAAGGATTAATCCTTCTTGATCGTCGGCACCTAAAACACCATTACACTCGATTAACCAACAAACGAGGTTTTTCTTAATCCAAATATTTAAATCTAACAATCTAATAAAGTTCTTACCCTTAGAATCGTGTACGACAACGATTTGTCTATTCTCACCGGAAGATGGTCCACAACCCGGTGGGAAATCTTGAATCGGTACCACTTGCCTCCATTGGAAGAAGTCTTAATCAAAACGATATTACGATGATATAAATCGATTGTCTAAGGAAAAAGGTTCGGCTTACCACTATTTCTGTAGAATCCACAAGTGAATAAAAACGATCAATATGGTCCCTAGAATAAGCATTTATACATAATCATCAATCCGTTTTAGCGGAATAACCAAATATTGAGATATATCGAGATGAACTTAAAGAAATCCCTTACCTTGACGATAATAGATCCACTTCTATCGATTGGGTGCAAGGCTAGAAATGATTCGGCTAAGATATGGTATTCGGCCACCCACTAGAACACTATGAAAAAGAGTTGATGGCGTTTTGAGAGAGTAGAAGAAATGATGTTTTCGGTTAAGAAAACCATCCCATGACAAAGGCACATATTCGGCATGAAGAAAGGAAATTGAAAAGAAGAGTATTATTTACTGATTCGGTCAAGAAGATAGTGTCAATACGAATGAGAAAGAAATAATGAAGAATGTATGAAGGTTCCAAAAGTTCGGCTATGGAGGGAAAATAAGCAAGGAAATTCGGCTTCAAGCAATATTGATTTAAGAGAAAAGGAGAATGGTTGAGAAAATGGTGAAGAAGAAATGAGGTGATGGTCAAAAGAGTATTAAAGAGGTTCGGCTATCAAAGGGGAAAAGGAGCAAAAATGCATTGAGGGTTTTGGCCAAAACAAGAGAAAATGAGAGGAACAATTGGCTTTAGAATTTCGGCAAGCAAGGGAAGAATTGGAAGAGAAAACATCAAAATGCTAAGAGAAGAAAGTACCAAAAATTTGCCAAATGCCCAAAGAAAATTCGGCTATCCCTTTCCCCCCTACAAACCGTGTATCACTTTTGCCAAAAGGATGCATGTTGACCAAAATAATCTTTCCAAAACATCCTCCACAAAATAGGCCAACATGTTCCCTTATCTTGCCTTTTCTTTTGATTCTTTCCTTCCTTTTCCCTTATCTTCCTCCTTACCATATTCCTTAGCCTCCTTTCCATAAATAAAAAGTCTTCCTTGCCTTAATTAAGACCATGGCCGACACTTAGAATAGGGATACAAAAATAAATCCAAGATTTGTAAAAGATAGGATTCGAACCCCTTCCCTCCATGTTCTCCACTTGACGCCATAACCTCCTTGCCATATGCTCATTTATGCTAGCAAAATACGCACTTATTTCTTTAAGCCTTGATGCCATTTAACTTCTCTCCTTAAAGTGCCTAAACATAAAAATTTTCCTATAGCCTAACTTGAACCCGGAACTTCCTAGAAACTCCGTAACTTTCCAAAATCACCTTCCTAATAGGTCCAACTTGAAAATAATGCCGTTCTCTTGTTCTTAAATTTTTTTTAAACACTCCTATGCCCAAGGCCCATTAGGCCCAATTCTACAAGGCCCAAATTCGGGTCATTACAATTTGACTGTAACCCTTTGCAACAAGTCTTGCTTTATATTTGGGTTCTTCAAATCCTGGAGTTTATTCTTTCTTTTTAAACACCCATTTACAATGAACAACCTTTTTACCTTTAGGAAGTTTTACAAGATCCCATGTTCTGTTTTTGTGGAGTGATTCCATCTCCTCTTGCATAGCAAACATCCACTTTTCTGAGTCTTCACAGCTAATTGCCTTAGAATAATTAGATGGCTCTTAGTTTGCATCTATATCTTTAGCCACATTTAAAGCATAAGCAACTAGATCAGCCTCGACATACTTCTTTGGAGGTTTAATTCTCTTCTAGTTCTATTTTTGGCGATAGAGTATTGTGGTGAATAAGCAACTCTATTTTTAATTTTTCTACTGGATTGAGGAGTCGACTCTGTATTAATCTGATGCTCCACCTGCTTTTGATTTTCTTTATTGGAAGAGTCTTTAAGAGATAAGTTAGGTAGCATAACAGTTTCATCAAAAACAACATCTCTGCTAATCATAACTTTTTTATTTTCAGGACACCATAACTTATATCCTTTTACACTAGCTTTATAACCAAGAAAAACACATTTAATGGATCTCGGTTCCAATTTTCCATTATCAACATGAGCATACGCAGGACACCCAAAGATCTTTAAATTAGAATAATTAGTAGGATTACCAGACCATACCTCTTGTGGAGTCTTTTTTCAATGGCAACGGATGGAGATCGGTTGATCAAAAAACATGCAGTAGAGGCTGCTTCAGCCCAAAACGACTTTGGTAAGTTGGCATTTGACAACATACATCGAACCTTCTCCATGATCGTTCTGTTCATTCGTTCTGCAACGCTGTTTTGCTGTGGAGTATGACGAATTGTCAAGTGTCTCAAGATCCCTTCTGACTTGCACAGTTTATTAAACTCATCAGAACAAAACTCTAAGCCATTGTCAGTGCAGAGGTATTTTGTTTGTTTTCCTGTCTATTTTTTAATCATATTTTTCCAAGACTTAAATGCGGAAAACACATCGCTTTTCTGCTTCAGGAAGAATGCTCAAACTTTTCTGGAAAAATCATCAATAAAAGTTAGCATATAATTAGCTCTACCTCTTAAAGGCACTCTTGATGGCCCCCACAGATCAGAATGAATATACTCCAATGTTCCTTTCATGTTATGGATTCCTCTGGTGAATCGAACTCTCTTTTGCTTCCCAAAAACTCAGTGCTAATAGAATTTCAGTTTGCAAATTTCTTGCCCATCAAGAAGTCCTGTTTTGCTCAATTCTGCCATGCCATTCTCACTCATACTCCTTAGGCGTATATGCGAAAGTTTAGTAATATCATCATCTGACAAGGAAGAGGAAGCGACAGCTGCATCACCAATAACAGTAGAACCCTGCATGTAACAGTTCGGTTTGTACCCTAGTCGGAACAGTGGTTTCGGGACCACAAATCCGAGTCAGTGAAATATTTTAATATTATTTTTTGTGTCATTGATGAGTGATTAAGCATGTGTTTAATTTTCGTAAGATAATTTATTTGTCTGTGTGTTTAATTTGATAAAAGGATTGAATTGCATTAAATGCAAAACTAGCATGATATTTGTAAAAGTGTCCATTTGAGATGGCTTCTTAATAGGAAGGCCTTAAATGGCTATTAAACCACTTTTAAAATAGTGGATAGTAGTTGGACAAATATGCCCTTATTGTATCATTGCTTCAAATGTTTATTAAATGGCTAATTTGGTAAATGGATAAATTATATGTTATAATAGAATAAACAATTGAAAGATGGCTTTTATCATCTTTTTTGGCCAAAACATTGAAGAAAGAAAAAGAAGAAAACTTGCTAAGGCATTTGGTCATTTTTATTGCAAAATTAAGGTATGTTTTGGCTTTAGATTTTGATGATTTTTATGTTTTTGAGATTGTTGCTTAGTCTACTATCAAGCCCATGTTGTAATTTGAAGAATTGATGATAATTGTGAGTTGTGCCATGGATGAATTAGTGAGCTTTATGATGAATTTAGTTGTTAAATGAAAGATATGTGTAAGATGAACATATTTTATTCTTGAAATTTTGATGAATTTAGCTAAATAGGGCTAAATTGAGAAAATGTTAATTTGAGGGACTAAATTGTGAATTTGATGGAAAATATGGGCTTGTATGATATACATAAGCATTCGGCTAAGCATGAGTATGTGATGATTTTGTGTATTTGATGTTTTGAGAAAAATAGACTAAATTGATAAATGTGAAAATGTGAGGGCTAATTTGTAAATTGCCTTAAAAGTGTGTATTTGGATTGAATTGAATAAATTATTGAATAAAAGGGTTAAATTTGAATATGTATAGATCAAGACCCGAAGAAATCGGACTTAGATCGTAGGACAGCGAAAGTAACCGAATAGGCGTTTCCGTTCAGTTAAATCGAATCCGAGGTAAGTCATTATGCAAATAAGCATATTTGTATTGAATTGTGTAGGTCCTTATAACTATTGAATACAATGAATGACTATGAAATTATGTGTACATGATTTTTGAGATAAGAACGACATAGTAGCAAAGTCCAATAAGTCCCGTACGAACCTAGGAATAGATAGGATTAGCTATGTCATGACATAGGTATTTGTTCTATTTTATCATGTAAGACCACGTTTGGGACGTTGGCATTGATTCGAGATTTCATGTAAGACCACGTTTGGGACGTTGGCATCGATATGATCTTTACGTGTAAGACCATGTCTGGGACATCGGCATTGTATTAATTCGTGTAAGACCCTGTCGGGGACAGTGGCATCGACATCTAAGACCACGTCTGGGACGTTGGCATTGTGTGACTATCTTGAGTATTCGGTATATCCTATTAGATTCCGAAAGGTTCAACGGGCAAATTTCGAGCTATGAACAATTACGTGAATGTATATTCGTTTCAGGTACGTTTCGTATATACACTAAGTGTGTATAAAAGGTAAGTACCTATATGCATTTTCTTTGAAGGAATGTATGATTTAACATGAAAATATGAATGAGATACAGGAATGGATATGAATAAGCTAAGTAAATATATGTGATATGTGAAATGAAATAAGTGGCAAGCTTTGAGTGAGTAAACGTGCCAAAGTCTATGAAATGAAATGGCAATGAGATTTATAAGTACCAATTATTCAATTTGGTTATATGCATTGTGTATTAAGTTTATTTGTATATGGCTTACTAAGCTTTTTGAAAGCTTACTCTCTGTGTGTGTTTGTTCCGTTTTATAGATCGTCAAAGCTACTGAAGGCTCGGGGACCGTCGAGGATCGTCATCACACTATTCAACTTGTTTCGGTACATTTTGGAAATGTATATAGCTAGAAATGGCATGTATAGGCTAGTTATTTGTTTATGAATATGAAATGAACTTAGCCATGTGATTTGGCTAGTTATGTGTTGGCAATATGTATTAATGAATATGATATATGATGTATATTTTGGTTAAGTTCAAGGTAAGTATTTGAATGAATTATGCTTGTGTTTACATGAGTTTTAGTCTTGTAAATTGGCTTGGTTGAAATTGGAGTTTATATGTAGTGATTGGATATTTATTTTGATATGTTCTTAGTTGTCAAATGTGCATGAGAGCTACTGGTAATCTGCTTGTAGGTATGACCCCAATGAGGGTGGCATATTGGCCTTGCAAATGGCCTATTTTGCCACACGGTTGTGGCACACGGGCGTGCCTAGTGACAGTGGGACTAGGTCAGTAGCTAGTTAAGAGTACACGGCCTTGGCACACGGACGTGCCTGGTAGCCGTGTGGTGTAGTCAGGATCGACCACGACCAAAGTGCAAGGGTGTGCTTGGTGGCCGTGGAGCCAAGTCAAAATTGACCACGGCCAAGGTACACGGGCGTGCTTGGTGGCCGTGGAGTTAAGTCAGATTTGACCACGGAGGATACACATAGGCGTGTCTAGCAGCCGTGGGAGGCACATGGCCTGCCCATACGGGCGTGTAACCCTTGAAATTTAGAAAGTTTAAAATTTATCGAGAATTTCTGTAAGTGTTTGGTCTAGTCCCGGCCCTACTTTAAAGTATGATTTAGGTCTCATTGACCTATTTAAGGGACATTATGAGTGTGATTGATGAACGAATGTTTGTAATGTTAATAAAAGTTTCCGATCTGTCCAGTAATACCTTTAACCCTAGTCCGGCGATGGTCACGGGTTAGGGGTGTTACACTGTAAAACATATAACCTGGCAGTCTTTATCTGCCCTACCTTTGGAAATCTTCAAAATCCCACTTTCAGCTGTGTATTTGTACCCTTTTGAATCAAGAGTACTTAACAAAATTAAATTTCTTTTCAATTCTGGAACATGTCGTACGTCACTAAGTATTCTGACAACTCCATCAAACATCTTAACTTTAATTGTTCCAACACCTACGATTTTAGACGAAGTATTATTTCCCATCAAAACAACACCTTTAGACACTGTTTTGTAATTTGTAAACCAATCTCGATTGGAACTCATGTGGAAGGTGGAACCCGAATCAAGGATCCACTCATCACTCACTTTAGAATTGTTAATAGAAGCGACTAGAAGTTCACTATCACTGTAGTCTTCTACAACATCAACTTCACCAGAATTTTCTGGTTGTTTTCCCTTTTGATTCACAGCCTCCCTTTTAATCTTATTCTGTAGCTTATAGCACTCAGATTTAATGTGCCCTTTCTTCTTGTAGAAGTTACAAGTTTTACCTCTATTTGAAGACTTCGATCTACCCTTAGATTTACCGCGAGGATTTCGTTCTTGTGTCCTTCCACGATCATCATCAGCATTCCAATCTTGTCTCCCATTAACAATGAGACCCTCTCCCTGAGAGTCAGGTTTAACCAAAAGATGCTTCATCTTATCATACGAGGTCAAAGAATCATAAACCTTATCAATTATGAGAGACTCGCGGCTATATAAAATCATGTCTCCGAAGGTTGAATAAGATGGGTGCAACAAATAAAATGGAATCAAACCTAGATCTTCCTTATCATACTGAACCTCCATGGCCTCCAAGTTTGAGAGAATTTCTTTAAACACTGTTAAGTGTTCGTGCATAGACGCACCTTCTTTCAAATGATGAGCATAAAGACATTGCTTCATATGCAACTTGTTGGTTAGAGTTTTTGACATACATATTTGTTCTAGCCTCTTCCATAATGCAGCGGTGGTCTTCTCCTTTATCACATCCTGCAAAATTTCGTTAGAAAAATGTAGATATAACTATGTTAGCGCCTAGCAGGGCTTCCTCTAAATCCATCTGTGCAAGAACTGCCTGCATGTAACAGTTCGAATTTGACCCTAATCAGAACGGTGGTTTTGGGACCACAAATCTGAGTCTGAAATATATTTAAATGATATATTCTGTGCTTATTATATGTGCTTTAATGCGTGTGAAAGTTTCGTAGAAAAATTTAACCGTTTGTGTGTTCAATTTAACAAAAAGGACTAAATCGCATAAAGTGTAAAAGTTGCCTGCTATAGTGTAAAGTGCTAGAATGAGGATGGCTTTTTAATATGAGGTATTAAATGGGTAAATAACCTAATTTTAAGTTAGTGGGTTGCATATGACATGATTAACCTTAAGTTTTATATTGTATAATTTTTTATAATAAGGTTATAATAGTAAATGATTAAATGTCTTATAATATGATAAATAAAACATAAAAAAGGCCATTATCATCTTTTATCTTGCTTGGCCAAATGTTGAGAAAAGAAAAGGGGTTAGGTTTCACTTGAATTTCGGCATCTATAATCACAAATTCAAGGTTAGTTTGATTTCGGTTCTTGATAATTTTTACGTTTTTGAGATCGTTGCTTCGAATATTAGTTGACCCATGTTGGAATTTTTGAATTTGAGCATGCTTGATGTTCGACCATTATTATGTTCTTGTGGTTTTTTATGTTTTATGATTTTTTATTAAAGATATGTTAAAGATTAACAAATTTTGAATCGAAAATTTTGGTGAATTTGAGTGTTTTGGGCTAAATTGCAAAAATGAATTTTTGATGGGACCAAAATGAAAAATAAATGAAATAAATAGACTAGTGAGGTCCCTATGAACATTCGGCCCTTGTATAGTTTAGTGAAATTTTGTGTATTTTGTGTTTTGTGCAAATAGGACTAAATTGTAAAAATGTGAAATAATAGGGCAAAATGGTAATTTGCCCGTTTATGTGTTTTGGGACTAAATTGAGATGAAATGTACTTGAATGAGCTGATTTTTAATGTGTTTAGATCAAGAACAAAGAAAAAAGGATTTGGATCGGGGAAAGGCGAAGGTTATCGAATAGCCAGTCTACGTCGTTCGTCGATAGTCGAGGTAAGTCCTTAAGCAAATATGTATTAAAGAGTTAATTATGAACATGTTAAATGATAAAATTTGATAATTTTGAGTATAGATTTGAGTGATAGCCGAATGTAAAGGTGTTAATTTGGATTGAAAATATTTTGTTATCATGATATGTGGATGTAACATGATGTATATGATTTGTTGTGATGTTTGCACTAAGAAATGTGTATTGAAGGAATATTTCAGGCTTCGAGCCTAGCAGGCCTTGGGCCGGCGGATTATTTTAGGCTTCGAGTCTAGCAGGCCTTGTGCCGGTGGATTGTTTCAGGCTTCGAGCCTAGCTGGCCTTGTGCCGGTGAATATATCGGGCTTAACGCCTAGCAGGCTAAATACCGGTGTTTAAAATCATGAACTTTGACTCTAGCAGGCCAGGTGCCGGTGAATGCGATTCGGATTAATGAATTACTTGTTGTATGCTGGTGAGTTTTAAATTTCCGAACCTTTATATTGAGATAGAAAAGTTATAGAATAAATCAAGAAAGCTTGAGTTATGAAAGTGAAATTGTGGGTTCGGTTACAAGGTAAGTATTAATCATACTTATATGCCATGCTTATATACGATATTGATTAGTAAATGAAATGTTGAAAGTAAGTAATATACATATGATAGATGAAACTTGTATATATGTTCTATACCATGAGAAAGTTGGTTATTAGAAAGCATGAAAGAACTAAGGTATTTGTATAGGTATGAATATATGCATAAGTGTGTGATTACTATATGATCATTAATGTACGGTGGCAAGTAATGAAAATTGATGTATTACATAAGATGAGTTGTTCGGCTATAGTAAGTTATGTGTTAATTCATGAATGTTTTAATGTGTAAAAATTGATTATTTAAATGTTTGTGTAACCGAATGCTATATTATGGATGCTTAAGACTTACTAAGCTAGTGAGCTTACTTTGTGTGTGTACTTTGTTTGTTTTATAGATATCGTTCAGGCTACGGGCTCTGAGGAACGTCAGAGGAATCAACCATACTATCGACTCTTTTGGTACTCATAAACTTAGTTTTGATTCGAAAGGCATGTATAAGCTAGGCTAAGTTGTAAACCAATGGTATTTAACCTTGTATTCAAGTATAGCCTTGCGAAAATGGCTATTTCTTTTGGGCTAAGCTTTACTTATGTGTTTTGATATAATGACTTGCTCTATTGTTAATGGCTATGTGTTTCAGTCATGTTTTAAGCTTAGTTTGGAAGTATATATATATATATATATACACATCATGACATATATATTGAGATGTTTAGTTATGGTTCGGTGATGACTTTGGAAATGTTTATGTTTAGGGTGACCGTTGGAGTCTTAATTTAAGGTCCGGGTATGAGGTCAATGGTTTGGTTATACTTATGTATTCGGTTAGATATATAGCTCATGTGTTTTGTAGGTTAATAATGATTTTCATGTCCATATTTAGTTTACGTGGCTTTGGTTAAATGAATGTGAAAATAGACATTATTTCAGTTGAATGGAATTATTTGGGAAATGCTCAATTAGGTGTAATATATGTATGTGCATAAGTTATGAAATGTTAAGCTGACATTCGATTAATGAAATAGATGCATTGACACAATTTAGATATATATATATATATATATATTATATTTAATAGGTATGTACATTGTTCTTGAAAGATGAATAGAGTTTTGATGCATGTTTCATGATTATATGATTTGGTTTTGTGAGAGGAAAATCTTATAAATATTTGGGTTGATCATAGAAAGAGTTGTATAGATAATCGAATATATGGTAATGGATTTGTTGTACTTTGGCATTTTAGGTTAGTTGTTAAGCATATATTTTTGGAGATGTTATGTAATGATCTTTATGTCAAAGAATCTTTAGCGAGGATGTGGCATAATAATCATCAATATAGATACTATTTGAATGGCATGTGGTTATAGGGAGATGTCTACTTATGTGTAACATAGATATAGTTATATCTAACAAGTTGTGTGAAATTTCTTAACCCTGCCTAGTGTGCATAACTTGTGATTCGGCTTATTCCCAAATGTTGTCAATAAAAATGATTACATAAATTTGTTAATCATGATTGATCATGACTTTGTCTTTAAGAAATATGCACATATTGCATTAGTATCATGAACATGTTTGGTTATACTATAGTGTATTAATGTCACATATGTGAACGGATAGACAACAGATTTCTATGGATTTGTATGTCTTAATAGGCAAATTATATTTATAAGGTGAATGGTAAATGCTTGATCGTGTATTAAATATTTGAACGATATATATGCGATGACTCAATGATTTGAAATATACAAGCATGATTATAATTTCTTTTGGTTTGATAGATGTATGAATTGCGATAAATGACTGCGATGAACTGAGTTGGGTTTGGTAATACCTCATAACCCTAATCCGGCGACGGGTACGGGTTAGGGTGTTACATTTGATTGGTATCAGAGCTTACGGTTTAGTCGATTCTAGGACTACCGTAGCGTGTGAGAGTCTAGCTATACATGCCTTAATTGTATATAAGATAGTGTGGTGATTTCTGATATTTCCAACTGTGTTTTATATAGTAAATGGATTCCAATCCTGACAGAGCCGTAGCAGATGATGTAGAGAGTGTAGCGCCTGATAGTGCACGCGGGTCAGTGCCAGTAGACTCTCGACCAGTCACGGGTAGCCTTGAGGGGGAGGCTAAACAAGCCTTCTACCAGATGATGAATGAATGGTTTACCCAGTTTGTTCAGAATAACCCGGCTGTACAACCACCCCCACCCCCGAATAATCCAACTTCGGTACCTTCAACACCCCCGATGATAGATCCGATGAGATCTGGTAGGCCTCCCGTTGATAAAATCAGGAAATATGGGGCCGAAGAATTCAAAGCCAATGATGATGATGACGCAGAGCGAGCCGAGATGTGGCTTGATAACACTATTCGGGTACTTGATGAGCTATCCTGTACTCCAGATGAATGCCTAAAGTGTGCTATATCTCTACTTCAGGACACTGCCTATCACTGGTGGAACACACTAGTATCAATGGTTCTAAAAGAAAAAATGACTTGGGACTTCTTCCAGATCGAGTTCCATAAGAAATATATCAGTCAGAGATTCATCGATCAGAAACGAAAAGAATTTCTGGAATTAAAATAGGGTCGTATGACTGTGACGGAATATGAGCGAAAGTTTGTTAGATTGAGCCGTTATGCCCGAGAGTGTATATCAACTGAAGCCATTATGTGCAAAAGATTTGAAGACGGTCTGAATGAAGACATAAAGTTTCTTGTTGGCATTCTTGAAATCAAAGAGTTCGTGATATTAGTCGAGCGAGCTTGTAAAGCTGAAGAGCTCGGAAAAGAGAAGAGAAAGGCTGAAATAGAAGCTAGAGACACTCGTAAAAGATCATCGAGTAAGACTTTCCATTCAATGCCTAAGAAGTTCAGAGATGACTTCAGCCGACATAAAGCTACTTCAGACTTGCCTAGACGTGATCGACCTCCAGTGAGTTCCCGAGCCACTTCGATGGCTAGTGTTGGTAATGTTCCGCAGAACCGGGCTGAGTGTAAACATTGTGGGAAATGGCATTCTGGGAGTTGTAGATTCCGTGATCGGTCCTGCTTTAAATGTGGATCGTCGGACCATTTCATTCGAGAGTGCCCGATGCTAGTCGAGCAAAATACGGCTCAGAACACTAAACCGAGCAGCGCGCTAGCACGGGGCAGACCACCCAGACATTCAGGCTATGTAGGTGGCAGTCAGAGAGGGACGAAAGACACTGCAGTTCGATCAGAGGCTAGAGCTCCAGCTAGAGCTTATGCTATACGAGCCAGAGAGGATGCTTCTTCCCCAGATGTTATTACCGGTACTTTCACACTTTATGATACTACTGTGATTACATTGATTGATCCTGGTTCGACTCATTCATATGTGTGTGAAACTCTAGTATCCAATAAGACTCTGCCAGTTGAGTCTACTGAGTTTGTGATCCGTGTGTCTAACCCTTTGGGTAGATGTGTACTCATTGATAAAGTGTGTAAAGGTTGCCCGTTGATGATTCGGGATTCCTACTTTCCAGCCGATTTAATGTTGTTGCGCTTCGACGAGTTTGATATAATTTTGGGAATGGATTGGTTATGCAGTGGTGAATTGCAAAAGAAAGATTATTGATTTGAGATGTCAGAACGGTGAGACCATCCGAGTTGAATCTAGTGATTTAAATGGGTTACCTACCGTAATATCCTCGATGCTAGCCCGAAAGTATGTGAGAAAAGGATGCGAAGCTTATTTGGCCTATGTATTGGATAATAAAGTGTCTGAAAAACAGATTGAATCTGTACCGGTTGTGTGTGAATACCCAGATGTGTTTCTTGAAGAATTACCGGGTTTACCACTAGTACGAAAGATTGAGTTTGGCATTGAATTAGTACCGGGGACGACTCCGATTTTGATAGCTCCGTATCGGATGGCACCTACTGAGTTGAAAGAGTTGAAAGCACAGTTGCAAGAGTTGACAGATAGAGGCTTTGCACGACCGAGTTTCTCTCCTTGGGGTGCACCAGTTCTGTTTGTGAAAAAGAAAGACGGGACTATGCGAATGTGTATTGATTATCGGCAGCTGAATAAAGTGAAAATAAAGAATAAATACCCGTTACCTCGAATTGATGATTTGTTTGACCAGTTAAAAGGGGCTTCAGTGTTCTCAAAGATAGATCTGAGATCGGGTTATTATCAGTTGCGAGTCAGAGATACAGATGTGCCAAAGACTGCATTCCGGACGAGGTACGTGTAACACCCCAAACCCGGCCCACAAGCCTTGACCGGATCTGGTATGTCACGGAGTAAAAACATTTTTGAAAATTTCGGGTTCACAGTGGAAATCTGAAAATATTGCTGAATTTGTAAAACGGTGTTTGCTAAAACTAAGATAGGTTGGTTTGATAAATACGATTGAGTTGAAAAACTTTTCCTTTTCCTTTGAATCCATTTGATCATTTATATTTTTAGAAATGTCGGGGTTATTGATAACTTGGTAAAATTTGCTACCCGATGGTAACGTCTTTGAAAACGCGTACGAGTACTAATTTTGAAAACGTTGCCTTTACCGATTTGCTTAACAGTTCATAAGCTCGTTACAAATAAGGTAAAAACTACTACTTAATCATACGAAGAATAATAATAAGCGGCCATATTACAACCCAATCGAATTTAGCAAATAGTAAACTTTAATGGTACGAAATAAAAACTTCAAACCGAGGAACAAGCATGGCCACCTCGAGTCCTTTCCGGCTCTGTCTCCGCAATCGACTCACCTGAAAAGATAGGGAAAGGGGGTGAGTCACCAAGACTCAGTACATAGTTAATACACATGTTCCCACATACGGGCTTGGCCCGTATCCACACAGTTCATACACATGAATATGCAATTATGAAGCCCAACCTAGCCATCCATACTCCTTTTTCTACCCCGTGTGGTACCAAACCACTGGTGGTGCCAAACCACTGGTGACTTAAAGTCACGATATCCGTCAATACTTGTGGTGCCAAACCACTGGTGGTGCCAAACCACTGGTGACTTAAAGTCACAATCAAATGATGGGGCCAACCCATCGTGTGATACCAAATCACTGGCGTCGATCCCGTATCTCATAGTGGGGCCAACCCACGGTGGTACTAAGCCACAGGGACGAGACGCTATGAGGTGCCAAATCTCTGGAGGTACCAAACCTCTGGTGACCGTAGTCACAATGTGTTACCAAAACACTGGTGTCCGTCGACACGAATATTACTTCCCCCTCCACTCGTTTAATCCCACATCATCATGCTCACATAACAAGTATCATGATCCCATATATCATGCATTTGTATATAGCATAGCATTTAACAGCATATGATGGCATACACAAGATATATCATAGATCAAGTAATAGGAGGCTTACCCGAAAACCAATCTTATGCCCACAAGGCAAAATTACTACATAAGAGGTTATAAAATATCATCATAATGACAATTTATACTAATAAAGTGTGTAAGAGCTTACACACCTGATTAAACAATCACCCACCATGGGTATCCAACATCTTAGCCCTTATTTCGGCTAACATGCACAACATATACATTTACATATATAAACAAGCAAGAGAACAGTGCGATAACTACGCACCTGATCACAAACAGCGTTATGCCCTCAATCCCAAAGTTATCTTTAAGCGATACTACGACTACTTGCCTACGCTGTTGTTCGGATGCTGGCCCACACCCCGGTGGCCAATCTCGCACAGCCGAGACAGCTCTCCTTTTAAACTTGGGGATAGGGGCTATCCCATGAACTCCTTGACTGGTATTTGCCTCCATCGATATACTTAATCAGATCAAACAGTTAATCACCCAAGTCATAAACCTAAGTATCGAATCTTACTAAATATTTCTTACCAAAACAGCCTTGAATCCCGGAGGCTACTATATGCTTCTTTTGATTAACCCCTTGTTAACTAAATCCCGGGAACCACCTCTTGAATATGGGTGGTCGAAATCACTGTTAAACAACTTGTTAGAATCGGTTTAACACATAAAACCATAAAATTGGCCCTTGGCCGAATACTACAAACCCTTACCTTAACGATTGTGCACACCAAGGTTCGGCACCCTGAATGATGGTAAGGATTCAACTCCCAGAGTTTCGACTATGCTTACACAAGGAAGAGTAAATTTGGCACTTGCAAAAAGGGAGCTAGATTTCGTGAAAAGGAATAAGAAAAGAAGAGATAGAAACAAAACAAAGAAATAACAAAGTGATAATCAAGTGATAATCAAGTGAAAGAAATAACAAAGAGGTTTTGGCTATGGTTTATGAATCCAAAGGAGAAGAATTAAAGGAGGAAGGAAATGCAGGAAATGGAGAATGATGTTGCCGAAAGAAAGAGGAGGAGAGGGTTAGGTGTTACGGCACAATTATTTGAAGGAGAAGGAAAAGATGTCAAGTGAGGGAGGGGTTCCTATTTTCAGCCAAGAGCAAGAACAAGAAGGAAAACAAATCAAGAGTCTAGGCACCTCTCTGCCCGTAGAAAACCGACTATGCAAGTCCCTCCAACCTCCTTCATTCGGCCATGCACCATGGAAAGAAAACAAAAACATGCTAAGGGAGGCCATGCTTCTCTCTTGTCTTGCACAAGCCTCCATTCGGCCATGCTCTCTCTCCCCCCTTACTAAATTCTATTTTCATTTTCCAATAAACCCATTGTTTAACTATCCTCCATTACTCCATCATAAAATACTAATACTAATAATAATAATAATAATAAATATATATACTAACCATCATCATTAAAAATATAATACTTGTTTATGCCTTATTCCTCCACCTTATCCATCCTCTAATAAACAAAAGATTAATGCCCAAGCTTCCCAACGGCCATGCTTCCCATTTGCTAAGTTCAAACATCAATTACTATTGTTTAGTCCATTACCGAATATTCAAATCCTTTTTCCACAATAATATAATAAGCAAACAAACAAATGTAATCCATACTAAAATAATAATAATAAAACTCCCATGCCTCACGCATATAACAATAATAAAACTTAAAATAATAGTAATAATAATAATAATATAACTATTAAAATAATAACACAAATAATAATAATACAACAAAAATCCCATACTTATAATAAAATAAACCCATACTTCCTACATAAAATAATAATAATATAATAATAAAAAAATAATTAAAATCTGCCATAACAAATAAAAAAAATAACCATCCCAATACATTCCCATGCTTCCTTTAAAAAAAAAAATAATAAAACTAATAAAATAAAAATCCCATCACCATTAAAACAATAAAACTAAAGCTAAAATAATATCCATACTTTGCAGCTTTGAAGACAAGCAAAATAATAAATAATAGAAATAATAAAACAATAGTACCCCATACCCCAACTAAAAATAAAAATAAAACAAAAAAGCAGCAACTCTATGCTGCACGCCTGCATGGGCCATGCAGGCCTCCTTCCCATGCCGAAAAAAAAGAAGTCCCAACTGCAGCACCCAGGTCTCGAACCCGAGACCTGGAAAGAATCCCCAACGCCTCAGCCACTCGGCCACCCTGACTTTCATGTCATAAACGCCTCAAAATTTCCTTTTAACCCTTCTTCCCTTGGCCCCCTTTGCCTGAATTGCCAAAGCCAAAATAAAAATTACCAGCGCACCTCCACTAGGACTCGAACCCCCGACCCCGAGAGCCCTCCTGCTGCTAGCGTCCTCGCCAACTCGCCCAGGCGCCGTTTTGTGACATGAAACACCTCGATTTTTGTTTTAAAGCCTCCTTAGCCGCGCCTCATAATGCAAAAACATGATTTCTCCCTTTGATTCCCTTGCAACTCGAACCTCCTCCCTTCTTGCACAGGCTTCCCAGACCCTTAAAGCAGCGCCCCAAGCCACTTTACCAGGGCATTTTATATGCCATAGCTTACCAAAATTTATTCTTAAGGCCTCCATCAACCAAATTTTCACTTTTGACCCAAAATTTCAAAATTTTACAAAACACTCCCCTTTTATCCCCGAGCTTTAATAACCCCTAAAACTCATCAAAACAAATCTTAAGGCCTATCGACTCGTGAATTTTTGCTCCAACGCACAGCCCCTAATTTAGGATATTACAGTACGGACATTTTGAGTTTCTGGTTATGCCTTTTGGACTTACTAATGCACCTGCTGTTTTTTGGATCTGATGAATCGGGTTTTCAGACAGTTTTTGGATCGGTTTGTAGTAGTGTTTATTGATGATATACTGGTCTACTCCAAAGATGAAACCGAGCATGCCAAGCAGTTGAGATTAGTGTTACAAACTTTGCGAGATCGACAGTTGTATGCAAAGTTTAGTAAGTGTGAGTTCTGGATGAATGAAGTCAGCTTCCTGGGTCATGTTGTTTCAGCGTCAGGTATTCAGGTTGATCCAAACAAAATATCAGCTATACTTGATTGGAAACCACCAAAGAATGTTTCCAAAATTCGAAGCTTTCTGGGACTTACAGGATACTATAGACGATTTGCCAAAGGTTTTTCCATGATAGTTACACCTTTGACAAAGCTACTACAGAAAGATGTCAAGTTCGAATGGTCGAAAAAGTGTCAGAAAAGTTTCGATCAGTTGAAAGCCCTTTTAACCGAAGATCCAGTGTTAGCTCAGCCTGAATCAGGTAAAGAATTTATTGTTTTTAGTGATGCTTCTTTGAATGGGTTGGGATGCGTTTTGATGCAGGAGGGAAAAGTCATAGCCTACGCTTCGAGACAATTGAAGCCTCACGAAAGAAATTATCCAACGCATGATTTTGAACTAGCAGCCATTGTTTTCGCTTTGAAAATATGGCGTCATTACTTGTTCGGCGAAAAATGTCATGTTTATTCAGATCACAAAAGCCTGAAGTACTTAATGACTTAGAAAGATTTGAACTTGAGACAACGCAGATGGTTAGAGCTGTTGAAGGACTATGAATTAGTGATTGATTACCATCCGGGGAAAGCCAATGTTGTTGCGGATGCCTTAAGTCGAAAATCACTGTTTGCTCTTCGTGCGTTGAACGCACATATGGTTATGCCTGGTGATGGTTCGATCATAGCCAAGTTGAAGGAGAGACCGTTGTTTATTCCGCAAATTTGTGATGCACAGAAAATCGACAAAGAAATGATTGCTAGACGAGGTCAGTGTGAAAATGGTGCAGAGTCAGGGTTTCGAATTGATGAAAATAATTGCTTAAACTTCAAAGGCCGAATATGTATTCCAAGGAATGTAGATTTGATTCAGATGATTTTAAACGAGGCTCATAATAGTCGACTATCGGTACATCCGGGTAGCACGAAAATGTATAATGATGTGAAACAGTTCTACTGGTGGCCTGGCATGAAACGGGATATATCTGAATTTGTTTCAAAATGTTTAATTTGTCAGTAAGTAAAAGCCGAGCATCAAGTGCCTTCTGGGTTACTTCAGCCGATCATGATACCTGAATGGAAATGGGATAGAATCACTATGGATTTTGTATCCGGTTTGCCTACGACACCGAGCAAGAAAGATGCAATCTGGGTTATAGTGGATAGACTGACCAAATCAGCTCACTTTGTGATGGTTCGTACAAATTATTCGCTCGATAAACTTGTTGAGCTGTATGTATCTCAGATTGTGAGATTACATGGTGTGCCGAGTTCTATTGTTTCAGACAGAGACCCGAGATTCACGTCGCGGTTTTGGAAGAAGCTGCAAGATGCTCTAGGTACTAAACTCCACTTTAGCACAGCCTTTCATCCGCAGACAGACGGTCAGTCTGAACGAACCATTCAGATACTTGAGGACATGTTGAGATGTTGCGTCCTTGAGTTTGAAGGTACGTGGGAAAGATACTTACCTTTGATTGAATTTGCTTATAATAACAGTTTTCAATCTAGTATCCAAATGGCACCTTACGAAGCTCTTTATGGCCGTAAGTGTCGTACACCGTTGTATTGGACTGAACTCAGTGAAAATAAGATACACGGGGTTGATCTGATTAAAGAGGCGGAACAGAAAGTGGCTATAATTAGAGATAGTTTGAAAGCTGCCTCGGATCGTCAAAAGTCCTATGTTGACTCGAAACGCAAAGACATTGAGTTTCAAGTCGGAGATCAGGTATTTTTGAAAGTTTCTCCATGGAAGAAAGTACTCCGATTTGGTCGGAAAGGCAAACTAAGTTTGAGGTTCTTCGGACCGTAGGAGATCATCGAACGTATTGGGCCTGTTGCTTATAGATTAAAGTTTCCCTCTGAATTAGAAAAGATACACAACGTATTTCACGTTTCGATGCTTCGTAGATATAGATCAGACCCATCACATGTGATCGCTCCGTC
Organism: Gossypium australe; assembly: GCA_005393395.2. Lineage (NCBI taxonomy): Eukaryota > Viridiplantae > Streptophyta > Magnoliopsida > Malvales > Malvaceae > Gossypium > Gossypium australe. The sequence continues at coordinate 21,159,187 of CM016614.1, read as the reverse complement.
TGAGATTGAAATTCAATCCGATATGACGTATGAAGAAGAATCGATCCGTATTTTAGCTCGGGAAATGAAAGAGTTGAGAAACAAGAGAATTCCATTAGTGAAAGTACTGTGGAATAGGCACGGAGTTGAAGAGGCTACGTGGGAGCCTTAGGATTCAATGAGGCAATAATATCCGACTTTGTTTAACGGTAAGATTTTCGGGGATGAAAATCCCTAAGGGGGGAGAGTTGTAACAGTCCGAATTTGACCCTAATCGGAACGGTGGTTTCGCGACCACTAATCTAAGTCTGAAATATATTTAAATGATATATTCTGTGCTTATTATATGTGCTTTAATGTGTGTGAAAGTTTCGTAGAAAAATTTAACCATTTGTGTGTTCAATTTAACAAAAAGGACTAAATCGCGTAAAGTGTAAAAGTTGCCTGCTATAATGTAAAGTGCTAGAATGAGGATGGCTTTTTAATATGAGGTATTAAATGGGTAAATAACCTATTTTTAAGTTAGTGGGTGGCATATGACATGATTAACCTTAAGTTTTATATTGTATATTTTTTTATAATAAGGTTATAATAGTAAATGATTAAATGTCTTATAATATGTTAAATAAAACATAAAAAAAAGGCCATTATCATCTTTTATCTTGCTTGGCCGAATGTTGAGAAAAGAAAAGGGGTTAGGTTTCACTTGAATTTCGGCATCTATAATCACAAATTCAAGGTTAGTTTGATTTCGGTTCTTGATAATTTTTACGTTTTTGAGATCGTTGCTTCGAATATTAGTTGACCCATGCTGGAATTTTTGAATTTGAGCATGCTTGATGTTCGGCCATTGTTATGTTAATGTGGTTTTTGATGTTTTATGATTTTTTATTAAAGATATGTTAAAGATTAACAAATTTTGAATTGGAAATTTTGGTGAATTTGAGTGTTTTGGGCTAAATTGCAAAAATGAATTTTTGAGGGGACCAAAATGCAAAATGAATGAAATAAATAGACTAGTGAGGTCCTATGAAGTGAAATTTTGTGTATTTTGTGTTTTGTGCAAATAGGACTAAATTGTAAAAATGTAAAATAATAGGGGCAAAATGGTAATTTGCCTGTTTATGTGTTTTGGGACTAAATTGAGATGAAATGTACTTGAGTGAGCTTATTTTTAATGTGTTTAGATCAAGAACAAAGAAAAATGGATTTGGATCGGGGAAAGGCGAAGGTTATCGAATAGCCGGTCTACGTCGTTCGTCGATAGTCGAGGTAAGTCCTTAAGCAAATATGTATTAAAGAGTTAATTATGGACATGTTAAATGATAAAATTTGATAATTTTGAGTATAGATTTGAGTGATAGCCGAATGTAAAGGTGTTAATTTGGATTGAAAATATTTTGATATCATGATATGTGGATGTAACATGATGTACATGATTTGTTGTGATGTTTGCACTAAGAAATGTGTATTGAAGGAATATTTCAGGCTTCGAGCCTAGCAGGCCTTGTGCCGGTGGATTGTTTCAGGCTTCGAGCTTAGCAGGCCTTGTGCCGGTGAATATATCAGGCTTAACGCCTAGCAGGCTAAATGTCGGTGTTTAAAATCACGGACTTTGAGTCTAGTAGGCCAGGTGCCGATGAATGCGATTCGGATCAATGAATTACTTGTTGTATGCTGGTGAGTTTTAAATTTTCGAACCTTTATATTGAGATAGAAAAGTTATAGAATAAATCAAGAAAGCTTGAGTTATGAAAGTGAAATTGTGGGTTCGGTTACAAGGTAAGTATTAATCATACTTATATGCCATGCTTATATACGATATTGATTAGTAAATGAAATGTTGAAAGTAAGTAATATACATATGATAGATGAAACTTGTATATATGTTCTATACCATGAGAAAGTTGATTATTAGAAAGCATGAAAGAACTAAGGTATTTGTATAGGTATGAATATATGCATAAGTGTGTGATTACTATATGATCATTAATGTGTGGTGGCAAGTAATGAAAATTGATGTATTACATAAGATGAGTTGTTCGGCTATAGTAAGTTATGTGTTAATTCATGAATGTTTTAATGTGTAAAAATTGATTATTTAAATGTTTGTGTAACCGAATGCTATATTATGGATGCTTAAGACTTACTAAGCTAGTGAGCTTACTTTGTGTGTGTACTTTGTTTGTTTTATAGATATCGTTCAGGCTACGGGCTCTGAGGAACGTCAGAGGAATCAACCATACTATCGACTCTTTTGGTACTCATAAACTTAGTTTTGATTCGAAAGGCATGTATAAGCTAGGCTAAGTTGTAAACCAATGGTATTTAATCTTGTATTCAAGTATAGCCTTGCGAAAATGGCTATTTCTTTTGGGCTAAGCTTTACTTATGTGTTTTGATATAATGACTTGCTCTATTGTTAATGGCTATGTGTTTCAGTCATGTTTTAAGCTTAGTTTGGAAGTATATATATATATATATATATATACACATCATGACATATATATTGAGATGTTTAGTTATAGTTCGGTGATGACTTTGGAAATGTTTATGTTTAGGGTGACCGTTGGAGTCTTAATTTAAGGTCCGGGTATGAGGTCAATGGTTTGGTTATACTTATGTATTCGGTTAGATATATAGCTCATGTGTTTGGTAGGTTAATAATGATTTTTATGTCCATAATTAGTTTACGTGGCTTTGGTTAAATGAATGTGAAAATAGACATTATTTCAGTTGAATGGTATTATTTGGGAAATGCTCAATTAGGTGTAATATATGTATGTGCATAAGTTATGAAATGTTAAGCTGACATTCGATTAATGAAATAGATGCATTGACACAATTTATATATATATATATATTATGTTTAATAGGTATGTACATTGTTCTTGAAAGATGAATAGAGTTTTGATGCATGTTTCATGATTATATGATTTGGTTTTGTGAGAGGAAAATCTTATAAATATTTGGGTTGATCATAGAAAGAGTTGTATAGATAATCGAATATATGGTAATGGATTTGTTGTACTTTGGCATTTTAGGTTAGTTGTTAAGCATATATTTTTGGAGATGCTAGGTAATGATCTTTATGTCAAAGAATCTTTAGCGAGGATATGGCATAATAATCATCAATATAGAGACTATTTGAATGGCATGTGGTTATAGGGAGATGTCTACTTATGTGTAACATAGATATAGTTATATCTAACAAGTTGTGTGAAATTTCTTAGCCCTGCCTAGTGTGCATAACTTGTGATTCGGCTTATTCCCAAATGTTGTCAATAAAAATGATTACATAAATTTGTTAATCATGATTGATCATGACTTTGTCTTTAAGAAATATGCACATATTGCATTAGAATCATGAACATGTTCGGTTATACTATAGTGTATTAATGTCGCATATGTGAACGGATAGACAACAGAGTTCTATGGTTTTGTATGTCTTAATAGGCAAATTATATTTATAAGGTGAATGGTAAATGCTTGATCATGTATTAAATATTTGAATGATATATATATGTGATGACTCAATGATTTGAAATATACAAGCATGATTATAATTTCTTTTGGTTTGATAGATGTATGAATTGCGATAAATGACTGCGATGAACTGAGTTGGGTTTGGTAATACCTCATAACCCTAATCTGACGACGGGTACAGGTTAGGGGTGTTACACTTATCTGCAACAACGCGAATCTAGTGTTGTGATCGAACAGCGAAATTTCATGCTTCAAAGATTCCTTTATCGTGACCGAGTTGAAAGACTCGGAAGCTCTGATACCAATTTGTTAAAAGTATATAACAACGATAATGACAATATATTGCAAAGAAAAGAGAAATAAAATAAAGAACACACAGATTTTACGTGGAAACCCTTTCAGGAAAAAACCATGGGCAGAGGAGAAGAAAATTCACTATGTCGAATTTGAATTAACTACAATAGGAATAGACTATGTCTATTTATAGGCTTATAAAAGCATATTCTAATAGGAGTGTAGTAAGATTGAAACACCTTATTGTAATCAATATAAAATAGATAGAGTTTAATAAGGTTTAAAAAAAACCTTATTTAAAATAAAATAAAGGAAGTGTAGTTCTATAGAGATTATTCTTTTATTTTACCATTGTATTTTATTTAAATAAGGATTCGGGTCACTTAATTCTAACAATAAGGTTGGCTTGAAAAGGATCAAACGACCTAAAGAAATAGTGCCTATATCATTGTAGATTCTTATGCCTCCTAGGATTTCGCCTCAAGAAAGTTACTAAGTCAATTCTAAATATATAAACCTCCATGCATGTCTAATCTCAAGAGAAACTAAGTTTTCATGGCAAACATTACTAAGCTAAGATCATGCAAGCATTCCATTCTTCATGATAACATACTTTCACTTAGATAAAATCATCATTCATACTTGCATACAAACTATCTTATTAACAAAAAATGTCTTAAACATTCATTTATTAAAAAAATACTTATGAAAGAAATTATTGAAACATACTTGAAAAATTTGAGCAATTCAATGCCTTACTCCCCTTTAAAAAGAAGCAATGTCCTCATTGCAAGAACAAATTAATGAATGTAAATTGAACACCAGGTAAGGTTGTAAAAAAAGAGAGGTGAGTCATTAAGACTACTTAAATACCATGTAACAGCCCGATTTTGGGGCTAGCCAGAATAGTGGTTTCGAAATCACTAATCTGAGACCAGAGAATTATTTTTAATATTATTATATGTGTTATATGATGATTATATGGGTACATGAAAATTTTGATGCATTAATTTTGGTGGTTCCAAGCTTAATTGCGAAAAAGGACAAAATCGCATAAAGTGCAAAAGTTTTATTTTACAAGCTAGAGGTGTCTAATAGCTATAGAATATTAAATTGGAGGTCCTTAAAGTGCAATTAGACCCTTAAGGGAGAGTTGGCCGGCCATGGGGGACAAATTAGAGACATGGTCAATGGTTAGGTAGGTTGATGACTGAATTGAATAAAATAAAGAAGCTATCATCTTTTCCTATTCCCATTTCTTCTTCCACCAAAAATTATGGCAAGAATAGGGGTTTTTGAAGCTTAAACTTTCAGCCAAGCTATCCTCTTACAAGTAAGTCATAGTGATGGTTATTTTTGATGATTTTTGTGTTTTTGGAACCCCTAAAGCTTAAGCTAGCTAAGGAGGGGACTATTTTGCAATATGGTTAAAAGTTTAGGGTGTTTTCGTGAAAGTGCTTATGTTGTTTGCTGATTTTTTATGAAAGAAAATGAATCTTGGGTGTTAAATACACAATTTTTCTGAAAGGTGTTTCCATGAAAACACCTAAAATGACATTTTTGTAAAGGTTATGAGATAGATGATAAATGTGTGAAATAATTGAAATCTTGAGTTGCTATAAGAGAGAATATGAATCAGCTAGGCTTGAGTGTGTGGAAAAATGAACACATTTCATTTTACGAGCGTAGGGCTAAAATCATAATTTTGTAAAAGTCTAGGGGCAAAATGGTCATTCATGACAAAATAAGAATTTTGGAGTAATTTGATTAATGTGATTATTTAATGAGGTAAATATGTCATTATAGATCAAGAAGAACGTGGAATCAACCTTGACCGGGGAAAAGGCAAGGTTTTATACTAAACCTCAAATTGACATATTTTGTATCGAGGTAAGTTTATGAATAAACGATACATCTTTATTACAAATGTTCTTATATATTAATGCATTGTGTGAATGTGAATGATTATTGTTAAGATCTATTAAAAATGATAGAGAGTGAGGAAACTCTCGGATGAACCTTCGGATTAGGATAAGGATATAGTTAACATACAAGAATCAGTAAATATTGGTGGGCTGTGTGCGATACCACCTTGTTATTTATTAACGATGGGCTGTGTGCGATACCATCGTATTTATTATCATTGGTGGGTTGTGTGCAATACCACCGAAACATGTAAATAAATGGTGGGTTGTGTGGGATACCACCTTGTAAATTATTAAATGGTGGGCTGTATGTGAAACGACCAAGTATCCAACAATATTCTGAAGGGTTCATCGAGAAATTTTTCTAAGTGAAATTACATGTGGCTTTGTGGTGATAAGTGCAGGGTATAAGTGCAAGTAAATGTGAGCAATGTTTATGATATGTGTTTGGGATGTGGTAATGTTTGAAATGAGTAAGCACGATTATGAGGATATGAATTGCTTTTACAAAGTATGTAATGTTTTTGATTGATTAGTATGTGGTATAATTCTTATTGTTTACTTATAGACTTACGAAGCTTAAAGCTTACTCCCTTCTCTTTTCCCTTGTTTTATAGTGTCAGAGAGCCAGCTTGGGTGTAATATCCTGAAATTGGGCCTAGTAGGATTGGGCCTAGTAGGTTAGGCCTCGGGGCTTTAGGAAAATTTTGAGTATTATTTTATTATTTGTGTTAGCTCGGGTATGAATTATGTATGTTTAGTATAGTCTTGTGAGGGCTTGATTTTATTAATGAGGCTAGAATAATTTTTAGTTTGAAGAATTTAATGAAGTCGATTAAATGAGCTTGACACTTAAGTTTATTTAAGTGTTAAATTAAAGCACATGAGGAGTTAGTGGCATAGTGGATAAGGAGCTTGAAAGGTTGCTTGAGGGAAGTGGTTCGAGTAACATGGAAAGCATATTGAGGATTTTATTTTTGTACATTCTAGCATTGATGGACGGTCAAACTTTATTAAGGTAAGTTGGACTTTCAACTTTTATGGCAAGTTGAATAGCAAAATAGGAAAGCTTGTATTTTGGGATAAGAATCAAGAGGTTAAGGTAGGATAAGGGGACAAAGGGCTTGGATGATGGAAAGTTGTTTTGGAAATATTTTTATGGTCATTTTGTCCATGAATGTGGACGGCTTCTTGGTCTATGGGGGTTGGCTTAAGTTTTGTGAGTGAATAGGAGGAAATAGGGAGAAAATTAGGAGTATGTTTAATTCAAAATTGTTGACAAGAGGCTTGAATGTTGGAGAATGTTTTGGAAACTCTTTGATGGCCTTTAGTCCATGTATTTGGACGGTTTTGGAGCTTAGGGGGGGAGTGACTGAATTATGTATTGTTGATTTCTAGTTGGTGCCAAAATTTTGGTTATTGGTCATATTCGGTTAGTTAGGAAATACTTTGCATTTCTTGTTTTGAGCCATATCAAATCCCTTTTGAACTTTACCAATTTTTCTCTTGAGTGCACCAAAATGAATCAAAACCGAATGTCCTTTAGTGTTTGTTGTTTTTCTTCATAGGCATTTGGCTGAAACCATTTGGAACTTCCCTCTCTTCTTTCAATTCTTTGTAGCCGAAAAGAACCTCTATTGGTTCTCATCATTCTTTTCTTTACTTCTCATATTTGTTAACACTTACAAATCTTCTTTTACTCTCTTTTGGCCGAACCTCTTTCTTCCCCAAATTCTCTTTTCTTTTCTTCCATTGTTGCTTAAGCCGAATCCTCCCTCTCTTATTTCTATTTTCTTTGCTACTCACATACTTCATTTCTTTCTAGCCACAAATCAATTGCTTTCTTCTTTCAAAACCATAGCCGAAACTTCCTACTTCCTTCTTGATTTGACTTGACCGAATATCAATAAGGGAAGGATTTCATTTGGTTTTCTTCAATCGGTTTTGGAAGATAGACTCCTCGGGACTTTGGATGCAATCGTTCTAAGCCTTAAATCTTTGACAATCTTTTTGGGGTAAGTCAATAGGTAAGACTTGGTGTTACGTTCGATGATCTTTCGGGATTTGATGGTATAGCCGGATGGCCTTGTTTATAGTTTTGTGGCATGGCCGATTGTTCATAGTACCATAAAAAGGTGTTCTTTTGTGTGTAGCTAAAGGAAGGGAACTCAGAGTGTGATTTGGGATTTGGTAGGAGACCAAATTGGCTTTAAGGGAGAAGGAAGAACCACGTTTTGAGATCGTGTTAGATTCGAGTAGTTCGGGATTTCACTAATAGGCAGGTGTGTGATTAACCCACCGTTTTCCGAGTTTTTGCTATATTTATATGTGTTGATTATGTACTAACAAGTGCAGTGAAAGTTATGAGATAAATACCCTTAAAGGGGTATGTCGATAATCCGGTAAGTACCAAACCTGATGATATGTGATTATTAATATGAATATGTGTTATGACTATGCTTGATGAACATGCTCACGCATCATTATGTTATATCATTATTTATGTTACATGTGCATGGGTTGGGATATGATATGAAAGAAGGTACGGGTGTACTTCGAGTACGTGGTTTGATGTTAGCCTTGAGCTACATCGTGGATTGACTGACTAAGGTCACGTTGTGGATTAATTGCGATTTAGTTCGCGTGGCTTGATGAGTGGCTGTGTGCCTCATCGTGGTTGATATCGGCTAAGTGCCATATCGTGGTTGATGAGTGACTTTGTGTCCCATCGTGGTTTTGGTGTTAGCTACGGCTACATCGTGGATTGGCACTGACCGAGGTCGCGTTGTGGATTATTGTGCTTAATTGCACGTGGACGGCACTGATTGCCTTTTGGAGTAAAAAGGAGAGGGTGATTTGATAATCCCCTGGTGTGTGGTGGCTGGATACGGGGGTGTGTAGAGGATGGACCTAGGTTGGGTTGGGTGCATTTTGCATAATCTCAATGGATATGTGAATTAATGTGAAAATGGGCCAAGCCCAGTTTATAAATGTGGATCAGTGTGGAAATGGGTTAAGCCCGATATGTGGAATTATGGGGTTAATTACCCTGTTACCTGATATGTGATATGAATGTGGGCCAAGCCCAGAATGTGGTAATATGTGAATATGAAATTTTGTTATCTGATATATGGATTAATATGTGGTTAACATGTGGGTGGAATTCAGTGGATTAATTACACACTGAGTCTGTGTGACTCACCCAATTTTTCTCAAACCTTTCAGGTGATGCATAAAGTTTGGACCGGGTTGGGAGTGGATACGAGGTGGCCCATACAGAAGATAAATTTATTTGTTTTACACATTTTTCTTATGAAAGGTTATTTATTGTAATAAGGGCCATTTAAAGTATTTAAGGACTTTTATTATGTTTTAAGTTGGATTGTCGATTATATTATTATTTGAAAATGTTTTATTTTAAACAACTTAATTTTATTTGGAATTTGAATTACACAATGTTTTAGTAAAGACAACAAAAATTTATGTTTTTAACTCTAAGTCAAAAGTTTTTCAAACGTTTTCCACAGTGGCATTTCAAATTCGGTCATAGCGAATGGGCCGGGTTTGGGGTGTTACAAATTGGTATCAGAGCCCGGTTCAAAACTTGCTATGAGGGTTTTGGGCCCAAAAACATTTTTTTAAGATGGGCTTTTCAAAGATTTGGGCTTTCACAAATTTTTCAAGTTTATTCTGGCATGGCACCTGTATCTCCGACCCGAAGTCCACCAGGTAAGTACCTCTGACTTCTGAAATGATTTGTAATTGTGAACTTGATGAGCAATATGGGAACGTAGATTAGTAGATTAGGGCTATTGAACCCTAGGACTAGTCTACTCAAACACAAGTGCATAAGACTTAAGGACTATCAAACAAACCTGTGACTAAGTCGCCGAGCTAGGGTGTGGTAACAGTTGTGCGCATGTCTAGGAGTGGATTCGGTAAGAGCTTGGTATTTAAGCAGTCCTAGTGACTCACCTCCTCTTTACTCGAATTCTACCTGGTGCGTAGTAACCGTTCACCCTAACCAAGAGGACTTATTCACGGGCTAAACCAATCACTAAAACCCGAAAGGGACTAGCCATGCAGTTTTATAAAAAACTCTAAGTTTTGAATTACTAAATTACCCTTTTGATCTGTACAAATTATTTTGAAGACATTTCTCAAAATATTTTCGATTTACAAAATTACAAAAATACCCCTGGATGTAAAATTACTAAAATGCCCCTAGTTTCTAAAAGTTTTAACACTACCCTTGATTTTAATAAAATTTTCTTACTTTGCAAAAGTATCCAAAAACCTTATTTTGCAAAATATCAAGGCGCCTTGATTTGGAAAATTTACGAAATTACCCCTGATTGACAAAATTACCAAAATAACCCTGATTTTCAAAATTTCTATCATGGTTCTGATTTGGGAAAATTTTCGAAATACCCTTATAGGACGAATGATGAAGTTACCCCTGGGTTGGGAAGGACTGAAATGACCATAGTGGTGTAGTGAATGAATGTGTCTCTGCTTATGAATGTGTATATGACTCTCTGATCTAGAGTAGTGAACTTGAACTGAACCTTTGTGTGATCGAAAGAACTACTTCTAAATACTTTATTTCATAAAAATTGTTTGCGGTTAATAAGTGGAACAAAATTTTGATGCATAAAACTTCGTAATCAGATTAAATCGCGACGTTAGAAATGAATTCTAGGGGATGTGGTCGTCGTGGACGTAGTAGAGGTAGAATGGCAGTATCGGAACCGGTAGGGTTTGGCCATGGGTCAGAAAATGAAGTATCGCCGCCAGCAGTGGGCGCGGAGGATCAAAATCAGACAGGAGGCGAAGACGCAGTATCGCGGGCCATGTTGCGAGTGCTCGAGCGAGTGGCAGGAGCTAGTGTAGGAAGCGGAGCTCGAAAGTCAGTGTCGGAGTGACTCAGGTCGAACGGGGCTGAAGTTTTTAGAGGAATATCTGGAGTAGCTTCGAATGTGGCGGAGTATTGGATTGAAGCAGTCGAAAGAATAATGGACGATTTGGACTGTACCGATGAGGAAAAGCTGAAAGGTGCTGTTTCGTTGCTCCGGGACGGAGCTTATCGATGGTGGCTCACTGTCAGACAAGGTGTTCTGACAGATCGATTGGATTGGGATTATTTTAAGGTTAAATTTGAAGAAAATACGTTGGAGCCAGTTACTTGGACTCACAAAGAAAGGCGTTTCTCAACTTGGTGCAAGGAAGTAAGTCGGTAGCAGAGTACGAAGCGGAATTTGTGCGGTTAAGTCAGTACGCCAAAGGGATCATGACCACTGATTATGAAAGGTGTGTCCGGTTCGAAGATGGGTTACGAGATGAGTTGCGAATGTTGATTGCTCCGCAAAGAGAAAGGGACTTTGCTGTTCTAGTGGAGAAAGCTCGAATCGCTGAAGAAGTTAAGAGGACTGTAAGGAAGAACCGAGAAAAGGATAGGAATTGGAGCAAGAGGAGTTTTGGACCAGCAAAATCGCTGGAAGACTTTCAGAAAAGACCGAGGGTCGAGAATTCTGTACGTGCACCTGTACCAGTTGCTGTGAATCGGAATCGTTTATGTGCTCAGTGTGGGAGAACTCACACAGGAGAGTGTTGGGGTAATAGTAAGGAATGTTTCCGGTGTGGATCTAAGGCTAATTTAGTTAAGAATTGTCCTCAGACAACGAAGGTTCGTGGTCCAAACCATGGAGGAAATGGTTCTGGTCGAGGTCGTGGAACACCCGGTAGAGGTGCTGAAGGTTCGGATGTGGGACAACCAAGGATGTGATAGTGGGTAAGTTCTTTGTTTTGCTTTAGAGATAGCTCATTCTTGTGTTGTGTGTGAAGTGCTTGAAACCTTGAGTGTGAACTTGGAGACTGTACTTAGAAAGTATATTGGTTTTATTAAGATCAGAGTGCGCAGCATAAGCGTAGTGTGATGAGTAGGATTGCATGACTGCTAGTTAGTAAGTAATTTCGAGGACAAAATTTCTTTAAGGAGGGTAGAACTGTAATATCTCGAAATTGGGCCTAGTAGGATTGGGCCTAGTAGGTTGGGCCTTGAGGCTTTAGGAAAATTTTGAGTATTATTTTATTATTTGTGTTAGCTCGGGTATGAATTATGTATGTTTAGTATAGTCTTGTGAGGGCTTGATTTTATTAATGAGGCTAGAATAATTTTTAGTTTGAAGAATTTAATGAAGTCGATTAAGTGAGCTTGACACTTAAGTTTATTTAAGTGTTAAATTAAAGCACATGAGGAGTTAGTGGCATAGTGGATAAAGAGCTTGAAAGGTTGCTTGAGGGAAGTGGTTCGAGTAACATGGAAAGCATATTGAGGATTTTATTTTTGTACATTTTAGCATTGATGGGCGGTCAAACTTTATTAAGGTAAGTTGGACTTTCAACTTTTATGGCAAGTTGAATAGCAAAATAGGAAAGCTTGTATTTTGGGATAAGAATCAAGAGGTTAAGGTAGGATAAGGGGACAAAGGGCTTGGATGATGGAAAGTTGTTTTGGAAATATTTTTATGGTCATTTTGTCCATGAATGTGGACGGCTTCTTAGTCTATGGGGGTTGGCTTAAGTTTTGTGAGTGAATAGGAGGAAATAGGGAGAAAATTAGGAGTATGTTTAATTCAAAATTGTTGACAAGAGGCTTGAATGTTGGAGAATGTTTTGGAAACTCTTTGATGGCCTTTAGTCCATGTATTTGGACGGTTTTGGAGCTTGGGCGGGAGTGACCGAATTATGTATTGTTGATTTCTAGTTGGTGCCAAAATTTCTTTTGGTTATTGGTCATATTCGGTTAGTTAGGAAATACTTTGCATTTCTTGTTTTGAGCCATATCAAATCCCTTTTGAACTTTACCAATTTTTCTCTTGAGTGCACCAAAATGAATCAAAACCGAATGTCCTTTAGTGTTTGTTGTTTTTCTTCATAGGCATTTGGCCGAAACCATTTGGAAGTTCCCTTTCTTCTTTCAATTTTTTGTAGCCGAAACGAACCTCTATTGGTTCTCATCTTTCTTTTCTTTACTTCTCATATTTGTTAACACTTACAAATCTTCTTTTACTCTCTTTTGGCCGAACCTCTTTCTTCCCCAAATTCTCTTTTCTTTTCTTCCATTGTTGCTTAAGCCGAATCCTCCCTCTCTTATTTCTATTTTCTTTGCTACTCACATACATCATTTCTTTCTAGCCACAAATCAATTGCTTTCTTCTTTCAAAACCATAGCCGAAACTTCCTACTTCCTTCTTGATTTGACTTGGCCGAATATCAATAAGGGAAGGATCTCATTTGGTTTTCTTCAATCGGTTTTGGAAGATAGACTCCTCGGGACTTTAGATGCAATCGTTCTAAGCCTCAAATCTTTGATAATCTTTTTGGGGTAAGTCAATAGGTAAGACTTGGTGTTACGTTCGATGATCTTTCGGGATTTGATGGTATAGCCGAATGGCCTTGTTTGTAGTTTTGTGGCATGGCCGATTGTTCATAGTGCCATAAAAAGGTGTTCTTTTGTGTGTAGCTAAAGGAAGGGAACTCAGAGTGTGATTTGGGATTTGGTAGGAGACCAAATCGGCTTTAAGGGAGAAGGAAGAACCACGTTTCGAGATCGTGTTAGATTCGAGTAGTTCGGGATTTCACTAATAGGCAGGTGTGTGATTAACCCACCGTTTTCCGGGTTTTTGCTATATTTGTATGTGTTGATTATGTACTAACAAGTGCAGTAAAAGTTATGAGATAAATACCCTTAAAGGGGTATGTCGATAATCCGGTAAGTACCAAACCTGATGATATGTGATTATTAATATGAATATGTGTTATGACTATGCTTGATGAACATGCTCACGCATCATTATGTTATATCATTATTTATGTTACATGTCATGGGTTGGGATATGATATGAAAGAAGGTACGGGTGTACTTCGAGTACGTGGTTTGATGTTAGCCTTGAGCTACATCGTGGATTGACGTTGACTAAGGTCACGTTGTGGATTAATTGCGATTTAGTTCGCGTGGCTTGATGAGTGGCTGTGTGCCTCATCGTGGTTGATATCGGCTAAGTGCCATATCGTGGTTGATGAGTGACTTTGTGTCCCATCGTGGTTTTGGTGTTAGCTACGGCTACATCGTGGATTGGCGCTGACCGAGGTCGCGTTGTGGATTATTGTGCTTAATTGCACGTGGACGACACTGATTGCCTTTTGGAGTAAAAAGGAGAGGGTGATTTGATAATCCCCTGGTGTGTGGTGGCTGGATACGGGGGTGTGTAGAGGATGGACCTAGGTTGGGTTGGGTGCATTTTGCATAATCTCAATGGATATGTGAATTAATTTGAAAATGGGCCAAGCCTAGTTTATAAATGTGGATCAGTGTGGAAATGGGTTAAGCCCGATATGTGGAATTATGGGGTTAATTACCCTGTCCTGATATGTGATATGAATGTGGGCCAAGCCTAGAATGTGGTAATATGTGAATATGAAATTTTGTTATCTGATATATGGATTAATATGTGGTTAACATGTGGGTGGAATTCAGTGGATTAATTACACACTGAGTCTGTGTGACTCACCCAATTTTTCTCAAACCTTTCAGGTGATGCATAAAGTTTGGACCGGGTTGGGAGTGGATACGAGGTGGCCCATACAGAAGATAAATTTATTTGTTTTACACATTTTTCTTATGAAAGGTTATTTATTGTAATAAGGGCCATTTAAAGTATTTAAGGACTTTTATTATGTTTTAAGTTGGATTGTCGATTATATTATTATTTGAAAATGTTTTATTTTAAACAACTTAATTTTATTTGGAATTTTAATTACACAATGTTTTAGTAAAGACAACAAAATTTTATGTTTTTAACTCTAAGTCAAAAGTTTTTCAAACGTTTTCCGCAGTGGCATTTCAAATTCGGTCATAGCGAATGGGCCGGGTTTGGGGTGTTACATTGGGATACAGAGATAAGCAAAGGATCATCCACACTATCAGCACATCTTGGTATAGTTAGATTTAGCATTTTGAGCATGGCATGTATAAGGACTAGACTTAGTTGAATGTCATATTATATTGGCCAAATGTGTTGGCTCATTCAAAGATGAACTCTTTTGTATAAGGCCATAGTTGATGGCTTTTACTTATTAATCTATGAAAAGATGAGGTTATTCATGAATGTGCAAGTTGCATGGTTGATTTACTTGGTTTAATTATGCATGAATGGGTTGATGGTTTGATATGATTTATGTTTGTATGAGTTGGGGTGATAGAAAGAGCTTGGGGTGATAGAAAGAGCTTGGCAAATAACCTTGTTCTTGTCCACACGGGCAGACACACGGGCGTGTGTCTAGGCAGTGTGTCGCCATGCATGCTAGGTTTGCAAGTCAGTATGCTCAATAGTAACCACACGAG
The DNA here is from genome assembly GCA_005393395.2 of Gossypium australe. Taxonomy (NCBI): domain Eukaryota; kingdom Viridiplantae; phylum Streptophyta; class Magnoliopsida; order Malvales; family Malvaceae; genus Gossypium; species Gossypium australe. Next base: position 21,144,097 of record CM016614.1, on the reverse strand, counting down.
TAGAGACACGGCCGTGTGGAAGGCACGGCCATGGACATGGGCGTGTGCCTAGGCCGTGTGAAGTCTGCACCTGAATTAGGAATTTAATTCGCCACACAATCGAATGACACGGGTGTGTACTTTGGCCGTGTGACAATTATGGGGTGATGATGTTAGAAACAGAATACCAAGGTTTTTGCACACGAGCTAAGACACGGGTGTGTCGTGGCCGTGTGAAGGACACGGGGGCCGTGTGAAAACCCCTATAGGTTCGAATTGAGAAATAAATCCATACAGGTGTGGAACACGGGCATGTGATATGCCACATTGGCGTGTCCCTTTGCAACACCCATATCCCACATCCCTCACCGGATTAGGGTTACGAGATATTACAAACTAAATTCAAGTCCAATCATGCATTCTACTAAATTTATTATACGCAAAGAAATCTTTACTAAAGTTATAATATTACAAAGTTTTGGGCTTAGTCGTTAACGTAGCCCTATCTATGATCATCTCTATTCAAACACTTCATAATCATATGCACAACAACCTAACCGCTTTTAATACCTCATATACCATCGTTTAATTACCCGTTAAAAAGGTACTCCATACATTCGGCCAACAATGTAACCAACTCATCATGATAATTACGAGACATCATTACTTTACCTAGTCATGCTTAACTTATAGTGTTTTTACCATTTCCAACTCATCAAAAATTTAAGCCACAAATGATCGTATCAATATATACATATATGCGCATGGCCTATACCTATTAAAAGAACAATTACATCTTTGGTTCTTTAAACAATATTCATGCAAAAATCAGTCTTCTTAAGATCATACCAAAACATTCGTAAGACTTATGTTCATAACATACTTAACGAAAGACATCCTGTATATATAGTGCATGGATATTAATAAGAAACTAACCTTAACCGAATATTCAAACATGCTTTATATTAGCTTGAATCCAAACCTAATTTTCTTTACTAAAACAAGCATAAAGCAAAAGCATATTAAACTAATACTACTAATTTAACTTATCCAATATACCACCATTCATGTATTCATATTCACATAAAATATACTAATACTTGTGTAACAACCAAGCTTTCATATTCATGAATTCGTTATAACCAAGCAAATCATAATTAAACATAAAACATTGGAAACTTAAATTATTAAAAAAAAAAATTAGCCATAATCACATGACTTTACTATAGGTACATAACCAAAGTTCCTAACTTAAACATTGGCATTAACCGTACTATACATATGGACACACAAAGGCCATTCGATTTTCTTTCAAACATGAACAAAAACCATAAACAAAATCATGCAAGCAATTATCATAAAGAATGATAATTTACCCAAAGGAACTAAGCCTTTTTCGCAAGGCTATATTTATACACTAAATTAAGTACCATTTCTTACATCAAAACATAGCTTATACATGCCTTTCGAATCAAAGCTAGAGTATGAGTACCAAAAGAGATGATCGTGTGAGTGACTGTCTTGACAATTCTGTTGAGCTCGTAGACTAACCAGAATCTATAAAACAGAGGAGACATAACGCACAAGTAAGCATGCTAGCTCAGTAAGTCTTAAGCAGAACATAATCACATATAATTAATTAAGACACTCAACTCATAACATTACATAATTATAGCTTAATCAATAATATACATTAGAACTGAAAGAATATATATATATATATATATACAACATTCACATTTCCAATACCAACTTGTACACATCTATGTACTTTTACAAATACTTTCGACTACTTACATTTGTATAAAACCAAATTTGCTTATAGCACAATCTAATAGAATTTTCTTTCGGCCATCACTTGCATGTCAAATTACTCTCATCATTTCATTGTTCGAAAACATCATAAACATACATATATATATATTTTCATATAACACTTGAGTAAGAATATTACTTACCTTGTAACCGAAATAACAATCTCACCTTTGCATAATTTGGCACTCTTAATTCATTTTATAAATCCGTTAACACCAATTAAATCTTAGAGTAGCAATTCACTAGTTCGAACCTGCTAAATGTTACCTTTGATTTCATACACCGGCACTAAGCCTGCTGAACTCAAAGTCCGTAGTCCAAAACACCGGCATTTAGCCTGCTAGGCAATAAGCCTGAATGTGTCACCGGCACTAGGTCTGCTAGGCATAAAGCCCGATTATGTCACTGGCACGAGGCCTGCTAGGCACAAAGCCTGATACTGATCACCAGCACGAGGCCTGCTAGGCTCAAAGCCCTAATATCAATATAGTTATTCTTGCATTTCACATTTCACAGTCATATATCAAACCAAAAGCACTTATTCACATCACATTAAATACAATTACAATCAATCCAATTTATCATCATCACATTCGGCCAACTCATGGTTTTACACTATAAATATACTAATTTTATCATTCATTAGATTTGTAAATAATCTTTTAACATAAGTTCGCTTAAAAACTTACCTCGATTAACAAAGGACGACTTAAACCGGCTATTCCGCAACTTTCGTCTTTCCCCGATTCAAATCCGATTTTCTTTGTTCTTGATCTAATCATATCAAAAATAATCTCATTCAAGTACATTTCATTTCAATTTAGTCCCAAAACACATAAATGGGCAAATTACCATTTTACCCCTAATGTTTCACATTTTTACAATTTAGTCCTATTTGCATAAAACACAAAATACACATAATTTGCACATAATGCTTTAGGGCCGAATATTCTATACATTCATACCAAGGCATACATTTCATTTATTTTGCAAATAAGCCCCTCTAAAATTTTATTTTTACAAATTAGCCTTAATTACTCAATTTCATCAAAACTTTCAATACAAAACATGCTAATCTTTTTCATATCTTTAATTTAAAATCATCAAACACCAAAAATCATATGAACACTATAATGGCCAAATATCAAGCATGCTTATTTTTAAAAATTATAACATGGGTTAGCTACGGTTCGAAGCAACGATCTCAAAAACGTAGAAATTAACAAAAACCGAGCTAGTTACATACCTTAATTTTGCAAAATAAATGCCAAAATATGCTTGGCTATTCTCTTTTTCTTTCTTACATGCAATTCGGTCAAAGAAGATGAACAAAACATGCTTATTTTATGTTTTAATTAGTATATATATTATGTATTTGTTTAATATCTAAATTAACCTTACTTTATAAAATAAACTAACTTATAAAACAAGGGCATTTTTGTCCTATACCGTCCACTACCTCTAATAATGGGCTATTTTCCCTTTTAGTACCTCACATTAAGAAGCCACTAACACATTAGCACTTTTCACTATAGTATGCCATTTTTCTACTTTACGCGATTTAATCCTTTTTATTAAATTAAACACTCAAACGATAAAATTTTTCTACGAAACTCTCACACATATTAATACACACATAATAAACACGGAATATAATATTTAAAAATTTCACAGACTCGGATTCGTGGTCCCGAAACCACCGTTCCGATTAGGGTCAAATTCGGACTGTTACAACTCTCCCCCCCTTAGGGATTTTCGTCCCCGAAAATCTTACCATTAAACAAGGTTGGATATTGTTGCCTCATTGAATCCTCAGGCTCCCAAGTAGCCTCTTCAACTCCGTGTCGATTCCATAATACTTTCACTAATGGAATTCTTTTGTTTCTCAATTCTTTCATTTCCCGAGCTAGGATACGAATTGGTTCTTTGTAATATCCCGGATTTATGGCTTATGCATTATTGCTAAATTGTATGTGGAAGCATGTCTATGTGTATGTGGAATGTGTTTTTATGAATTTTGTGAACCTTAGTGTGTGGTCAAATGCCTTCGAAATTATTTGATTTTAAGTCTAAAAAGGGGAGCCAGGCTAAGGAGGCCTTAAAAGAAATTGTGGGGGATTTATTACACAAGATTGGGCTTGGTAAAGTGGCTTGGAGGCGCCACTTAGGGCCTTGGTAGGTGACGCCTCAAGCAAGGGAGAAGGGAGGAGGTTCGAATCATGTTGGCAGCATGGGAGTATTGCTTTTATTTTGCATGTTGGCGTCAAGGAGGGGAGAAGTGTTGGACGGCATGTGGACTTCAAAAAGGTGAGGATAAGTCTTGTTATTCTTTTTAAAATTCGGCTAGATGAGAGGAGATAATGGTTGACCATTCAAATTATTTTGAATGGGTAGAGAAGAGAGAAAATAGGAGCAGAAAAAGTGATGTGATAGGAGGAGATGTAGTGGCCGAATATAGGACTCTAGGGGCTTGCATTTTCGGCTTAGAAGTGTGGCAAGGGAGTAAGTGCCGAATTTTCTTTTAGTGAGCATCCATTCTCTTCTTCTTTCTCCTTTAGTCTTATGGCTGAATTCTCCTAAGTGTTTCCCAAGTCATCTTTTTCTTTCTTTCTCTTCAACCTTAACCCCTTCCTTTTGTAGCCGAATATTTCATAACCCTTTGAGAGCTATAGCCGAACCCTGTGCTCTCTCTTTCTCTTATTTTCTTGGAAGCCGAATCCCCAAGGAAGGTGCTGTCGACCACTCTCTTTTAGTCTCTTCAAGCAACGTGTAGTGGTAAGTATTTCTCTCCTAGCAATCGGTTATGGGTTTCTTTTCATTAGAGTGCCGAAATCAATAGTTAAGCCTTGATTCCTAAGGATGGCCGAATGTGTATTAAGCCATAATCTCGTGTTTTGGTTGTAGCTAGCGTGAAGGAGTCTTTCGGGATTTGAAGTGATCAAGGTAAGTGATATGTAGCATTCGGCCATGGGCCACTTTCATGGGTTTAAGGTTAAAGCCGAATCTAACATGTGGTATATAGGGATTTCGTCAATTTCAGGAGCAAGTAGTGGTTTTCGGGAATTAAGATTCACAAGGTAAGTGAACTTGAACAATCGGCCAAGGCCATATTTAGTAATTCTAATCTGTTTCTTATTCGTTCAAAAGCCGAAACTAACCAAGTTAAGTGATCTAGCATTGGCCGATTAGAAGGAAGGAGTATCACGGAGTTTCAGGATTTGAGTAGTCGCCAAATCGGCAGCAAGGTAAGGATTTTGGGTGCGATAATCCTTTGGGAATTGATTATATAGCCGAATAGGCTTTTGCTAAAAATATTAAGTGCTGGCCGAATGTAGGAACTAAGATCTAGAGCATTAAATCGGGATTCTTCGGGATTTCAGTGAAAGCGTTAAGTGAACCAGGTGTGTAACCCACACTGAATCTTAATAGATTTGTGGCATCAATTTAATATATGTGTTATTATAATAATGTGAAATGTGGTCAAAGGTACCATGCAATGGTACAAAGTACTCAGGTACGTAATCTTAACATTATGTTAATAAATGATATGAATATTTGGAATTTGGCACATATGTGAATATTGATAAGAATGTGAAATAAGGCCTAAGGCATGTTAATTGTATGATTTGTATGACATGGGGCATATGGGTGATTATGAAAGGGGAAGTGATCTGGTGGTTCTTACCACAATATCTGGTGACGCATGTCACATAAATCTGAATGTGGTGACTTATGTCACAAAATAATTATCTGGTGGCTATGCCACGAATATGTATAAGGGCGATGTGCAAGTCGTCTGCAGCGACTGCCTTCGATGATGTGTAGCGGATGGAGGGTCGACTTAGTAGTCCCCACAGTGTGATGGTTGGTACGGGTGATGTGTAGCGGATGGTTATCTAGGTTTGGGTTCGGGATTGCATCATTATTCATAATTGTTATATGTATATATATGATCTGATATGCCTGAATCGTTGGGACTTAGTGTTGGCTGTTACACACTGAGTCTGTTTGACTCACCCCGTTGTGGGATATTTTTCAGGTGACGCTCAGTGATGGACCGGGTCGGCAGGAGCTTAGTGTGGCCATGCTCAGCAGGAAATTTATTTTTTTATTTGGACTTTCTATTTTTAAGTACTTAAATTTATTTTGGGTTTTGTTTTTGCTGTAATAAGGCCACTGGTATGAAACTGTTTATGCATGCATTTTAATTATTTTATTATGACACGATTCCTATCAAATTAAAGTTTAAGTAACTTTTCTTAAAAATAAATCTTAAAATGTTTTGACACCTAACACAAATGGTTTCCAGTTTAAACAGTAAACTCTAAGAACTCGACAATGTTTTTAACTTAATATTTTTGTAAATAAAGTTTTAGTAAAATCTAGACTTCAAAAATAAACTCGTTTACAACTCGAACACAACACAAATCAATTCTTCTTCAAAACCAACCAAAGTTTTCCAAAGAAGCAAACAAGTTTTGAACCGTTTCACTCAAGGAACATACCAGATCCGGTCAAGGCTCGTGGGCCGGGTTTGGGGTGTTTCATTCTTCTTCGTACGTCATATCAGATCGGATCTCAACCTCCGACGGAGTGATTACATGTGATGGATCTGATCTGTACTTACGTAGCATTGAAACGTGAAATACGTCATGTATCTTTTCTAATTCCGCGGGCAACTTCAATCTATAAGCAATAGGTCCAATTCGTTCGATAATTTTATACGGTCCGATGAATCTCGGACTCAGTTTGCCTTTCCATCCAAAACGGAGTACTTTCTTCCACGGGGACACTTTCAAAAACACTCGATCTCCAACTTGATATTCAACATCTTTACGTTTTAAATCGGCGTAAGACTTTTGTCGATCCGAGGCGGCTTTCAAACTATCTTTGATTGTGACCACTTTTTGCTCTGTTTCTTTAACCAGATCAATCCCGTGTATCTTATTTTCACTAAGCTCTATCCAGTACAATGGTGTACGGCACTTACGGCCATATAGAGCTTCGTAAGGTGCCATTTTAATACTTGATTGAAAACTGTTATTATAAGCAAATTCAATCAAAGGTAAGTATCTTTCCCACGTACCTTCAAACTCGAGGACGCAACATCTCAACATGTCCTCAAGTATATGAACAGTTTGCTCAGACTGACTGTCTGTCTGTGGATGGAAGGCTGTGCTAAAGTGAAGTTTAGTACCTAAAACATCTTGCAGTTTCTTCCAAAACCGCGATGTGAACCTCGGATCTCTATCTGAAACAATGGAACTCGGCACACCATGCAATCTCACAACCTGTGATACATACAACTCAACAAGTTTATCAAGTGAATAGTCTGTACGAACTGGCACAAAATGAGCTGATTTGGTCAGTCTATCCATTATAACCCAAACTGCATCTTTCTTGCTCGGTGTCGTAGGCAATTCGGATACAAAATCCATAGTGATTCTATCCCATTTCCATTCAGGTATCATGATCGGCTAAAGTAACCCTGAAGGCACTTGATGTTCTGCTTTTAGTTGCTGACAAACTAAGCACTTGGAGACAAATTCAGATATATCCCGTTTCATGCCAGGCCACCAATAAAACTGTTTCAAATCATTGTACATTTTTGTGCTACCCGGATGTATTGATAATCGACTATCATGAGCCTCGCTTAAAATCATCTGAATCATGTCCACATTCTTTGGAACACATAACCGCCCTTTGAAGTTTAAACAATCATTTGAATCAATTTGGAACTCTGACTTTGCATCATTTTCACGCTGAGCTCGTTTAGCCATTAAATCTTTATCAATTCTTTGTGCATCCAAAATTTGTTGAATAAACATCGGTCTCGCTTTAAGCTCGGCTAATATCGAACCATCACCAGACATAGCATATGTGAGTTCAACGCACGAAGAGCAAACAATGATTTTCGACTTAATGCATCTGCGACAACGTTAGCTTTCCCGGGATGGTAATCAATCACTAATTCATAGTCTTTCAGCAACTCTAACTATCGGCGTTGTCTCAAGTTCAAATCTTTCTGAGTCATTAAGTACTTCAGGCTTTTGTGATCTGAGTAAACATGACATCTTTCGCCGAACAAGTAATGACGCCATATTTTCAAAGCAAAAACAATAGCTGCAAGTTCCAAATCATGAGTCAGATAGTTTCTTTCATGAGGCTTCAATTGTCTCGAAGCAGCATCAAAACACAACCCAACCCATTCAATGAAGCATCACTGAAAACAATAAATTCTTTACCTGATTCAGGCTGGGCTAACACTGGAGCTTCGGTTAAAAGGGCTATCAACTGATCGAAACTTTTCTGACACTTTTCTGACCACTCAAACTTGGTATCTTTCTGAAGTAGCTTTGTCAAAGTTGTAGCTATCACAGAAAAACCTTTGACGAATCGTCTGTAGTATCCCTCAAGTCCCAGAAAACTTCGAATCTCTGAAACATTCTTTGGTGGCTTCCAATCAAGTATAGCTGATATTTTGTTCGGATCGACTCGAATACCCGATGCTGAAACAACAGGACCCAAAAAGCGGACTTCCTTCATCCAGAACTCACACTTACTGAACTTTGCATACAACTATTGATCTCGCAAAGTCTGTAGCACTAATCTCAATTGCTCAGCATGTTCGGTTTCATCTTTAGAGTAGATCAATATATCATCAATAAACACTACTACAAATCGGTCCAGATATTGTCTGAAAATTCGATTCATCAAATCCATAAAGATAGCAGGTGCATTAGTAAGTCCAAAAGGCATAACCAGAAACTCAAAGTGGCCGTACCTCGCCCGGAATGCAGTCTTTGGCACATCAGAATCTCTAATTCACAACTGATAGTAACTTGATCTCAAATCTATCTTTGAAAACATTGAAGCCCCTTTCAACTGATCAAATAAATCATCAATCCGAGGTAACGGGTATTTATTCTTTATAGTTATCTTATTCAACTGTCGATAATCGATACACATTCGCATAGTTCCATCTTTCTTTTTCACAAACAGAACTGGCGCACCCCAAGGAGAAAAACTCGGGCGTGCAAAGCCGCTATCCGTCAACTCTTGCAACTGTGCTTTCAACTCTTTCAATTCAGTAGGTGCCATCCGATACGGAGCTATTGAAATTGGAGTCGTCCCCGGTACTAAGTCAATGCCAAACTCAATCTCTCGGATCAGTGGTAACCCCAGCAATCCATCAGGGAACACCCCAGGGTATTCACACACAACTGGTACAGACTCAATCTGCTTTTCAGACATCTTATTATCTAACACATAAGCCAGATATGCTTCGCACCCTTTTCTCACATAATTACGGGCTAACATCGTTGATATTACAGTAGGTAACCCATTTACATCACTGGATCCAACTCGGATGCTCTCACCGTTCTGACATCTCAAATCGATAATCTTTCTTTTGCAATTCACCACTGCCTCATGCAAAGTTAAACAGTCCATCCCCAGAATTATGTCGAACTAATCGAAAGGCAACAACATTAAATCGGCCGGAAAGCAAGAGTCCCGAATCATCAATGGGCAACCTTTACACACTTTATCAACAAGTACACATCTACCCAAAGGGTTAGACACACGAATCACAAACTCAGTAGACTCAACAGGTAGAGTCGTACTAGGTACCAAAGCTTCACACACATATGAAAGAGTCGAACCAGGATCAATCAATGCAATTACAGTAGTATCATAAAGTGTGAAAGTACCAATAATAACATCTGGGGAAGAAGCATCCTCTCTAGCACGCATAGCATAAGCTCTAGCTGGTGCTCGAGCCTCTGATCGTACTGTAGTGTTCTTTGTTCCTCTCTGACTGCCACCTACATTCCCGGAATGTCTGGGTGGTCTGCCTCGTGCTGCCGTGTTGCTCGGTTTAGTATTCTAAATCATATTCTGTTCGGCTAACAACGGACACTCCCGAATAAAATGGTCTGACGATCCACATTTAAAACAGGAACGATCACGGAATCTACAGCTCCCAGAATGCCATTTCCCACAATGCTTGCACTCAGCCCGTTCCTGCTGTACATTGCCAACACTAGCCATTGAAGTGGCTCGAGAACTCATAGGGGGTCGATCTCGTCTAGACAGATCCGAAGTAGCTTTATGTCGGCTGTAATCATCTCTAAACTTCTTAGGCGCTGAATGGAAAGTCTTATTTGATGATCTCTTACGAGTGTCTCTAGCTTCTATTTCAGCCTTTCTTTTCTCTTTCCCGAGTTCTTCAGCTTTGCATGCTTGCTCTACTAGAACCACAAACTATTTGATCTCTAGGATACCCACAAGTAATTTTATATCTTCATTCAGGCCGTCTTCAAATCTTTTACACATGATGGCTTCAGTTGATACACACTCTCGGGCATATCGGCTCAATCTGACAAACTTTCGTTCGTATTCAGTTACAGTCATACGGCTCTGTTTTAATTCCAGAAATTCTTTACGCTTTTGATCGATAAATCTCTGACTGACATATTTCTTACGGAACTCGTTTTGGAAGAATTCCCAAGTCACTTTTTCTTTTGGAACTACTGATACTAGTGTATTCCACCAGTGATATGTAGTGTCCCGAAGTGTAACATCCCCAAACCCGGCCCATTCACTACGACCGAATCTGGTTATGTCAATGTGGAAAGACGGAAAAAAATCTTTTTGTCTTAGAATAAACACTATAGTTTGTTGACTTTTGAAAAACATATCCATTTAAACTTATGAGTAAAACTTTGTTATTAAAAACATGTTCATTTTAAAACTTTAGTATATATAAACTAATTTGAATAAATAGGGTGCAAACCATAAAAACCTCCACTTAGTGGCTTAAAACAAGCCACCCTTAAAATAATACCAAATATAATAAAATGGCCTTTATTACAACCCAATACTTAAGATGAAATACTTATCAAAGTCATGCATAAAATAATTAAACATAATCTTCGGCATGGGCCACCTTGTCCTCTCCGAACCCGGTCCAGCTTTATGCAACACCTGAAAAAGTTAAAGGAAAAAGGTGAGTCACCAAGACTCAATGTGCAACCCCTTTTCCCAGATTAGTAAAACATCATACACAATCATAACAAGCTTATCATGCATCTAATAATATGCACCCAACCTAGCCATCCACAACACCTTTCTCTACCCCGTGTGGTACCAAACCACTGGTGGTGCCAAACCACTGGTGACCCAAGGTCACAATAATCATCAATGTGGTGCCAAACCACTGGTGTCCCAAAGACACGATATCCGTCAATGTGGTGCCAAACCACTGGTGTCCCAAAGACACGAATGTGATACCAAATCACTGGTGACCGAAGTCACGAATCAAATGATGGGGCCAACCCATCGTGTGATACCAAATCACTGGCAACGGTCCCGTATCTCAAAAGTGGGGCCAACCCACGGTGGTGTCAAACCACAGGGACAAATCGCTATGAGGTGCCAAACCTCTGGTGTCCCAAAGACACAAATGTGGTACCAAACCACTGGTGACCGAAGTCACAATAATCGAGTAATGGGGCCAACCCATCGTGTGATACCAAATCACTGGCGTCAATCCCTCAATACCGCATTGTGGGGCCAACCCACTGTGGTGCCAAACCACGGGGACGAGATGCTGAGGTGCCAAACCTCTGGAGGTGCTAAACCTCTGGTGACCCAAAGTCACAAAAATGTGGTACCAAACCACTGGTGCCCGTCGGCACGAAATATCACTGCCCCCTCCACTCATACAACCCACATTAATCATTGACATGCATCTTAACAGAAATATACCATCATGCTTGTTTAGCAACACACATATTATTTATCAACAACCAATTATTATCGCACACATACCAGATACACCATGCTTACCAAAAGCATCATAAAGAAAACTCATAACAGGGACTTACCTGACCCCTTGCCTTATACCTTAATGGTATTCCATCCACCTTTCCATGGATCCAAACAACACACACATCATATATAAACATAATAATAGAGAACTGTGTATACGTACACACCTGCAAGCCTTAATCGAAGAACCAATCTAAGACCCTTGATAACCCCGATACCCTTCGCTCCTATAAACGGCCAAACAGGAAATTAGCATCCTAGGCCATTCGGCCAAAACAGAACATACCAAAAAGGGTCAACACTTGAAACCCGAGACCTACCTACACGCTTTTGAACACTAGCCCACACACCAAGTGCTCCTGCTCCACTTCCTACAATCGGCAACCAACCAATAATAATAGCCTTCGGCTTAAACAAATACCAAACGATTAGACTGTTAAAACAATCCCTTACCACCACTTACCAACCGGTCAACAGAGAACCGAGGCTATGCTTGACTGCTTCGAAATCCTGGATGCCCTATGACAAAACGATTCCAAACAAATGATCACTATACTTCCAAACAAACACCAAAACCAACTCTTACCCTTGAAGATGTCGACAGAGAACAGAAGACAGAACATAAGCATTCGGCCTTACCTACTACCTTCTCCAACGATTGGAAACGAAACCCCAAAAAGATCTACACCACACCTACTATTCGGCCAAGGAGCAGAACTAAAAGGGAAGGGAAGATTCGGCCAACACTTTAATCAAAAAGGAAGAGAATTCGGCTTTAGGTGTTTAACACACCTATATTCGGCTTGAGTGGAAAGAAAAGAGAAGATGTGAAGTGAATGCAAGGTTTCGGCAAAAGGGTTTGAGGGAAGAAAGAAAGTTTGAGGAGCAAGGTGATATGGTTTCGGCACAAAAGAAATGAGAAGAAAGCAAATGAAGAATTCGGCCTAGGTAGACAAGTAATGTTTCGGCACAAAAGGAAGAAAGTAGCACAAGATATGTGGAGAAGAGAATGGCTATTTCGGCTTAGCATAAAAGAAAAAGAGATAGAAGAGCATTCGGCCACACAAGGTTTCGGTTTCAAAGAGTAGAAAATGAGAGAATTTGCTTTGAGAAAATCGGCTTTTGGTACACTCTCCTAAGGCTGACCGAAAATCACCCAAAAATGCCTAAGAAAAACGACATCTCCCACTTATTCACTTACCCAAAACCGGCCACTCCTCCCCCATGAAGACTCCAACAATCGGCCACTTCCTAGAAGCTCTCCAAGCCACTAATTCAAACACATTTGAATTAGTCAAATCCCCCAAATCACTCCTTGCCATCCATTCAACCTATTGACTTGGTCCAAGGCAGAGTTTGAACTGCCTACAACCTCTCTTCTCCTTGGCGTCAAAAAGAAAGACAAAAGGTGGGCATTCCGTAGCTTGAACACAGGACCTCCCCCTGCAAGTGGCGTCACACACACAAGCCTCAAGTGGCGCCTAGCTTGCCACTCCACCAACTCCTTTCTTGTGACAAAAACCCTCCTAATAATTCTCTTAAGACCCCCAAAAGCCAAGCTCCCTTTTTAACCACTGAAAACCAAAAATTTCCTAAGGCCTTCCCTACCTTCCAGGGTTCTCCAAACCCCCTAAAAACTCGCCCAAGCACACCAGCAACCTACCAACACCTGAGATATGCACTAGATGCATAACCCCTAAAACCAGGGTGTTACACGAAGTAACGATATAGCACATTTCAAGCATTCTTCGAGAGCACAAGATAATTCATCAAGTACCCGAATAGTGTTATCAAGCCACATCTCAACTCTCTCTGCGTCATCATCATCATTAGCTTTAAATTCTTCAGCCCCACATTTTCTAATTTTATCAACAGGAGGCCTCTAGATCTCATCGGATCTATCATCGGAGGTGCTAAGGGTACCGGAGTTGAATTATTCGGGGGTGGAGGTTGTTGTACAACCGGGTTATTCTGAACAAATTGGGTAAACCATTCATTCATCATCTGGTAGAAGGCTTGTTCAGCCTCCCCCTCATGGCCACCCGAGACTGGCCTAGAGTCTATCGGCGCTGATCCGCGTGCGCGATCAGGCGCGACACTCTCAACATCATCTGCTACGGCTCTATCCGGATCGGAATCTATTTACTATATAAAACACAGTTTAAAATGTCAGAAGTCACCACACGATCAAATGTACAAAGAAAGGCATATATAACTAGACTCACACGTGTTACGGTAGTCCTAGAATTGACTAAACCGTAAGCTCTGATACCAATAAAATGTAACACCCATATCCCACATCCGTCACCAGATTAGGGTTACGAGATATTACAAACTAAATTCAAGTCCAATCATGCATTCTACTAAATTCAGTATACGCAAAGAAATCTCTACTAAAGTTATAATATTACAAAGTTTTGGGCTTAGTCGTTAACGTAGCCCTATCTATGATCATCTCTATTCAAACACTTCATAATCATATGCACAACAACCTAACCGCTTTTAATACCTCATATACCATCGTTTAATTACCCGTTAAAAAGGTACTCCATACATTCGGCCAACAATGTAACCAACTCATCATGATAATTACGAGACATCATTACTTTACCTAGTCATGCTTAACTTATAGTGTTTTTACCATTTCCAACTCATCAAAAATTTAAGCCACAAATGATCGTATCAATATATACATATATGCGCATGGCCTATACCTATTAAAAGAACAATTACATCTTTGGTTCTTTAAACAATATTCATGCAAAAATCAGTCTTTTTAAGATCATACCAAAACATTCGTAAGACTTATGTTCATGACATACTTAACGAAAGACATCCTGTATATATAGTGCATGGATATTAATAAGAAACTAACCTTAACCGAATATACAAACATGCTTTATATTAGCTTGAATCCAAACCTAATTTTCTTTACTAAAACAAGCATAAAGCAAAAGCATATTAAACTAATACTACTAATTTAACTTATCCAATATACCACTATTCATGTATTCATATTCACATAAAATATACTAATACTTGTGTAACAACCAAGCTTTCATATTCATGAATTCGTTATAACCAAGCAAATCATAATTAAACATAAAACATTGGAAACTCAAATTATTAAAATAAAATTAGCCATAATCACATGACTTTACTATAGGTACATAACCAAAGTTCCTAACTTAAACATTGGCATTAACCGTACTATACATATGGACACACAAAGGCCATTCGATTTTCTTTCAAACATGAACAAAAACCATAAACAAAATCATGCAAGCCATTATCATAAAGAACGATAATTTACCCAAAGGAACTAAGCCTTTTTCGCAAGGCTATATTTATACACTAAATTAAGTACCATTTCTTACATCAAAACCTAGCTTATACATGCCTTTCGAATCAAAGCTAGAGTATGAGTACCAAAAGAGATGATCATGTGAGTTACTGTCTTGACGATTCCGTTGAGCTCGTAGACTAACCAGAATCTATAAAACAGAGGAGACATAACGCACAAGTAAGCATGCTAGCTCAATAAGTCTTAAGCAGAACATAATCACATACAATTAATTAAGACACTCATCTCATAACAGTACATAATTATAGCTTAATCCATAATATACATTAGAACTGAAAGCATATATATATATATATATATATATATATATATACAACATTCACATTTCCAATACCAACTTGTACACATCTATGTACTTTTACAAATACTTTCGACTACTTACATTTGTATAAAACCAAATTTGCTTATAGCACAATCTAATAGAATCTTCTTTCGGCTATCACTTGCATGTCAAATTACTCTCATCATTTCATTGTTCGAAAACATCATAAACATACATATATATATTTTCATATAACACTTGAGTAAGAATATTACTTACCTTGTAACCGAAATAATAATCTCACCTTTGCATAATTTGGCACTCTTAATTCATTTCATAAATCCGTTAACACCAATTAAATCTTAGAGTAGCAATTCACTAGTTCGAACCTGCTAAATGTTACCTTGGATTTCATACACCGGCACTAAGCCTGCTGAACTCAAAGTCCGTAGTCCAAAACACTGGCACTTAGCCTGCTAGGCAATAAGCCTGAATGTGTCACCGGCACTAGGCCTGCTAGGCATAAAGCCCGATTATGTCACCGGCACGAGGCCTGCTAGGCACAAATCCTGATACTGATCACCGACACGAGGCCTGCTAGGCTCGAAGCCCGAATATCAATATAGTTATTCTTGCATTTCACATTTCACAGTCATATATCAAACCAAAAGCACTTATTCACATCACATTAAATACAATTACAATCAATCGAATTTATCATCATCACATTCGACCAACTCATGGTTTTACACTATAAATATACTAATTTTATCATTCATTAGATTTGTAAATAATCTTTTAACATAAGTTCGCTTAAAAACTTACCTCGATTAACAAAGGACGACTTAAACAGGCTATTTCGCAACTTTCGTCTTTCCCCGATTCAAATCCAATTTTCTTTGTTCTTGATCTAATCATATAAAAAATAATCTCATTCAAGTACATTTCATTTCAATTTAGTCCCAAAACACATAAATGGGCAAATTACCATTTTACCCCTAATGTTTCACATTTTTACAATTTAGTCCTATTTGCATAAAACACAAAATACACATAATTTGCACATAATGCTTTAGGGCCGAATCTTCTATACATTCATACCAAGGCATACATTTCATTTATTTTGCAAATAAGCCCCTCTAAAATTTTATTTTTACAAATTAGCCCTAATTACTCAATTTCATCAAAACTTTCAATACAAAACATGCTAATCTTTTTCATATCTTTAATTTAAAATCATCAAACACCAAAAATCATATGAACACTATAATGGCCAAATATCAAGCATGCTTATTTTTAAAAATTATAACATGGGTTAGCTACGGTTCGAAGCAACGATCTCAAAAACGTAGAAATTAACAAAAACCGAGCTAGTTACATACCTTAATTTTGCAAAATAAATGCCGAAATATGCTTGGCTATTCTCTTTTTCTTTCTTACATGCAATTCGGTCAAAGAAGATGAACAAAACATGCTTATTTTATGTTTTAATTAGTATATATATTATGTATTTGTTTAATATCTAAATTAACCTTACTTTATAAAATAAACTAACTTATAAAACAAGGGCATTTTTGTCCTATACCGTCCACTACCACTAATAATGGGCTATTTGCCCTTTTAGTACCTCACATTAAGAAGCCACTAACACATTAGCACTTTTCACTATTGTATGCCATTTTTCTACTTTACGCGATTTAATCCTTTTTATTAAATTAAACACTCAAACGATAAATTTTTTCTACGAAACTCTCACACATATTAATACACACATAATAAACACGGAATATAATATTTGAAAATTTCACAGACTCGGATTTGTGGTCCCGAAACCACTGTTCCGATTAGGGTCAAATTCGGACTGTTACACCCTTCCTCCACACGGGTGTGTGGACAGTTTGATGAAAATTTTCTAAATCTTTCTAGAGATCTTTAAAAGAGTTTGATTTGATCTTGAACCATTCTTAAGGTGTGATTTAGGCCTCGTAGTCTTGCTTAAGATGTGTTACGAAAATTTTTAAAGTTTGAATGGAAATTCATGTCTCAGTTTTGCATGAATGCTTGTGTGTAAGTTCGGTAATGCCTCATACCCCGTTCCGACATCGAATACGGGTAAGAGGTGTTACATTTAGTGGTATCAGAGCTATGGTTTAGTCGGTTCTCGGACTACAGTAGCGTGTGGTAGAGTCTAGCTATACATGCCATAAATATATATTGATAGTATGTTGACTCCTGATAATTTTAAATTGTGTTTTCGTATAGTAAATGGATCTCGATCGAGCTACTGCTGATGACGCTACTAGTAATGTGCCGGCTCCCATGCAAGGGACTGCACCTGTAGAAAGTAGACCCGAGACTTTAGGTCAAGGAGAAGAGGCTCGAGAAGCCTTTCTCCATATGATAAGTAATTGGTACACTGAGTTTGTACGAGCAAATCCTAATGCTCAACCTCATCCACTCTCCTATACCTCAGCTAGTCCCCTTAGCTCCTCAAGGTATAGATTTAGTAAGAATGAGTAAACCCTCGATCGATAAGCTTCGAAAGCAAGGGGCTGAGGAATTTAGAGCCAATATAGATGATGACCCTGAGGAAGTAGAGTTTTGGCTTGAGAACTCTATGCGAGTATTCGATGAACTCTCTTGTACACCTGAGGAAAGCTTAAAATGTGTTGTGTCCTTACTGAGGACTCGGCATACCGTTGGTGGAAAATGTTGACATTTGTAGTTCTAAGGGACAGAGTGACATGGAAATTCTTCTTAGAAGAGTTCCGGAAGAAGTACATAAGTCAGCAATTCATTGATCAGAAACGGAAAGAGTTTCTTGAATTGAAGCAAGGCAAAATGACTATGGCAGAGTATAAACGTGAATTCGTCAGACTTAATAAGTATGCTCAAGAGTGTGTGTCTACGGAAGCTATTATGTGCAGGAGATTTGAAGATGGGCTAAATGAGGATATCAAATTGTTAGTTGGGATTTTAGAGTTGAAAGAACTTGTGGTGTTGGTCGATAGAGCTTGCAAGGTTGAAGAGTTGAATAAGGAAAAGAGAAAAGCTATGATTGAGGCCCAAGATGCAAGGAAGAGGCCGATGACTAAGTCGTTTCAAACTCAATCAAAGAGGTCCAAGGAAACAAACCCTCAGACGACCGCTTCAGCCGGGTATTCACAGCAAGATTGTGGTAACACACATTTGGGTTCTAGAGTTCAAGCTACCTCGATGGCAAGTGTGGGCAATGCAGAGTCAAATAAACCCGAGTGTCCAAATTATGGTAGACAACAAACGGGAGAGTGTTGGGGAAACAATCGAGCTTGCTACAAGTGCAGTTCACTAGACCACTTCATTCGAAACTGTCCTGAGAAAGATGAGAAAGATTGAAAGCAAGAAGTGAGAGCGGGTAATATATCTTCGATGGGTAGACCACAGAGGAACCCGGGGGGTGGGATTAGTAGTAGAGGTGCACCTAGAGATTCTGCTCTGAGATTAGAGGGCAGAGCACCTTCAAGGACTTATGCCATTCGTGCCCGCGAGGAGGCATCATCTCCAGACGTAATTACTGGTACTTTTTCTCTTCATGATATTTTTGTTGTTGCTTTGATTGACCCGGGGTCTACCCACTCTTATATTTGTATGAAGTTGGTGTCTAGCATGAGTATGCTTGTTGAGTCTACAGGATTTGTGATAAAAGTGTCAAACCCGTTAGGCAAGCATGTGCTAGTTGACAAAGTGTGTAGAAATTGTCCCTTGACAATTAGGGGTCATTGTTTTCCAGCTAATCTCATGTTGTAGCCGTTTGATGACTTTGACCTAATTCTTGGCATGGGATTGGTTAACTGCTCATAATGTTTTAGTAAACTATGGTAGTAAGTTTATTGAACTGAGATGTGTGAATGGAGATATTATTCGATTTGAATCAGGTAAATCAGATAGTTTGCCTGTAGTGATTTCGTCTATGGTAGCTGAGAAATACATGAGAAAAGGGTATGAGTCCTATCTCGTATTTGTGTTGAATACCCAAGAGTCAAAAGTAAACATTGAATCAGTGCCTATGGTATGCGAGTATCCAGACGTGTTTCTGAAGAGTTACTCGGATTGCCTCCAGTTAGAGAAGTTGAGTTTGGCATTGAGTTAGTTTCGGGTACATCACCTATTTCGGTTGCCCCATATAGGATGGCACCGTTGGAGTTAAAAGAGTTGAAGGTTCAACTACAAGAGTTAATAGATAAAGGTTTTGCAAGGCCGAGTTATTCTCCGTAGGGTGCTCCGGTACTTTTTGTGAAGAAGAAAGACGGGTCGATGAGACTGTGTATAGACTACAGACAGCTCAACAAGGTGACAGTGAAGAATAAGTATCCTTTGCCAAGGATCGACAATTTTTTCGACCAATTGAAGGGAGCCACGATGTTTTCTAAGATAGACCTAAGGTCTGGTGATAGATCTCGAAACTAACTATTATTTCGACAAAGGCAAGCGCACCTATCGAACAGTAGTATAGTCATGGTGAGTCTGGAATATCGTATCCTCAAGGACCAAGAGTATTAGTGTTAACTATCTTTTTATTATCTAGCCTAATAATTAAGGGGATTTGCTTTTAATCTAAAATTAACTAACTAATTTATCTATTAACTATGAACGCGACAGAGAGCGAATTGGGGAAAATACTTTTGGACAACTGATATGTGATAGGCAATACCTAAGGAAGAATCCACCTAGACTTCACTTATTACTTTTGATTCATGCGATTTATTCACTTGGCTTAATCTGTAGAAATCCCTGAATTATATTAATACCTCTTTCGAGGCTACTAACAACTGACTCTAGGTTGATTAATTGAAATCTCTTTCTAATTAAAACCCCCTATTGTCGCATTAACTCGATCTATGGATTCCCTTATTAGGTTTGACCCTAATCCGACAGATTTTTGTCGCCCTATTTCTAGGGTTGCAATCAACTCTGCTTAATTGTGTTGATCTACTCTTAGAGAGGGACTTTTGTTCCACCGAATAAGCACATTCGACTTGAATCAACAACCTGAATTATCAAAACAAGAATAAGAACTCACAATTAAGAATAAGCACAAGTATTTATCTCATAAATCAAATAATAATAAGATCTGTATTAGGTTTCATCCCCTTAGGTATTTGAGGGATTTAATTCATACTAAAAGAGGGAAATATCATAAAAGAGGAAAAACAACAAAACATAAGAAAACCCAAAAACTCCTAAAGAACTTGATGGGAGATCCTCAGTCTTGATGGAGATCCTTCTCCTAAGCTGTTCCCGATGGCTGTCTTGGAGTATTTTCTCCTTCTATTCGGCATCTATTTGATGTCCCATCGAACTTCCCTTTTAGGTTGCCCCCTAGTGTGTTTATATAGGCTTTGAGATGCCTTTCTTGGCCCACAAGTACCCTATTCTGAATAGAATTCATCCTAGTTTCGACAGGGACACGCCCGTGGTCGATAGCCCAGGCCGTGTTCGATCCTGCTAGTCACACACGACCGTGAGGATTTGCTCGTGTGTGGTGGTCCAGGCCGTGTAGGCCCATTATGTCCCTTTTTGGCCTGTTTCTCATTCTTTTTGACTCCCTAAGCTCTCCTGAGTATAAAACATGAAATTAAGAGATTAGGAGCATCAGATTCATCAAATTTAATAGAAAATCATTCAAAATCAAGCCAAGCATGAGGTTAAAATATGTGGAAATTATGGTTTATCATCTGGCTATTACCAGTTGAGAGTTAAGGAGCAAGATGTATCGAAAACTGTATTCCGGATGAGGTATGGCCAATACGAGTTCCTTGTCATGCCCTTTGGCTTAACAAATACTCCTACGATATTTATGGATTTAATGAATCGTATTTTCTGACCGTGCTTGGATAAGTTTTTAGTTGTTTTTATTGATGACATATTAATTTATTCTCGGGATATGAGTGAGCATGCAAAGCACCTGAGAACTATTTTACAGACTCTAAGAGACAATCAGTTGTATGCTAAGTTTAGCAAGAGTGAGTTTTGACTCCAAGAGGTCGTATTCTTAGGACACATTGTGTCGGATGATGGAATTAGAGTTGATCCGAGTAAGATCTCGGCTATTATGGAGTGGAAACTGTCGAGGAATGTATCAGAGGTTAGGAGTTTTTGGGTTTACCGGGTTACTATAGATGGTTCGTCAAAGGGTTCTCCATGATTGCTACACCAATGACGAGACTGATGCATAAAGATGTTAAGTTTGAATGGACCGAGAAGTGCCAACAGAGTTTTGAGAAACTGAAAGCTTTGTTGACTAAAGCACTTATTTTAGTACAACCGGAGTTGGGAAAGGAATTTGTAATCTACAGTGACGCGTCAATGGATGGTTTTGGTTGTGCGCTGATGCAAGAGGGTAAAGTAGTAGCTTATGCCTCGAGACAGGTAAAACCGCATGAAAAGAATTATCTGACTCACGATTTGGAGTTGGCTGCTATTGTTTTCTGCTTTGAAGATTTGGCGTCATTATTTGTATGTGAAAAGTGCCGAATGTTTACCGATCATAAAAGTTTGAAGTACCTGATGAACCAAAAGGATTTGAATTTGCGACAACAGAGGTGGCTCAAATTATTGAAGGATTATGAGCTAGTGATCGATTACCACCCGAGGAAAGAGAATGTGGTTGCAGATGCCTTGAGCAGAAAATCCTTGTATACTTTGAGAGCTATGAGTACGAGTTTAGCATTGCCTAATGATGGTGTTATATTGGCCGAGTTGAGGGCTAGACCATCATTTCTTCAGTAAATATGTGAAGCTCAAAAGAATGATAGTGAGATGCATGTTAAGAGAGCTCAGTGTGAATCAGGGAATAACTCTGATTTTCGGGTTGGTTCAGATGATTGTTTGATGTTTCATGATAGAGTTTGTGTACCTAAAAATGATGAGTTGATCCAGAAAATTTTACATGAGGCACACAATGGCTGTTTGTCAGTACATCCGGGCAGCACAAAAATGTATAATGATTTGAAGAAATTGGCCGGGTATGAAAAGAGATATCTCTGAGTTTGTTACAAAGTGTTTGATCTGTCAACAAGTGAAAGTCGAGAATCAAGTACCTTCAGGATTACTTCAGCCAGTGATGGTTCTCGAGTGGAAGTGGGACCAAATCACGATGGATTTCGTAACAGGGTTACCTATGACTCCGAAAAAGAAAGATGTTGTGTGGGTCATCGTTGATAGATTAACGAAATCAGCTCACTTTATACCGGTGCATGTTGATTACTCACTTGACAAGTTGGCTGAGCTATATATTGCCGAGGTTGTGAGATTACATGGGGTGCCTATATCCATTATCTCGGATAGAGATCCAAGGTTTACTTCAAGGTTTTGGAAAAAGTTGCAAGAGGCCTCGGGTATGAAATTGAATTTTAGTACGCGTTCCATCCGCAAACCGATGGCCAATCCGAAAGAGTGATTCAAGTTCTTGAGGATATGCTCTGATGCTGTGTTTTAGAGTTCGAAGGTAGTTGGGAAAAATATCTACCTTTGGTTGAATTTGCCTACAACAACAGTTATCAGTCGAGATACAGATGGCACTGTACGAAGCATTATATGGTCTCAAGTGCCGAACTCCTTTGTATTGGACCGAGCTTAGTGAGAAACAAATTCACAAGGCTGATCTAGTTAGAGAAACCAAAGAGAAAGTGAAAGTGATCCGTGATAGTCTGAAAGCTGCTTCAGATCGACAGAAGTCATACGCGAATTTGAAAAGGAAAGAAATTGAATTTTAGGTGGGCGATAAAGTATTCTTGAAAGTATCCCCGTGGAAGAAAATATTGAGACTTGGTCGAAAGGGTGAATTGAGTCCGCGATTCATAGGGCCGTATGAGGTTATTGAAAGGATTGCACCAGTAGCTTATCGGTTGGCTTTGCCGAAAGAGTTAGAAAGAATACACAACATGTTTCATGTGTCGATACCGCGATGATATCGTTCTGATCCTTCGCATGTGATTCCTCCGACTGAAATTGAGATACGACCGAATATGAATTATGAAGAGGAACCAATTAAGATTTTGGCTCAAGAGGTTAAACAATTGAGGAACAAAAGTATAGCCTTAGTGAAAGTGTTGTGGAAAAAACACGGTGTAGATGAGGCTACGTGGGAACCAGAAGAAGCCATGAGAGAACAGTACCCAAACCATTATATCGGTAAGATTTTTGGGGACGAAAATCTCTAGAGGGGGAAAGTTATAACAGCCCGATTTTGGGGCTAGTCAGAACAGTGGTTTCGAAACCACTAATCTGAGACCAGAGAATTATTTTTAATATTATTATATGTGCTATATCATGATTATATGGGTACATGAAAATTTTGATGCATTAATTTTAGTGATTCCATAACTAATTGCGAAAAAAGACTAAATCGCATAAAGTGCGAAAGTTTTATTTTACAAGCTAGAGGTGTCTAATAGCTATAGAATATTAAATTGGAGGTCTTTAAAGTGCAATTAGAACTTTAAGGGAGAGTTGGCTGGCCATGGGGGACAAATTAGAGTCATGGTCAATGGTTAGGTGAGTTGGTAACTTAATTGAATAAAATAAAGAAGCTATCATCTTTTCCTATTCCCATTTCTTCTTGCACCGAAAATTCTAGCAATAATAGGAGTTTTTGAAGCTTAAACTTTCAGCCAAGCTATCCTCTTACAAGTAAGTCATCTTGATGGTTATTTTTGATGATTTTTGTGTTTTTGGAACCCCTAAAGCTTAAGCTAGCTAAAGAGGGGACTATTTTTCAATATGGTTGAAAGTTTAGGGTGTTTCCATGAAAGTGCTTATGCTGCTGAGTTTTTATGAAAGAAAATGAATCTTGGGTGTTAAATACACAATTTTTGTGAAAGGTGTTTCCATGAAAACACCTAAAATGACCTTTTTGTAAAGGTTATGGAATAGATGATAAATGTGTGAAATAATTGAAATCTTGAGTTGCTATAAGAGGGAATTTGAATCAGCTAGGCTTGAGTGTGTGGAAAAATGAAAACATTTCATTTTACAAGCCTAGGGGTAAAATCATAATTTTGTAAAAGTCTAGGGGCAAAATGGTCATTCTTGCCAAAATAAGAATTTTGGAGTAATTTGATTAATGTGATTATTTGATGAGGTAAATATGTCATTATAGATCAAGAAGAACGTGGAATCAACCTTGACCGGGGAAAAGGCAAGCTTTCAGACTAAACCTCAAATTGACATATTTTGTATCGAGGTAAGTTTATGCGTAAACGATACATCTTTATTACGTATGTTCTTATCTAGTAATGCATTGTGTGAATGCGAAAGATTATTGTTAAGATCTGTTAAAAATGATAGAGAGTAAGGAAATTCCTGGATGAACCTTCGGATTAGGATAAGGATACGGTTAACATACATGAATAAGTAAATATTGGTGGGATGTGTGTGATACCACCTTGTTATTTATTAACGATGGGCTGTGTGTGATACCATTGTATTTATTATCATTGGTGGGTTGTGTGCGATACCACCGTAAACATGTAAATAAATGGTGGGCTGTGTGCGAAACCACCAAGTATCCAACAATATTTCGAAGGGTTCATCGAGAAATTTTTTAAGTTTTACTTGTGGCTTTGTGGTGATAGGTGCAGGGTATAAGTGCAAGTAAATGTGAGCAATATTTATGATATGTGTTTGGGATATGGTAAGGTTTGAAATGAGAAAGCAAGATTATGAGGATATGAATTGCTTTTACAAAGTATGTAATGTTTTTGATTGATTAGTATATGGTATGATTCTTATTGTTTGCATATAGTCTTACTAAGCTTAAAGCTTACTTCCTTCTCTTTTCCCTTGTTTTATAGTGTCGAAGAGCTAGCTGGGGTTACAAAGATAAGCAAAGGATCACCCACACTATCAGCACATCTTGGTATAGTTAGATTTAGCATATTGAGTATGGAATGTATAGGGACTAGACTTAGTTGAATGTCATATTGTTTTGGCCAAATGCGTTGGCTCATTCAAAGATGAACTCTTTTGTATAAGGCCATAGTTGATGGCTTTTTCTTATTAATCTATGAAAAGATGAGGTTATTCATGAATGTGCAAGTTGCATGGTTGATTTACTTGTTTTAAGTATGCATGAATGGGTTGATGGTTTGATGTGATTTATGTTTGTATGAGTTGGGGTGATAGAAAGAGCTTGGGAAATAGCCTTATTCTTGTCCACACGGGTAGACACACGAGCGTGTGTCTAGGCTATGTATGACACACGACCAGCCTTATAGGGGTGTGGTTAGGCCGTGTGTCCCCATGCATGCTAGGTTTGCAAGTCAGTATGCTCTGTAGTAACCACATGGGCAGAGACACGGCCGTGTGTCTCAATCGTGTGGAAGGCACGACCATGCACATGGGCGTGTGCCCAGGTCATGTGAAGTCTGCACCTGAATGAGGAATTTAATTTGCCACCCGGTCGAAGGACACGGGCGTGTGCCTTGGCCATGTGACATTTATGGGGTGATGACGTCAGAAATAGAATTCCAAGGTTTTTGCACATGAGCTAAGACACGGGCGTGTCGTGGCCGTGTGAAGGACACGGGCCATGGACACGGGTGTGTGTCAGGCCTTGTGGAAACCCCTACAGGTTCGAATTGAGAAATAAATCCACACGAGTGTGGAACACGGGCATGTGATATGCCTCATGGGCGTGTCCCTTCCTCCACACGGGCGTGTGGACTGTTTGATGAAAATTTTCTAAGTCTTTATAGAGATCTTTAAAAAAGTTTGATTTGATCTCGAACCATTCTTAAGGTGTGATTTAGGCCTTGTAGTCTTGCTTAAGAGGTGTTATGAAAAGTTTTAAATTTTGAGTGGAAATTCATGTCTCGGTTTTGTATGAATGCTTGTCTATAAGTCTGGTAATGCCTCATACCCTGTTTCGGCATCGAATACGTGTAAGGGGTGTTACGTACCAAGTCTTTCCTAATAACCCAATCCTAGACATGTTCATTCCCATTATAACATCACTTAGCCTTTTTCTTTCTGAAGAAGTGTTAAGTTTATTCATGCTTGTTATGTTTTATTTTGCAGAAATTAAATCCTAATTACGAAAGAAATAAATTACTAAAGACCTAAAAATAATAAAAAACAAGAATCCCACCTTTTATTTTCCTGACCTATTCCCCTTGTCTTTTTCAGCTCCATCTCCGATTGCATAGTCAGTATCTTCCGTCCATGTCTCAAAGATAGCATCTGGGAACTCAGTAAAAAAAAGTATTAGAGATATTATTAAAAGTATTTCAAATTGAGTCATCTGTAATTTTTGCATATTTCCAATAAGTTTGCTGTTGATTGTAACGCCCTTAACCCGTATCCGTCGCCGGATTAGGGTTACAGGGCATTACTAAACTTAGCACAGATCATAGCAAATAATTACTATTTAAGTAGCCATAACCGAATACATTGTAAATAATGATATACTTTCAAAGAATGCTTAAACATATTTGCACTTAGCTTAAATCTATTCAACCAAACACACACATATATATATAAGTATTTTTCAACAATTAGCAAAGGTCACTATTCATTTGGTCATTTAAATTTTCGTTAGCCGAATATGCTCATGTTTATAATCACTTTGCTAAACGATTTCTCAATTATTAAAGACCAAATATACCTATATACCAAGACCTTACCTAACCGAAAATAGGATGTACCCAAAATCATACCAATTGCCAAAAGCATTCAACTATACTATAGATCATATTTCTTATAATTATCATAGCCAAATTATCAAATTCGTACATATCTTACAATAACCTAAACATATAAAATCAAGCTCCATACATAATCATATACATATCATGTCTGAATATGCACAACCCAAGGACATGACCTATAATGCCATTCATACCAATCATGAAAGTATATTTACCATATCATACAAATGCCATGACCGAATATTCACAACTATGATTTAACTCAATTCATTCAAACCTCATAACCAAATACCAAACATAAACACATTAGGATTTATACTCCAAAATAAGTTAACCATAATACCACAATTTAGCCATTTTCGCATGGCATTTATACATATACACACCATTCAAAATCAACTCAAAAGTAACATAGCCTATACATGCCATAGTTTCAAAAGAAGTACAGCTTATGAAATACCAAAATCTGTTGATAGTGTGATAGACTTGATGATGATCCCCGAGCATGAACTTTGACTCCAAAATCTAATAAAGAATACAACAACCACATAAAGTAAGCTATCATAGCTTAGTAAGTTATAAGCAATTACAAAAAAATGTATCAAACATTATAATAGACAACTTTCACATCATAATCCTTAATGCCGAATATCCCAACATTTAATAATAACATTCATCTAGATCTATAATCCTCTTCTCACCTCAAAACAAATACACATATATATACTACTGAAGTTCATACTCACATTTCAATCCATATAAATCACATATTAATATGTATAATATGGAATTATCATTTCAACAACTAAACTTACGTATCATCCAAAAGATGATTTATCATCGCATTCCTGATCATTATATTCTGTTTAGTACATTCGATAACTATTACAATTAAAATATCGGCAAACCTGCACACTCCATGCAAAAATCTATTAACGAATCACATGCTTAATGTCGTCATATTAATACCTTGCACACTTAGTGCCAAATTCTTGTAACGTATCGCACATTTAGTACCGTTACCTTTAACTTCTCGCACACTTAGTGCTAAACAACCAATTTCGCACACTTAGTGCTCGGTATTTAATTTTGCACACTTAGTACTCATTGACCGATTTCTCACACTTAGTGCTCGGGAATTTAATTTCATACAATCTTGCATTTCCCTAACTTAATCCTCATTTATATATACATAAACTTACATCTAAATTGCATATAAATTAGCTTATTTCATCTTCAAATCAACATTACATTCGGCTAAGTCATTTTTATATAAGCATGCCTCACATTCGGCTATATCTATTTCTAAATTCAATATCACATATAGTTATACCATTAACATATATGTTTACATTACATTCAACTCTAATCATCTCCCAACTAATAAGCCATTCGGCAATATCAACATTGTACAAATTTACCACCGTTAAATACATATGCATCATTATAGAAAATTTTAATTCAACTCAATTGCTTAAAAACTTACCTCGAGTATCGACGGACTACATTTTCCGACTATTCGATTAACTTCTCCTTTCCCAGATCCAATATCGATCCTTTTTGTTCTTGATCTCAATCAAGCTTAGAAAAGGCCGAATGTAGCTAGGTTTTTTTATTTCTTTTTCTTTTGCTAAGTTTCGGCTATGGCTTAAAAAAATATGATAACCATGGCTTTGTTTTATTATAAATAACATATATATTAACATTTTATTTATTTACCTATTTAACCTTTATTATAAAATAACTAAACATTATAACATAAGGTTAATTTTGTCCATGGCCGACCACTATCTAAAAATTTGGGCTATTTACTCTTTTAATATATCTAATTAAAAAGACATCATCAATTAAGCCCTTTTTACTAATAATCACCAAAATTTTAACTTACGCGATTAAGCCCATTTATTAAATCGAACCTCCAAACGATAAAATTTTTAAATGAAAATTTAATACAGACAAATTCACACATTATAAACAGCAAAGTAATTTTTAAAAAATATTTTTCAGACTCAGATTCGTTGTCCCGAAACCACCATTTCGATTAGGGCCAAAATTAGAATGTTACATTGATTGTGCATGAACTTGCACATATCCATCAAAATTGACAACTCCGATTTCCTTGAAGCACTTGCAAGGTCGGCATAGGAGTTGTAGATTCAGGTTCAACACTTAGCTTGACTGGTTCTTCTTTTGGCTCAACCCTTGGTTCAGGGTTTGAAGATCCTTCAACTAGGTTAGGACTATTCGGTTCCTTATTAGATTCTTCGTCTTCAGTGTCTGTAACTGAATTAGCTTCAGTTTCAATTTCATTTGTTGACTCCTCGGTATCTGGCTCAGTTGGCTCTTCTTGCTCACCTTGATTTAGCTCATGCACCTTCTCTACTAACCTTTCATGATCATGATTTGTAATGCACCCTTGAACATATTGCCCCTTCAGATTTGCTTGTGTCCCATTCAGATTTGCTTGTGTTTTAACATGGGCCCTTAAGCAAAGTGAAGTGATTAATGATGGGAAATAATCACTTCCTGTCTTCTTTTTAGCACAATCATGAATCTCCTTGAGAATAATTTTCCCAACATTAATGGACTTTTCTGTCAAGATTGCATATAGTAAAAGCATTCGTTCCATCGAGATGGTGGAACTATGTGAGATAAGCATAAAACTATAGCGAACAAAATAAAACCATACCTTTGCTATTGGTTTTAGGTATTCCCTTCGGCAAGAATGGCTCCCATACTTTCTTATAATCCATTCGGATCCCAGATTTGTCAGAACATCAAGCACTTCTTTAAAAAAATCCCAATTGATATTGTTCATCATAGCGTAGTACTCATCTTTTCCAACATCAGGTAAGTTAAACAAATCATTGATGGACTTAGAAGTAAGAGGTACCTTTTCCTTTTGAACGATGACCTCAGTAGCATCTTGCATAGTCAAACTAGTATAAAACTCTCGAACTAGTTCATCATCAGGAAGTGAACGAGCATCACAAAATTGTTCTCACTTGAGAGCATTGATTTTTTTCTAATCGGTATAGGAACAACCATCAAATCATGACTCTTCAAGTTAAAACCTTTTCCGGCATCATAGGTTGATGCTTGAAGATTGAATCAAATCTCTCTTTCACTTTTTTTATCAATCAAAATCGTGTTTCCAGGAGTAGTCTTTGAAGATCTAGTTCTTTTGCGAGACATGGTATCTTTTCTTGAGAATTTGGCAAAGTTTTTGCACAAGGGGGAAAAGAGAAATCGGCAAGGTGAGTAAGGACTTGCTACGATGAAAATCTTGCGATGGAAGGATGGTGCGACGGCAACGATAGTGTGTGACAACAACGACAGTGTGCAGCAGCTACAACAGTGATGCGCGGCAGCGACGTTGGTGCTTCGACAATCTTTTTGCGCGATAATAGGTGATTTTCGCAAAAAGGGAAGAGAACTAGGGTTTCTTTTGGGATTTTAGGTTGAAAGTACAAAAGGAAGATTTAGGGATTTTTTTAGGGTTTAAGCAAATTGCTTTGAGAGATATGAAAATTAGTAGAATGAAGAGGAATTTATATAGGGGAGAATTAGGGCAACATGTAGCGAAAATTTAACTACATTAGGGTTACTTGGGCGGCAAGTAATGGGAGTGGTGGCAAAGTATGGATTTTTCCCTCCTTTTTACTGTTTGGGCCTCAAACTCAGACTGTATTTACAAACTTACTCAAGAAAAAAAAAATTGATTAGTATTTGGGCCATATTTGACCTCCTTTATTAACATAAAATTTAAAATTTAAACAAAACAAATGAAACTTAAAAATTTTAAATCTTAATTAGAAAATTTCTTCTTAACAAATTACATTAAATTAATTCCCAGAAAAGGTTGGAGGGGTCGCAACGGTCCCGCTTAAGTTCCAATCTCCTTAGACAGAATTAATTAAATGTAATAAGTTAAGAAAATAAGTTATAATTATTTATTGATTTACAAAACAAGTTCATGAAAAAGAAAGGGTCTGTTAATTTGAACGAGAATTCAACTCGCTCAACTTCACCATCCTAGTAGTGTTTGAGACGTTGACCATTAACTTTAAACGTACATCCGTAATTG
Source organism: Gossypium australe (assembly GCA_005393395.2). Taxonomy (NCBI): domain Eukaryota; kingdom Viridiplantae; phylum Streptophyta; class Magnoliopsida; order Malvales; family Malvaceae; genus Gossypium; species Gossypium australe. The sequence continues at coordinate 21,113,069 of CM016614.1, read as the reverse complement.
TCGTATAATTCAATAGCTCCAAAAGGATAAACTTGGTAGATTGTATAGGGTCTCTTCCATCAGGATTTAAGCTTCCCAGGAAATTGCTTTAACCTAGAATTAAACAACAAAACCTTCTGACTTTTGATCGTGTGTCAGAGTCTTAAAAATTTATAAAAAGAACGATCGAGTCTAGAAACTAACTATGACAACGATTGAGGCAAGCGCACCTATCGAACAGTAGTATAGTTTAGTGGCAAGACAGGATTGTCGAACCCAAAGGAACCAAAAGTACTAATACTAACTTTTTTTTATTTAGCCTAAGATAAAAGTGAATTGTTTATTTAATCTAAAATTAACTAACTATTAAGCTAAAGATGCTAAGACAAAAAGAATGAATTGGGTAAAATACTTGTGGGAAAACTAATTGATTGAGACAATACCTGAGGAAGAATCCACCCAGACTTCACTTGTTATTTAACTCTGAACCAGACGATTTATTCACTTGACTTGATCCGTAGGATTCCCTAATTTATATTAATACCTCTCTCGAGGCTACTAACGTCTAACCCTTGGTTGATTAATTGAAATATCTTTCTAATTAAAACCCCTAGAATTGCATTAACTCGATCTATGGACTCCCATATTAGGTTTGACCCTAATCCGACAGATTTTCGTCATCCTATCTCTAGGGTTGCGATCAAATCCGCTTAACTATGCTAGATCTATTCTTAAACAAGGACTTTTGCTCCACTGCTTAAGCACATCAATACTTGAATTGATATCCTGAAATATCAAAACAAGAATTAAGAACATATAGTTAAGAACAAATCAAGTATTTATCATATAGTTCAGAAAACAATAACAAGATCTGTCTTAGGTTTCATCCCCCTCAGGTATTTGAGGGTTTAGTTCATAATGATAAAAGAATACATCTCAGAAAATATAAAACAAAACATAAGAAAAACCCTAAAACCCCCTGAAGGAAATTGAAGGGAAGATCTTCCGTCTTGAGTATAACTCCGGCTTCTTGAGATGAATCAACTGGCTTTCTTCGAGTAAATCCCGCAATTCTAGCCTCTCTGGCTTGGCTCTTTGGCCTAACTGCATGCCCCCTGAAGGTTGGCCTCTAGGGTGTTTATATAGGCTTTTGGAATGGCTTTCTTTGCCTCTAACTACCCTAATCCGAGTAAAATTCCTCTTTGTCACGGCAGGGACACGCCGATGGCACACGCCCGTGTGAATCGTGGCCAAGCCATGGTTGAGTCTGTTAAGGAGGCACAGCCGTGTGGCTTGGGCCTAGGCCGTGCCGTTTTCATAAGTTGGCCCATTTACTTTGTTTTAGGCCCGTTTCTCGTTCTTTTCATCCTCCGGTGCTCTCCTAAGTATAAAACATGAAAGTAAAGGATTAGGAGCACCAAATTCCACAATTCAAGGCTTAAATCATCCAAAAGTATGCTAAATGTAGGATTAAAATATGTATATATTACGGTTTATCAAATACCCCCACACTTAAGCATTTGCTTATCCTCAAGCAAAATTCTCAACTCACAATTAAAAGGAACTTCCTTGATTCATAATATCCATCGATAATGTTCCATCCTAATTCAAAAATTCATTGATAATTTAAGTAAAAGGATCTTAAAGGTTCAAACAATCAAAGTCATAGTATTTGTAGCATGAAAAACATAGGCGTTTTCTCTTACCTAAATAATCACCTTTAATTCAAAATCGACAAGAGTTGACATCCTCACTAAAGATTCACTCAAATCACTCAAAGTGTTTAAGGTTCAAAATTAAGCACTCAATTTAGAAACTTGTAATATGAGCTTTTTCTTCAAGATGTGGAATTTAAACGTATAAGCTCACTTAATTATAAAACTAATAATGAATATACTTTGAGTGTTTTTTAAGAACAAATCATTACAATAATAAGAAAGAACTTTAAACAACTGAAGAATAGAACATAGTTAGGCAACTGCTCAAATCAAACCTCGACAAAAAGGGAGTCAAGGAATGGTAATAACAAATACAAGGTGGGTTTTGGGGTGATATTAGTGGGTGAGTCAATAAAAAGAGTTGTTAGGATCAAAAGGGGTTCACTAAGGGTTAATTGTGAGGGTAAGCTTTTTAGTGGAGTGAATGGGTTAAATCCTAAGTGCCTTTATCATTTTGGTATATCAGATCAATAATGTGGTCTTGACATGTATAATCGAAGCAATTTCTAGAATAACAAATCAATGTTGACACACTCATAATCAAAAAGTGAGCACGAAAGAATGTAATGCTCTAGAAGGCTCAAAATCTCACAAAAATTATGGGTTTTTGATATCAAACTTGTAAATTTCAAACTTCAAGGTAATAATTAGATTCAGGTAGACAACCTAATCAAAATTTTAATTTTTTTGAAAATAGACTCATCATGCTTGATTCTCTAGTCTCCTAAAGTTTAAATAATCACTGCACAATTATCAATGACTTAATCCAAAACATATCAATAAAAATCATGATTCAAAAGAAATTCATTCTAATCATAATATGAGAAAATTACTTAATAACAAGGCATAATTCAAGGCATAATTCAAGGATTTGAGAATAATGCAGAAAGTTAGGCACTTTCTCGAAATAAATATTCAACCCCCACACTTAAGATGTACATTGCCCTCAATGTACAAAGATATATATGAAATTTAAGAGATAGAGAGAGGTGAAACTTCCTGAATTTGGATGGCTTCCTTGAATTGGGAGTGCCGTGGTGTGGTGGCAGCTGACAATCTTTGTGCTAGATGAAGAAATTGGGAAGCTCGTGAAGAATTAGCCAAGAAATAATAATAATAATTCAAAATATACTAAATATATATTTAAAGAAAAGAGAGATAAAAAGAAAGAAAATAAAAAGTAAAATAAAATTAAAAGAAAAGATTAATGGACCAAAGAGTCCTTATTGTTAGATGGTTAGCGAGGTGGGTGTGATTTCTAAGGCCGTGGTGTGTGATTCCCAAGCAACCTTTAGAACCTAAATCAAAGAAAACGAAATAAAATAGATTAAACTAAGTAAAAGAAAACAAAAGAAAACTAAAATAAAGGAGAAGGGAAAATAAAAAGAAAAGTTAAATGGACTCAAAGGTCCTTTTCCTGTCGAGTTAATGAAGCGGCCGGCATGAACTTATGTAGACCGGTCTCACAAAGGGAGACTATGCTAGGATCCTTTCGTTTCTTCGACGTGGATATAGTTAGATCTAGAGTTAGGGGGAATGAAGAAAAATGAGAATTAAAAAGAACGGGAATGTAAGGAGTGTGGAAGAGAAAGGAATTGGGAGTAGGTGAAAAGGGGAGAGGGGTGTTTTAAATAGAGATTTCTAATCTGGTACATCACCATGCCCGTGTACTGTGGGCGTGTCGAGTCACACGACCGTGTCACACGGCTGTGTTATGCTTCGTTCGTTTCTCCCACGCCCATGTATAGGTCACCACGCCTGTGTTGATAAAACAGTGTCGACCACTGTTGTGTCGCACGGCCGTGGTGTTTAGTCGGGGCCCGTGGCTTGAAGATATTTTTTGTTCTATTTCGTACTATCTCTGCCATGTCAGTACGGGAATCTGTAGTATCCACACGGCCACGGCCACGACCGTGTGGTATGGAAATCTGCTCTTTGGTTAGTTTATAGTTAGGTACTGAAAAGGAAAAATAAAAGTACAAATAAAAATGTAAAAATTAATGGTGTTAGTGCTCGGGTTGCCTCTCGAGAAGCACTCGATTAAAGTCTTAAGCTAGACTTACCTCTCATTCGCATAATCATGGTGGTTTGAGGAGTTGAAAATCCTTTCTTATGCTATCAGTTCTATTATCAATATATAGCTCGAGTCGGGTAGTGTTTACTTTAAAAGTGCCGAATATAGGATTACTTACCTCGACTGTTCCGTATGGGAAGACATTGAGTACCTTAAAAAGTATTTCTTCGTTTGTATTAAGGTCTGAAGGGGAGATTCGAGGGTCTGTCTTATCTAACAATACCTGATCTCTGTTCTTAAATTTGTTTGTCCTACGGAATGTCGTTGGTTCTGCTTCGTGTATTCCTAGTTTCTCCTTGAAGTGTGTCTTCCACTCGTCTAGCTCATCGATCTGAAGCCGTCGTTCCTCATGAGTTATTTCTTTGTTGTCATGAGGTATAGGATCTGGCTCAGTTGTGTGGTTCTATGGAGCTTTCTGAAAAGAAGGTGTAATTGAATGGTCATTAATAGAATTTATGTTCTCACCTTGATTATTTGATGTCCTAGCCGAGTCAAGAGCCTGAAGACTGATTGATTCGTCACCTACACAAAGTATGAGTTCACCTGCGCTGACATCAATTTTAGTCCTGACAGTTGCTAAAAAGGGTCTTCCTAAAATCAAGGAGATACTATTGTTCTCATCCATGTCTAAAGCGACAAAGTCTACTGGAAATACGAATTTATCAATTTTCACATGTACATATTCAATTATACCCCTAGGAATTCTAATAGTTTTATCAGGTAATTGAATGCTCATCCTAGTTTGTTTGGGTTTCCCTAGACCTAGTTGTTTAAACATTTTATAAGGCATAACGTTTATGCTTGCCCCTAAATCAGCTGAAGCATTATCAACAGATAAACTACCAATTAAGCATTGAATTGTAAAACTCCCTGGATCTTTTAATTTTCATGGTAGTTTATTTTGTAGCAATGCTGAGCACATTGTGTTTAGTTCCACATACGATTCCTCGTCTAACTTCCGCTTGTTTGTTAAAAGCTCTTTTAAAAATTTCCTTGAATCTGACATCTGCAAAAGAGCTTCAAGAAATGGTAAGTTAATATGTAATTTCTTGAAAAGTTTAAGAAATTTACAGAATTGTTCGTCTGTGTTGTCCTTCTTCATCGCATCAAGATAGGGTATACGAGGTTGGTACTCTTTAATTACTGGTTTTGGCTTCTCGTGACTTATCTTGACCTTACCTTTCCCTACCAAATTCTCTTGGCTTAATTTGGGCTCATTTAACCCTTCACTATCGTGAGCGGTTATGGCTGGAAGTTGCTCCTTGGGGTTAGTTTTCGTGTTGTTAGGTAAGCTACCTTGTGGTTGTTTAGAGATCAGCTTAGCGAGTTTCCCTAATTGGTTCTCGATCCCTTGAATCGATGCTTGTTAATTTTTAAGTGTTGTTTCAGTGTTTTGGAAACGTGTTTCTGACACCCCTATGAATTTTGTCAGCATCTCTTCAAGTTTTGGCTTCTTTTCCTATGGGTAGGGCTGTTGTTGGAAGTTTGGAGGGGGTTGTTGTCTCTGATTTCCTTCACCACCCCATGAGAAATTGGGGTGGTTCCTCCAACCTGGATTATAAGTATTACTATAAGGGTTATTTTGAGATTTAAAATTGTTACCCATATAGTGAACTTGCTCATTCTCAGTGCTCGGGTTGTAAGGTGGGTATTCTGTATTGCTCATCCCTCCTCCATTCGTATCACATTGCATAACTGGATGTACCTGTAAAGAATCACATAAACCATCAATCTTTTTTATCTAAAAGTTCTACCTAGTTTGATAGCATGGTTACTGTGTCGAGGTTTGAAAACACTGGTTGCTTTTGTTGGCTTTGTCCTTGTAACTTGCCATTGATAGTTATTCAGTGACATCTCTTCAATGAATTCGTAGGCAGCCTCAGGTGAAACACCCCATACCCAGCCCACGAGCCTTGACCGGATCTGGTCTATTCCTCGATGTAAACCGGTTCAAAATCTTTTTGTTACTTAGGAAAAACTTGTGTGTTTTTGAAAAGAAGATTGTTTTGGGTTGGGCTTGAGTTGAAAACGAGTTTATTTTATATTGAAAACCCATTTATTTCAGGTGACAAAATATTTAGAGTTTATTTTAAATTAAATTGACTTAATCTTTAGTAATTAAAAATTTCGTAACATAGTAAATAAAACCGAAAATAAAATAGTTCACTATGGCCTTATTACATCAAATAATTCCCAAAAATAAATTAAAGTGCTTAAATAGAATAAAAGTCCAAATAATAAAATTTTCCTTGCTGTGCATGGCCACCTTTAAGCTCCTGCCGACCCGGCCCATCACTGTTCATCACCTGAAAAATGTTCCCACAACGGGGTGAGTCAACAGACTCAATGTGTAACCAACACTAAATCCAAACAAATTCAGGCATATCATACATATCACATTCACATAACAAGTAAAGATAATGATGCAAACCCAAACCCAAACCTAGATGCTATCCACTACACATCACCCGTACCAACCTGCACACCGTGGGGACTAATAAGTCAACCCTCCATCCGCTACACACCATCGAAGGCAGTCGCTGCAGTCAACGTGCTCATCGCCCTTATAAAAATTCGTGGCATAGCCACCAGATACATATTTTGTGTCAAGAGACACCACATTCAGATATCGTGGTCTTAGGTCACCACATTCAAATATCGTGGTCTTAGGTCACCACATTCACTTCCCCTTTTCATAATATAACCCGAATGCCCCATATCATTCATATCATGCATATTACATAATTTCACATTCTTATCACTTTTCACATGTTACATATATAACATAATTTCATATTCCTAGTAGGAGTAGGAAACGTACCTGAGTACTTTTTTACCATTACATGGTACCTTAGCCATATTCTTACACATTCTTATAGTCACATACATATTAAATATTGTCATAAATATATCAAGAAATAGTGTGAGGTACACACCTGATTCGCTTAGGGTTTCCAATCCAAATCCCGAAAAGTTTGATCTAATGCCTTAGATCTTAGATCTCTATATTTAATCAATCATTTAATACTTAGTAAAGAGCCATTCGGCCATAAATCCAAATCCTAGTAGGATTAGTACACTAAAACTTACCTTGTTGCCGATTGACTTAAGAGTCAAGTCCCGAAACTTTGTATCCTTCTTTCTTGAAATCGGCAATCACTAGATTAGTTGCATAGATTAGTTTCGGCTTTTGGATAATTAATGAACACATATATTTACCAAACATGGCCTTGGCCGAATGCTATAGACACTTACCTTGTGGATTTTAAATCCCGAAACTCACTGAATAACTAGGAAACACGCGGCCTATGGTGGACCTTCGGGAAAAGAACTTCTCCTTCCTTGTAGTCGACACTTAGTAAACCCCGAAAGATCTCTTCAAAGTTTCGGCAACAAGATATTAAGGGTATTAGAATCTTAATTTCGACAGACTTAAAAGAAATAGAATGAGAATCGAACCTAATCTTACCCTTACTAAAGAATTCGATGGAACTCTTGCTTGAACCCTTAGCAGTATTCGGCTATGGCCCTGATATGTAACACAATTTCGGCTTTTAAGAGGTAAAGAAGAAGAAAAGAAGAACTTTGGGAGAGGAAAAGAGTCACTAAGAAATTCGGCAATGGTGGATTTAGGGAGAAGAAGTAGATTTCGGCTTGACAAAATAAAAAAAGAAAAGAGAGAGTTTGCTAGAGACTTTCGGCACAGACTTAGAAAGAATGAATAATGGCCTTATTTTCTCCTCTTTGCCGAAATTATCACCTAAGGAATCCCTTACTTGGCCATCACTCTTCTATTTTGATAGCTTTATCTCTTTAATTATCACCTAAAAGATAATTCAGCAATTATCCTTAACTTAGCCGAAATTTTAAGAGAATTTAAACTCCTCCCTTGAGTTCCTTAGTGCCGTCCACTTCTCTGTTCCTTGTACAAAAATAAAATTCCCTTATTTGCTCCCCAAGTGACTCGAACCCAGGCACAATTGCACCTGCTTGTGGCGTCACTTACTGGGCTTTAAGTGACATCTCCAAGCCACTTTTCCATGCCCATTTGTGTGTCAAATTTCTTCTTTTAATTTTCTTAAGGCCACCTTGCCTTAGCTTTCTCCTTTTAAGCTTTAAAACTTAACATTTCCTTACATTTCCAAGTTTCCAAAAATGTTCGTTTGCCTCCTTTAAACTTAACATTTCTAAATCATTTCCTTACATTTCCAAGTTTCCAAAATGTTTACTTTCCTCTTTTGAAACTTAACATTCCTAAAGCATTTCCTTACATTTCCAAGTTTCGAAAAATGTTCATAATACATTCATAACACATAAGACATGCCATTTCATACAATTAAATCAAAAATGCATAGGCCCATCTTCAGGATGTTACAGTTCTACCTCCCTTAAAAATAATTTCGTCCTCGAAATTACTTGGCTAAATGCGCTCCTACTCACTATACTACGCTTCCGTTGCACACTCTAATCTTAATAATATTATTATACTTCCTAGGCACAGTCTCTAGGTTCACATCCAAGGTTTCAGGCACTTCACTTAGCAATATAAGAAAAAGCTAACCGAACAAGGCAATTAAGGTATTCCAGAAATAAGGAACGTACCCGTTGTCACATCTGGCACATCTTCCTCCTCGCGACGGCCAACTGCATATACCAACCTTGGCTACCTTGCATCTGAACCTTCAGCACCTCCGCTTGGTGCTCCCCGTCCTCTTCCAGCACCATTTCCTCGGCCATTCGGACCATGACCTCGCTGAGGCTGCTGACCACCTCTACCAGCCTGATTAACATTCTGAGCCACTGGTCGATTTCCATCTGGCCTCATAGGACAATCCTTAATCATGTGGTCCTTGGACCCACACCTAAAGCATCCTCTAGTCTTTTTCCAACACTCTCCTAAGTGTTTCTTCCCACACTGATCACAGGTACGATATTGCCCTCCAGTACCAGCTTGCTGACCTTGTGGCCCATCAACTCTAGGCCTCTTATTCTCAGATGATCCAGACGATCCAAAACCTCTTTTTGGCCTGTTCTGATCAGTGTGCTGCCTTGCAGAATCCTTAATACCTTCAGCTACCTTAGCTTTCTCTACTAAGGCAGAAAACTCCTGTTTCTGATGTGGTGCTATTAACAACCTCAAATCATCCCTTAATCCGTCCTCAAATCGGACACATCGCTCATGCTCCGTAACTACTACTCCTCGAGCATATCGGCTCAACCTCAAAAATTTAGCTTCATACGCTGCCACGGACTTGTTCCCTTGAACCAGCCCTAGAAAAGCCTTCCTTTGCTCATCAGTATACCGTGTGCCAACATATTTCTTCTGATATGCTGCCTTAACATATTCCCAGGTCAGATCCTCGGCTGTGGCACCATCTCGAACTGTTAACCACCATTGATACGCTTCATCGCGTAGCAATGCCACCATTCCTTTCATCTTCTCCTTAGGGGTCAGATCGAGCTCATCCATAATGCGCCCGGTTGCTTCCAACCAATATTCAGCCGTACTGGGTGCCACACCCGATACTCCTCGAAACATCTCAGCCCCATTGGCTCGAAGTCGCTCGGGCACAGATTTCCGAGCTCCCATATTCCCACCTGCTCCAGCCACCATTTCCAAAACTCGCAGCACAGCCTGCGACACAGCATCATCCCCCGTCTGAGCTTGCTGCTCAACAACAACAGCTGGGGGTGTTGGTGGTGGTATCTCATTGTCAGATCATTAACCCGATCTAACGGGTTCCGACACGGTCATTCTTCCTCTACCACGTCCACGACGACCACGTCCTCTAGAACCCATCTCTAACGATTGCGCTTTAATCTGATTTAGAAAATTTTATGAATTAGCTTTTATTCCACTGATTACCCGTGAAGAAGTTTTATGAAAAGAATTTTAGGAGTGGTTCTTTCGTATTCATACATGCACACAGTCTTTACATTCATACATTCGTCAATCAATTATGAACTTTCGTTCATTCAGAGAAATGTTGCAGTTTTCATTGTTGTTGTTTTTCCACTACCCAGGGGTATTTTCGTAATTTGCCCTACAGGGGTATTTTCGTAATTTGTCAAAATAAGGTTCCTTGTTGATTTTGTCAATAAAGGTATTTTGGTAATTTTGCATTCCCGGGGTATGTTTGGAAATTTTGAAATCCGAGGGTATTTCAGTAGTTTTGGAACTCGGGAATGTTTTGGTAATAAACCAGGGTAAGTTTGTAAAGTTTAATAATTCAGGGGTATCTCAAAATTTATAAAGCTTGAGGGTTCTTTTTGAAAATTGTTTTCCAAATCGGTGATGTTGCAAAATTTTTTTGAAAACCAGGGTCATTTTGGTAATTTTGTAAGTTAGGGGCAATTTCGTAAATTTTCCAAGTTGGAGTATTTTAATATTTCGCAGAAGTAGAGTTTTTGAATATTTTATAAAATAAGGAAATTTTAATTAAACCGTGGGTAGTTTGGACATTTTCTAAACCAAGGGCATTTTTGTAATTTTACAACTAGGGATAATTTAGTAATTTTTTGTAAGTCATGAATATTTCAGAAAATTTATAAAATTGTGTTGACAATTTAAAAGGATAATTTTTTTAAAGTTTTAAAACTAGGGTTTCCATAAAAATGTGGCCAATCCCTTTCGGGTTTTAGTTAGGGGTTTAGCCCATGAATAAGTCCTCTTAGTTAGGGTGAACCGAAGCTACGCACCAGGTAGGATTCGAGTGGAGAGGAGGTGAGTCACGCGGACTGCTTAAATACCAAGCTCCCACCAAATACCAATCCTAGACATGCGCACAATGGTTGCCACACCCTAACTCGGCGACTTAACCATAGGTTTGTTTAATTAAGCAATCAAGTCTTATGTAATTGTTGGGGTAACCTAGTCCTAGGGTTCAAATACTTATCATGCTAATCTACGTTCCATTCTATTTCTACCCTTCTACAGTTCACAATATAAATCACACAAAGGTTAGGGGTACTTACCTAGTGGACTGCGGGTCGGAGACTTAGGTGCCATGCCAGAAAACCTGCTTTTCAGAAAATTTTTCATAAAAATTTCTTTTGGGCTTACTTTTGAAAACATTTTGGGCCTTAAACCCAAGGCCGAGAGTTTAAAACTGGGCTCTGATACCAAGCTGAAACACCCCATACCCGGCCCACGAGCCTTGACCGGATCTGGTATGTTCCTCGATGTAAACCGGTTCAAAATCCTTTTGTTACTTAGGAAAAACTTGTGTGTTTTTGAAAAGAAGATTGTTTTGGGTTGGGCTTGAGTTGAAAACGAGTTTATTTTATATTGAAAACCCATTTATTTCAGGTGACAAAATATTTAGAGTTTATTTTAAATTAAATTGACTTAATCTTTAGTAATTAAAAGTTTCGTAACATAGTAAATAAAACCGAAAATAAAATAGTTCACTATGGCCTTATTACATCAAATAATTCCCAAAAATAAATTAAAGTGCTTAAATAGAATAAAAGTCCAAATAATAAAATTTTCCTTGCTGTGCATGGCCACCTTTAAGCTCATGCCGACCCGGTCCATCACTGTTCATCACCGGAAAAATGTTCCCACAACGGGGTGAGTCAACAAACTCAATGTGTAACCAACACTAAATCCAAACAGGCATATCATACATATCACATTCACATAACAAGTAAAGATAATGATGCAAACCCGAACCCAAACCTAGATGCCATCCGCTACACATCATTCGTACCAACCTGCACACCGTGGGGACTAATAAGTCAACCCTCCATCCGCTACACACCATCGAAGGCAGTCGCTGCAGTCGACGTGCTCATCGCCCTTATAAAAATTCGTGGCATAGCCACCAGATACATATTTTGTGTCAAGAGACACCGCATTCAGATATCGTGGTCTTAGGTCACCACATTCAGATATCGTGGTCTTAGGTCACCACATTCACTTCCCCTTTTCATAATATAACCCGAATGCCCCATATCATTCATATCATGCATATTACATAATTTCACATTCTTATCACTTTTCACATGTTACATACATAACATAATTTCATATTCCTAGTAGGAGTAGGAAACGTAACTGAGTACTTTTGTACCATTACATGGTACCTTAGCCATATTCTTACACATTCTTATAGTCACATACATATTAAATATTGCCATAAATATATTAAGAAATAGTGTGAGGTACACACCTGATTCGCTTAGGGTTTCCAATCCAAATCCCGAAAAGTTTGATCTAATGCCTTAGATCTTAGATCTCTACATTTAATCAATCATTTAATACTTAGTAAAGAGCCATTCGGCCATAAATCCAAATCCTAGTAGGATTAGTACACTAAAACTTTCCTTTTTGCCGATTGACTTAATAGTCAAGTCCCGAAACATTGTATCCTTCTTTCTTGAAATCGGCAATCACTAGATTATTTGCATAGATTAGTTTCGGCTTTTGGATAATTAATGAACGCATATATTTACCAAACATGGCCTTGGCCGAATGCTATAGACACTTACCTTGTGGATTTTAAATCCCGAAACTCACCGAATAACTAGGGAACACGCGGCCTATGGTGGACCTTCGGGAAAAGAATTTCTCCTTCCTTGTAGTCGAGACTTAGTAAATCCCGAAAGATCTCTTCAAAGTTTCAGCAACAAGATATTAAGGGTATTAGAATCTTAATTTCGACAGACTTAAAAGAAATAGAATGAGAATCAAACCTAATCTTACCCTTACTGAAGAATTCGATGGAACTCTTGCTCGAACCCTTAGCAGTATTCGGCTATGGCCCTGATGTAACACAATTTCGGCTTTTGAGAGGTAAAGAAGAAGAAAAGAAGAACTTTGGGAGAGGAAAAGAGTCACTAAGAAATTCGGCAATGGTGGATTTAGGGAGAAGAAGTAGATTTCGGCTTGACAAAATAAAAAAAGAAAAGAGAGAGTTTGCTAGAGACTTTCGGCACAGACTTAGAAAGAATGAATAATGGCCTTATTTTCTCCTCTTTGCCGAAATTATCACCTAAGGAATCCCTTACTTGGCCATCACTCTTCTATTTTGATAGCTTTATCTCTTTAATTATCACCTAAAAGATAATTCAGCAATTATCCTTAACTTAGCCGAAATTTTAAGAGAATTTAAACTCCTCCCTTGAGTTCCTTAGTGCCGTCCACTTCTCTGTTCCTTGTACAAAAATAAAATTCCCTTATTTGCTCCCCAAGTGACTCGAACCCAGGCCCAATTGCACCTGCTTGTGGCGTCACTTACTGGGCTTTAAGTGGCATCTCCAAGCCACTTTTCCATGCCCATTTGTGTGTCAAATTTCTTCTTTTAATTTTCTTAGGGCCACCTTGCCTTAGCTTTCTCCTTTTAAGCTTTAAAACTTAACATTTCCTTACATTTCCAAGTTTCCAAAAATGTTCGTTTGCCTCCTTTAAACTTAACATTTCTAAATCATTTCCTTACATTTCCAAGTTTCCAAAAATGTTTACTTTCCTCTTTTGAAACTTAACATTCCTAAAGCATTTCCTTACATTTCCAAGTTTCCAAAAATGTTCATAATACATTCATAACACATAAGACATGCCATTTCGTACAATTAAATCAAAAATGCATAGGCCCATCTTCAGGATGTTACATCAGGTGTTTTGTTGTTCAATCCGCCGGTGGCTGAATCAATCAATTGTCTTGTTGAGGGGTTCACACCGTTGTAAAAGGTTTGGACCTGTAGCCACAAGGGTAATCCATGGTGTGGACACCTTCTCAATAAATCTTTGTATCTTTCCCATGCATCATAAAGTGTCTCTAAATCCATCTGCACAAAAGAAGAGATATCATTCCTTAACTTGGCCGTTTTAGCCGGCGTAAAATATTTTAACAAAAACTTTTCGGTCATTTGTTCCCATGTAGAGAATTCAACCACTGTTTAGCTTTATTCCTCAAAGAAAAGGGAAATAACTGAAGATGAATGGCATCATCAGAAATGCCATTTATTTTGAAAGTATCGCAAAATTCTAGGAAATTCGCCAAGTGATTGTTTGGATCTTCATCCTGCAAACCATCAAACTGAACAAATTGTTGCATCATCTGAATAGCGTTAGGTTTCAATTCAAAATTATTTGCAGCAATAGCAGGCCTAACAATACTTGACTCAATTCCTATTAAATTAGGTTTAGCATAATCATACATAGTTCGAGGAGCATGATTTTCGGCCACCTCTGGAGGTGGTAGATTATTCTCAGCCATCTCTTCGGTGGTATTGGTTTTGACTTCTTGCTCTTCTTCTATGTAATTTAGGCTTCGCCTTATTTCTCTACGATTTCTGCGAACAGTACCTTCAATATCACTGTCGTAAATTAGGGGTCCTGTCGGGTTCCTTCTAGTCATAAACTAGAGGTACCTGCTAAGAACAAATAAGAGAAGGAAAATTAGTAAAGTTAAAAGAAAAATAAAAATAAAAGTAAATTGCAAAAATAAAAATGGCTAAAGTAATAAAAATTGAGTGTTCTTAATATTTTAGTTCCCCGGCAACGACGCCAAAAACTTGATCATGTGTCAGAGTCTTAAAAATTTATAAAAAGAATGATCGAAGCCTAGAAACTAACTATGACAACGATTGAGGCAAGCGCACCTATCGAACAGTAGTATAGTTTAGTGGCAAGACCGGATTGTCGAACCCAAAGGAACCAAAAGTACTAATACTAACTTTCTTTTTATTATTTAGCCTAAGATAAAAGTGAATTGTTTATTTAATCTAAAATTAACTAACTATTAAGCTAAAGATGCTAAGACAAAGAGAATGAAATAGGGAAAATACTTGTGGGAAAAACCAATTGATTGAGACAATATCCGAGGAAGAATCCACCCAGACTTCACTTGTTATTTAACTCTGAACTAGACGATTTATTCACTTGACTTGATCCGTAGGATTCCCTAATTTATATTAATACCTCTCTCGAGGCTACTAACATCTAACCCTAGGTTGATTAATTGAAATCTCTTTCTAATTAAAACCCCTAAAATTGCATTAACTCGATTTATGGACTCTCATATTAGGTTTGACCCTAATCCGGCAGATTTTCATCATCCTATCTCTAGGGTTACGATCAACTTCGCTTAACTATGCTAGATCTACTATTAAACAGGGACTTTTACTCCACTACTTAAGCACATCAATACTTGAATTAATATCCTAAAATATCAAAACAAGAATTAAGAACACATAGTTAAGAACAAATCAAGTATTTATCATATAGTTCAGAAAACAATAACAAGATCCGTCTTAGGTTTCATCCCCCTCAGGTATTTGAGGGTTTAGTTCATAATGATAAAAAAATACATCTCAGAAGAAAATATAAAACAAAACATAAGAAAAACCCTAAAACCCCCTGAAGGAAATTGAAGGGAAGATCTTCCGTCTTGAGTACAACTCCGGCTTCTTGAGACGAGTCAACTGGCTTTCTTCGAGTAAATCCTACAATTCTGGCCTCTCTGGTTTGGCTCTTCGGCCAAACTGCACGCCCCTTGAAGGTTCGCCTCTAGGGTGTTTATATAGGCTTTTGGAATGGCTTTCTTTGCCTCTAAGTACCCTAATCCGAGTAAAATTCCTCTTTGTCACGGCAAGGACACGCCCATGGCACACGCCAGTGTGAATCGTGGCCAGGCCGTGGTCGGGTCTGTTAAGGAGGCACGGCCGTGTGACTTCGACCCAGGCCGTGTCAATTTTGTAAGTTGGCCCATTTACTCCGTTTTAGGCCCGTTTCTCGTTCTTTTCATCCTCCGGTGCTCTCCTAAGTATAAAACGTAAAATTAAAGGATTAGGAGCACCAAATTCCACAATTCAAGGCTTAAATCATCCAAAAGTATGCTAAATGTAGGATTAAAATATGTATATATTACGGTTTATCAACCTTCTTTAAATTGGCGAGGTTGTATATGTCTATCATGCCATCTATTTGATCTTTCTTTACACATTTTGGCATTCTTATAGGAAAACAACCTCAGCTCTTCCAACTCATCAAGTTGTAACGTCCTTCTCTCATCGGCTTGCTTAAGATCAAAGTTCAACTGCTTCAAAGCCTAATGAGCCCTATTCTCCAACTCTAATGGCAAATGACATGCCTTTCTAAAGACTAACCGATAAGGAGTCATTCCTAATGATGTCTTAAATGCTGTTCGATAGGCCCATAATACATCATCGAGCCTTTGAGACCAATCTTTTCTGCTAGGGCATACTACCATTTCAATGATACATTTGATTTCACGGTTCACTCTTTCAACTTGCCAATTAGACTTGGGGTGATAGGTAGTAGCAATCTTGTGCTTCACATCATATTTGCCAAGCAACCACTTAAGCCATTTGTTCACAAAGTGAGAACCTTCATCACTAATAATAGCTCTTGGTGTCCCAAATTGTGTAAACACATGCTTATGTAGGAATCGCATGACTACCTTAGCATCATTTGTAGGGTATGCTTCAGCTTCAACCCATTTGGATACATAGTCCACAACAACTAAGATGTATTTTTTCCCATACGAAGAAGGAAATGGGCCTAAGAAGTCAATGCCCCATACGTCAAATAATTCAATCTCCAAAATGTTTATCAAGGGAATCTCATTCCTCTTTGATATATTTTCGGTCCTTTGGCATTTATCACAGTTCTTCACATAAGCATAAGCATCTTTAAATAATGTCGGCCAAAAGAAACCTACTTGCAAAATATTTGCTGTAGTACGTGAACCACCAAAGTGTTCCCCATTTGGAGATGAATGGAAATGATACAAGATCTCAGCAATCTCACTTTCAGCTACACACTTTCGAATTATATTACCTGCACACTGTTTAAACAAAAACGGATCCTCCTAAAAATAATACCGACTATCATGAAGGAATTTTTTCCTTTGTTGGTATGCCATTTCTCGAGGAATTATTCCACATGCAAGATAATTGGCAAAATCAGCAAACCAAGGTGTTTAACGAATTTGACTTACCTCAAATAGTGTTCATCTAGGAAATTCTCGTTGATAGGCACACATGATTGAGTTACCTCATCTTGTTCCAACCTCGACAGATGATCAACTATTTGATTTTCGACACCTTTTCTGTCTTGGATCTCAAGGTCAAATTCTTGGAGTAAAAGTATCCAACGAATTAGCCTCAGTTTCGCATCTTTCTTCGTGAGCAAGTATTTTATGGTCGCATGGTCAGTAAATACTGTAACTTTGGTACCTATAAGATATGAGCAGAATTTGTTAAAAGAAAAAACTATAGCATATAGTTCCTTTTCAGTTATCATATAATTGAGTTGGGCTTCCGTCAAAGTTCTACTTGCATAGTAAATAGGTGAAACACTTTGTTTCTTTTTTGACCCATCACAGCTCCAACGACATAATCACTCGCATCGCACATCAACTCAAAAGGTGAGTTCCAAACAGGTGTAACGATTATGGGGGTTGAGACTAACCCTTTTTTTATATCTTCAAAAGCTTCCAAACATGCTTTTTTGAAATCAAAACACTGTATCTTTCTCTAACAACAAGCACAGTGGTTTAGAAATTTTCGAGAAATCTTTGATAAACCTTCGGTAAAACCGACATGGCCTACGAAACTTCTGACTCCTTTCACATTAATTGGGGTCGATAATCTTTCAATTACGTCCACCTTTGCTTTATAAACTTCAATTACTCTTTTTGAGATTTTATGCCCTAAGACAATCCCTTCCTTAACCATAAAATGGCGTTTTTCCCAGTTAAGGACAAGTTTCGTCTCTTCGCATCTCTTCAGTACCTTAGCCAAATTACTCAAACAAATATCATAAGTGTTACCAAAAACATAAAAATCATCCATGAAAACTTCAACAAAATTTTCAACCATATCAATGAATATTTCCATCATGCATCGTTGAAATGTTGTAGGTGCATTGCATAAACCAAAAGGCATTTGCCTAAAAGCAAACGTGCCGTATGGACAAGTAAAGGTTGTTTTATGTTGGTCTTCTAGAGCTACAACTATTTGGTTATATCCCGAATAGTCATCTAAAAAATAATAGAATTCATTACCTGCCAGTCGATCTAACATCTGATCCATAAAAGGCAACGAAAAATGGTCCTTACGAGTGGCTTAATTCAACTTTCTATAATCAATACAAATTCTCCAACCAGTAACAGTTCTCGTTGGAATCAACTCATTATGCTCATTTTTAACAATTGTGATTCCACCATTCTTCGGCACACACTGCACCGGACTTACCCACAAACTATCTGAAATAGGATAGATGATTCCTGCATCTAACCATTTGATCACTTCCTTTCTCACAACTTCTTTCATAATAGGATTGAGCCTCTTTTGCCCATCAATTCGAGCTCTTTCACCTTCTTCTAAATAATTTATGCATGTAAAAAGAAGGGTTTATACCTTGAATATCAGCCATGGTCCAATCAATTACTTTCTTAAATTTCTTTAGAACAACAATTAGTTACTCCTCTTGATCTTTCGTCAGTTCTACTGAAATAAGCACAGGCAAAGTAGAACAGTCACCTAAATAAATGTATTTCAAATGGGAAAGAAGTACCTTTAGATCGAGTTTAGGTAGTTTTCAATTGACAACTTGGGTTGCATAAATTCTCTAACTTCTAACTCCAACGGTTCAAACCGTGTGGATTGAACAAAATTTCTCAGATTGGCTTCCATCAAAGCCATGTTTTCTTCACCTTCTGCATCCTCTGAAGGGTCAAGATCTGAGGCTTTCTCCAATGGATCTTCTTCAAAATTTCTTTCCATAGAAACCAAGGGTTCTATCTCTTCCATAATCGAACACTCTTCTGCCGGATCGGGAAATTTCATCGCTTTAAGAATGTTAAAGGTTACTTGGTCGTCTTGAACTCACATGGTGAGTTCACCTTTCTGCACATCAATTAACGTTCTTCCCATGGCCAAGAAAGGTCTCCCAAGGATGACTGGCACTTCTTTATCTGCTTCAAAATCTAAGACAATGAAATTAGTAGGAAAAATAAATTTATCGACTCTTACCAAAACATCCTCGATCTTTCCCTCGGGATATGCTAAAGATCAATCCTCTAGTTGAAGCGTCACTGTTGTAGGTCTTACTTCACCTATCCCTAGTATCTTAAAAAGAGACTTAGGCATCAAGTTGATACTTGCTCCTAAATCACACAAAGCTTTACCACACTAAGATTCACTATAACAGTCCGGTTTAGACCGTAGTCGGAATAGTGGTTTTGGGACCACAGATTTGAGTCAAAAAAATATTTTAGTATTGTTTTTCGTGCTTATAGTATGTGAACTAATATGTGTGAAAATTTCGTGATCTATTTTTATTGTTTGTGTGCTTAATTTAATAAAATGACTAAATCGTGTAAAATGTAAAAGTGGCATACTAATTGTTAAAGTTTTTATTTGATATGATTAGTTAATTATGAAGCCCTTAAGTGGTTATTTGACCTTTAGTTAATTGAGTGGACAATTTTGGTATTTAATTATATGGTTTTCTTATTAATTCATTAATGCTAATATAGTAAATTATGTATTAAAATGTTTTATAATAAAAATAAAGTATGAAAATAGGCATTTGTTCATCCTTATGACCGAATATATCAAAGAAAAGAAAGAAAAGAATAAGCTAGGTTTTGGCTATGATTTTGGCTTGATTAAGGTATGAGTTTTGTTTGGTTTTTGATAATTTTTTATGTTTTTGTGATCGTTGCTTTGCGTACTATAAAGCCCATGCTTTAATTTTTGAATTTGATGATGATTTTATGTTTTTCCATTGTTGAAAGCTTATGGTTTTTGTTGTTTGAGGATGGAAAATAAAAGATATGTGATAGATTAATGTGTTTTGTCTTTAGATTTTTGATGAATTTGAGAAATTTGGGCTAAATTGTGACAATAATATTTTGAGGGACTAAAGTGTGAAATAAATGAAATATATGGACTTATATGAACTACATGAATATTCGGCCAAGCATGGGAAATATGAAATTTTGTGTATTTTGAGATTATATTAAATAGGGACTAAAATGTCAAAAATGTGAATTGTAAGGGGAAAAGTTTAATTGGCCCATTTATGTGTTTTTGGATGAATTTGAATGAATGTGTGATTAAATTAGTTAAATTTGGATTTATTTAGATCAAGAACGAAAGAAATCGGAATTAGATCGGGGGAAGTCGAAAGTAGTCGAGTAGTCGATTTCATCCGTTGTTATTCGAGGTAAGTTCATAAGTAAATAAATGTTGTTAAATTCTATTGTATCTATTTTAATAGTGCCGAATTGAATTATTATTTATGTAAATGAATATGCTGAAATGAATTGAGCATGAGAGCAATATTTACGAGCCTGAAAAGATCGAGATAAGACATCCGAAAGCCCCTACGAACCTTAGGAAT
Organism: Gossypium australe; assembly: GCA_005393395.2. Lineage (NCBI taxonomy): Eukaryota > Viridiplantae > Streptophyta > Magnoliopsida > Malvales > Malvaceae > Gossypium > Gossypium australe. Next base: position 21,092,920 of record CM016614.1, on the reverse strand, counting down.
AGTTAGGATACATATGTCATGACATAGGATTCCGATATGTGTTTTCGTGTAAGACCATGTCTGGGGCGTTGGCATCGACTTATGTTTACGTGTAAGTCCATTTTTGAGACATTGGCATCGTATTTGATTCGTGTAAGACCCTGTCTGGGATAGTGACGTCGATATGTGATTACATGTAAGACCACGTCTGGGACGTTGGCATTGTACGAGCCTTCCGACTATCTGAGTATCCTTATTAATTTTGAATGGTTCAACGGGTATTATCAAGATGATATCAGATGTGAAATCGAACTAAAAGGTTCAGGTATGTGTTTTGATATATGTATATGAAAACAAGGTAAGTATATGTTTATGATGAATACATGAATCGGACATGGTAAAAGATAAGTTTATATGTGCTTATGAGTATATGTGAATTGGAGCATTGATGTTATATTGCTATTGTAAATGTGATAATATTTGAGTTGCAAGCATATTAAATGTACAATTGGTTAAGGTTTGTTTGATTTGGTTAGTTGATTTAATGCAAATGTTTAATTGCTCATTATTTGCTTATGACTTACTAAGTTATGAAAGCTTACTTTGTGTGTATGTTTGTTCATTCTTTTATAGATTATTAAAGCTACGGGAAGCTTGAGGATCGTCGAGGACCATCATCACACTATCGAACTATATTTTGGTAGCTTTTGAAAATGTATATATTAAAGTATGGCATGTATAGTCTAGTGAGTTTTGATTATGTTTTGAGATGTGTAAAAATAGCCATGTGATATGGCTTGTTGAAGAATGTGTTTTCAGGTGAGTTTTGTTCTAGTTTATGATGCATAAGGTGAAATGCTTTGATGAGCTAATGAATGGTCAAAATGAAATGGTCAATGATGGTAAGTTTCTTGATTAAATTGTGAAGTTGATATAATGAGAAATGATATAGATTGGTATGGCTTAAAATGATATATAGGTATGTGTTTTTGATGTGAAATTGATACTTGAATTGGTATACTTGGGTAAGAATTGAATATGGAAATGAATGATGTTATTAAGAGTCAAATTGTGTATGTTTTGGTATGTTTTGGATGCCTTTGGAGTACAAATTTAGGTTGGTTTGATGCTTGTAGGTTTGACCCAAAATTTGGGTGGCAAATTGGCCTTGCAAATGGCCTACATTTGCCCACACGGTTGAGCACACGGGCGTGTGTCTCGACCGTGTCACTTAAGTTTGTAATTCGAAACAAGTTAGACTCGCACACGGGCCAGACACACGGGCGTGTCTTCGACCGTGTGGACAAGTCAATATGTATGCCCTGTTTTGCCACGGCTTGGACACACGGATGTGTCTGATGCCGTGTGAGGCACACGGCTGCCCACACGGGCTTGTGACCTCTGCAACTTTGAAATATGTTTGATTTTTGAAAAAAATTTGTATGTGCTCAGTTTAGTCCCGACCCCTTTCTAATGCATGTTTAAGGTCTCGTAGACCTATTTAAGGGACTTTATGTATATGATTTGCTATGTTATGATGATGATGTATCTTATGTTGTGAAATGATTGTAAAAGTTCTGAATTGTTTGGTAATGCCTCTTAACCCTATTTCGACGATGGTTACGAGTTAGGGGTGTTACATTCACCAATGTTACAGGGTATAGTAAATCTTCTTGGGTCCTTCAATTTCGGTGGCAGTTTGTTCTGAAAGAACGCACTGCACTCCTTTGTCAAGGCAACGGTCTCATACTCACTCAGTCGTTTCTTCTTGGACAGTATATCATTCATAAACCTCACATAATTCGGCATTTGTTCTAAAGCCTCCACCAACGGAATATTGATATGTAACTGCTTCAAAACATCCAAAAACTTTTTGAATTGCACCTCATGTTTCTGCTTGTGTTGCTACAACCTTTGCGGATATGGAGGTGATGGAACTTTTGGTTGAACCGGATAACTCTTCTAAGTAGGTAAATCTGCATCCAAAGAAGATGTTAAAGTATCTGAATTCACTAAGTTAGGATTTACCTTGTCAGTCTTTGCAGATTCTGACTCTTTTGGTGTAGGAATTTGAACAGCTGGTTGGTTCTTCTCAATTGGCTTAACTTCGACATCAATCAATCAGGGTTCTAGAATTTTACAACTTCGCAATGCCACTGCCTTGATATGTTTTTTACCCAAATTTCTTGGATTCTTAATATCGCTTGGCAAGGTTCCTTGCTGTCTATTACGAAGCTCTGTAGCTAACTGACCCATTTGGTTTTCTAAATTTTTCAATGTTGTTGCTGGGCTTTGGATCAAAGTGTCATTCTTTGCCATGTACGCTTTCAAAATGTTCTCTAAACTATTTGATGCCTCAGCTTGAGGTGGTCTTGGAGCTTGCTGATTAAACCCTTGAGATTGGTTGGGTCTATGCTGCAATAAGTTGTTGTTCGGTCCATTTCATTGGTTTCTCCAAGAAAAATTAGGATGATTATGCCATGAAGGATTGTAATAGTTGGACTGGGGTCCTTGTCCACTCCTATTTTGATGTTAGTTCCCCACATAGTACACTGAATCGAAATTTGATGGACAATTCTCAAAAGAATGACCTACTTCAAACAGGCTTGGTGGCTGAGCTGCAAAATTATTGGCACTATTAGCGGTAAATTATTTTAACATAAAGGAAATAGATGATACCTGAGCTGATAACGAAGTGAGGGCATCAACTTCATGAACTCTGGCTACACGTCTTCCTGAAGCTGTTCGATTTGTTGGCCATTGATAGTTATTACTCGCGATCCTCTCGATGATCTCATAAGCCTCATTATAAGATTTAGACAAAATTGCACTATTCGCAGAAGCATCTACCATCTATCTTGTATATGCATTGAGACCATTATAGAATGTCTCCAACTGGATACAATGAGGAATCCCATGATGACGACACTTACGAAGTAACTCCTTGAATCACTCCCAAGCCTCATACAAAGACTCGTAATCCAATTGTTGGAAAGTTGTGATCTCATTCCTCAACTGAGCATTTTTGCTAGGCGGGAAATACTTAATCAAAAATCTCTTTGCTAATTCTTGCCATGTAGATATGGAACTTGGTGGCAATGAATTGAGCCATACTCGTGCTCAATCTCGTAACGAGCACGGAAACAACTTCAACCTCAGTGTGTCTTCAGTCACACCGACTATCTTGAATGAATCACTCACCTCCATAAACAATCGAAGGTGCAGATGTGGATCTTCCATGGGCATACCACTGAATTGGCATACTGTTTGGAGCATTTGAAGCATAAATGGTTTCAATTCAAATTGGGTTGCCTCAATATCTGTGTAACGACCCGAATTTGGGCCTAGTAGAATTGGGCCCAATGGGCCTTGGGAGTAGGAATGTTTAAAATTTTCGAGAATATGAGAATGGCGTTGTTGCAAATTGGACTTATTAGCTAAGTGAATTTGGAAGGTTACGAGGTTTCTAGGAAGTTTCGTGAAACACCCCAAACCCGGCCCACGAGCCGTGACCGGATCTGGTATGTTCCTCGATGTAAACCAATTCAAAATTCTTTTGTTACTTTGTAAAATTGTGTCTTTTGAAAGAAAGTTTGTTTGGGTTGGGCTTGAGTTGAAAAAGAGTTTATTTTATATTGGAAACCCATTTATTTCAGGTGACAAATAATTAAGGTTTATCTTAAAATAAATTGACTTAATCTTTAATAATTAAAATTTCGTAACATAGTAAATAAAACAGAAATAAAATAATTCACTATGGCCTTATGGCCTTATTACATCAAATAATTCCCAAAATAAACTTAAAATACTTAAAATAAAATAAATGTCCAAATCGTAAATTTCTTGCTGTGCATGGCCATCCCTAAGCTTCTGCTGAGCCCAGTCCATTACTGTTCGTCACCTGAAAATAGTCCCACAACGGGGTGAGTCAACAGACTCAATGTGTACACAAAACTAAGTCCAAATAAATTTAGGCATAACATACATATCATATTCACATAATAATTTACGACAATGATGCAACCCAAAACCCAAACCTAGTTAACCATCCGCTACACTTCCCCCGTACCAACCTGCACACCGTGGGGACTAATAAGTCAACCCTCCATCCGCTACACTCCATCGACAGCAGTCGCTGCAGTCGACGTGCTCATCGCCCTTATAAAATTCGTGGTCTTAGGTCACCACATTCAGATATCGTGGTCTTAGGTCACCACATTCAAATATCGTGGTCTTAGGTCACCACATTCAGATATCGTGGTCTTAGGTCACCACATTCACTTCCCCTTTTTAATAACCCGTATGCCCATATCATACATATCATGCACATCATGCCTTAATTCACATTCTTATCACTTTTCACATGTTAAAAATAACATATATTCATAATCCTAGTAGGAGTAGGAAACGTACCTGAGTACTTTTGTACCATAGCGTGGTACCTTAGCCATATTCATATTCTTATAAACATGCATATATTAATTATTGCCATAAATGTATCAGGAAATAGTGTGAGGTACACACCTGATTTGCTTAGCGGTTCACTTAAATCCCGAAAAACTTGATTTAATGCCTTAGATTTCAATTCCTAAATTTGGCCAACCTTAATATATTAGCATAAAGCCTATTCGGCTACAAAACCAAATCCTAGTAGGATTTGTACACTTAATACCTACCTTGTTGCCGATTGGGACACCAACAAATCCCGAAATCTTTGCTTTATTCCTCCTTTTATTCGGCCAGGCATTGAATCAATTAACTTGGTTAGTTTTTGGCTCTTGAACATTTAAAGAACCGATCTAAATACTAATCTAGGCCTTAGCCGAATATACATAGATGCTTACCTTCCAAATCTAAAATCCCGAAATTGATCTTTGCTTCCTTAATGCTGTCGAAAACCCTATAGACAAATGTTAGAGTTTAATCTAACATTAAAACACTATAGAATGGCCTATGGCCGCATCTTATATTCGTTTACCTTGAATGTTGAAATCCCGGAGAACTCCTTCTCTAATCGACACCACCTAAATCCCGAAATTCCCCTTATTTGGAGAAATCGATTGCACCTTTACTTCAACCTTCAGAGATTCGGCTATGGCTAAATGATGCTCTCACAACTTTCGGCTTTTGGAGGGATTAGAAAGAAAAGAGAAGGAAGAATGAAGATGGAGGATTCGGCTAGAACACAAGGTATTTCGGTTTGGAAAAAATAAAAGAAGAAGAAGATTTGGTGAAGAGAATTCGGCAGAGGGTTCCAAAGAACAGAAAATAATGCAGAATGGCCTCTCTTTTCCTTTTATAGCCGAATTTACTAACTTAGAATCCCTTACTTGGCCACCACTCTTCTATTTTGATAGCTTTATCCTTTGAATTATCACTTTATTAAAAGAATAATCCCTTATTATCTCCTTGAAAATAATTTAAGATAAATCATCATTTATCCATCTATTAGCCGAAATTTTAAGAGAATTTAAACTCTTCCCTTGGGTTCCTTAGTGCCGTCCACTTCCCTGCTCTTTGTAGCAAAATAAAACTCCTTTATTTGCTCCCCAAGTGACTCGAACCCTGGCCCAAATACACAAGCTTGTGGCGTCACCTACCTGGGCCTTAAGTGATATCTTCAGGCCACTTTTCCAAGCCTGATGGTGTGTCAAAGTCCTCCTATTAATTTTCTTAAGGCCACCCTGCCTTAGTTTCCTCTTTTTAACCTTTAAAACTTGACATTTCTTTACATTTCCAAATTTCCAAAAATTTTCGTTTCCCTCTTTAAACTTGACATTTCCTTACATTTCCAAGTTTCCAGAAATGTTCACTTTGAACTTAACATTTCCATACATTTCCAGGTTTCCAAAAATGTTCAAAATACATTCATAACACATAAGACATGTCAGTTCGTACAATTAAACCGAAAATGCATAGGCCCTTTTCAGGATGTTACAGTTCTACCCCCCTTAAAAATAATTTCGTCCTCGAAATTACTTATTAACGAACAATCGTACGGTCTAACTCACCCCACTACGCTATTGCTGCGTACTCTGATCTTAAAGAACTATCATACTTTCTAGGCACATTCTCTAGGTTCACATCCAAGGTTTCAGGCACTTCCCTAGCAATACAAGAATAAGCTAGCCCTATAACAAGCAAAGCAATTAAGGGTATTCCAGAATTAAGGAACGTGCCCGTTGTCATATCTGGCACATCTTCCTCCTCGCGATAGCCAACTGCATAAACCAACCTTGGTTGCCTCGCGTCTGCACCTTCAGCATCTCTGCTTGGTGCTCCATGTCCTCGACCTAAACCATTTCCTCCAAGGTTCGGTCCATGACCTTGCTGAGGCTGTTGTCCACCTCTACCGGCCTGATTAACATTCTGAGCTGCTGGCCGTCTCCCTTTCGGTTCCATGGGACAGTCCTTAATCATATGGTCCTTTGACCCACACTTAAAGCATCCTCCCGTCTTTTTCCAACATTCTCCTAAGTGCTTCTTTCCACACTGATCACAAGGACGATACTGCCCTCCTGTAGCAGCTTGCTGCCCTTGCGGCCCATCAACTCTAGGCCTCTTATTCCCCGATGATCCAGACGATCCAAAACCTCTTTCCGGCCTATTTCGATCAGTGTTCTGCTTGGTAGAATCCTTAATTCCCTCGGCTACCTTGGCCTTTTCTACTAAAGCGAAAAACTCCCGCTCCTGATGCGGTGGTATCAACAACCTCAGATCATCCCTTAGTCCATCCTCAAAACGGACACAGCGCTCATGCTCAGTTGCCACTACTCCTCGAGCATACCGGCTCAACCTCAGAAATTCAGCTTCATACTCCGCCACGGATTTGTTCCCTTGAACTAGCCCCAGAAAAGCCTTCCTTTGTTCATCAGTGTATCGTGTGCCAACATATTTCTTCTGATATGCGGCCTTAACATAATCCCAGGTCAGATCCTCAGCTGTGGCACCATCCCGTACAGTTAACCACCATTGATACGCTTCATCGCGTAATAGTGCCACCATTCCTTTTAGCTTCTCCTCAGGGGTCAGATCAAGCTCATCCATAATTCGCTCAGTTGCCTCCAACCAATATTCAGCCGTACTGGGTGCCACACCAGATACTCCACGAAACATTTCAGCTCCATTAGCTCGGAGCCGCTCGGGTACAAATTTCCGAGCTCCCTTATTTCCGCCTGCACCAGTCACCATTTCCAAGACTCGCAGCACAGCCTGCGACACAGCATCATCCCCCGTCTGAGCCTGCTGCTCAACACCAACAGCTGGGGGTGGTGGTGGCGGTGGTATCTCATTATCAGACTCTTGACCCGATCTAACGGGTTCCGACACGATCATTCTACCTCTACCGCGTCCACGATGACCACGTCCTTTAGAACTCATTTCTAACGACTGTGCTTTAATCTGATTAAGAAGTTTTATGAATTAGTCCTTGTTTCACTTATTACCCGCGAAGAAGTTTTATGAAAAGAGTTTTAGGAGTGGTTCTTTCGTATTCATACATGCACACAGTCTCTTCATTCATACATCCATCATTCAATTATGAACTTTCGTCCATTCAGAAAAACGTTGTAGTTTTCATTGTTGTTGTTGTTTTCCTACTACCTAGGGGTATTTTCGTAATTTTCGTAATTTTTCAAAAGAAAAAGTTCCTTGGTGATTTTGTCAAAAATTATTTTGGAATTTTTTAGATTCCCGGGGTGTTTTGGAAAATTTTGAAATCCGAGGGTATTTCGGTAATTTTGGAACTCGGGAATATTTTAGTAATAAACCGGGGTAAATTTGTAAATCTTAATAAATCAAGGGTATTTCAACATTTGCAAAACTTGAGGGTTCTTTTTTGAAAATTTGTTTTCCAAATCGGTGATGTTGCAAAATTTTTGAAAACCAGGGTCATTTTGGTAATTTTGTAAGTTAGGGGCAATTTCGTAAATTTTCGAAGTTGGAGTATTTTAGTATTTCGCAGAAGTAGAGTTTTTGGACTTGTTATAAAGTAATGAAATTTTTTTTATAAGAACTGTGAAATTTCATAAACCAAGGGCATTTTTGTAATTTTACCACCAGGGGTATTTTAGTAATTTTGTAAATCAAGAAATATTTCAGAAAAATTTTATGGGATAGCTTGTATAAATCAAAAGGGTAATTTAGTCATTTTAAAACTAGGGTTTCCATAAAAATGTGGCTAATCCCTTTCGGGTTTTAGTTAGGGGTTTAGCCTATGAATAAGTCCTCTTGGTTAGGGTGAACCGAAGCTACGCACCAGGTAGGATTCCTGTGAAGAGGAGGTGAGTCACTAGGACTGCTTAAATACCAGGCTCTTCCGAATCCAATCCTAGACATGCGCACAATGGTTGCCACACCCTAACTCGGTGACTTAGCCATATGTTTGTTTTATTAAGCATTTAAGTCTTATGTAACTGTTGGGGTAAGCTAGCCTTATAGTTCAAGTACCTATCATACTAATCTACGTTCCATTCTATTTCTACCCTTCTACAGATCACAATATAAATCACCCAAAGGTTAGGGGTACTTACCTGGTGGACTTCGGGTCGGAGACTTAGGTGCCATGCCAAAAAAACCTGCTTTTCACAAAATTTTCTCAAAATTTCTTTTGGGCTCAATTTTGAAAACGTTTTGGGCCTTAAACCCAAGGCCGAGAGTTTAAAACTGGGCTCTGATACCAAACTGAAACACCCCAAACCCGGCCCACGAGCCGTGATCGGATCTGGTATGTTCCTCGATGTAAACCAATTCAAAATTCTTTTGTTACTTTGTAAAATTGTGTCTTTTGAAAGAAAGTTTGTTTGGGTTGGGCTTGAGTTGAAAAAGAGTTTATTTTATATTGAAAACCCATTTATTTCAGGTGACAAATAATTAAGGTTTATCTTAAAATAAATTGACTTAATCTTTAATAATTAAAATTTCGTAACATAGTAAATAAAACAGAAATAAAATAATTCACTATGGCCTTATGGCCTTATTACATCAAATAATTCCCAAAATAAACTTAAAATACTTAAAATAAAATAAACGTCCAAATCGTAAATTTCTTGCTGTGCATAGCCATCCCTAAGCTTCTGCCGAGCCCGGTCCATTACTGTTCGTCACCTAAAAATAGTCCCACAACGGGGTGAGTCAACAGACTCAATGTGTACACAACACTAAGTCCAAATAAATTTAGGCATAACATACATATCATATTCACATAATAATTTACGACAATGATGCAACCCAAAACCCAAACCTAGTTAACCATCCACTACACTTCCCCCGTACCAACCTGCACACCGTGGGGACTAATAAGTCAACCCTCCATCCGCTACACTCCATCGAAGGCAGTCGTTGCAGTCGACGTGCTCATCGCCTTTATAAAATTCGTGGTCTTCGGTCACCACATTCAGATATCGTGGTCTTAGGTCACCACATTCACTTCCCCTTTTTAATAACCCGTATGCCCATATCATACATATCATGCACATCATGCCTTAATTCACATTCTTATCACTTTTCACATGTTAAAAATAACATATATTCATAATCCTAGTAGGAGTAGGAAACGTACCTGAGTACTTTTGTACCATAGCATGGTACCTTAGCCATATTCATATTCTTATAAACATGCATATATTAATTATTGCCATAAATGTATCAAGAAATAGTGTGAGGTACACACCTGATTTGCTTAGCGGTTCACTTAAATCCCGAAAAACTTGATTTAATGCCTTAGATCTCAATTCCTACATTCGGCCAACCTTAATATATTAGCATAAAGCCTATTCGGCTATAAAACCAAATCCTAGTAGGATTTGTACACTTAATACCTACCTTGTTGCCGATTGGGACACCAACAAATCCCGAAATCTTTGCTTTATTCCTCCTTGTATTCAGCCAGGCATTGAATCAATTAACTTGGTTAGTTTTCGGCTCTTGAACATTTAAAGAACAGATCTAAATACTAATCTAGGCCTTAGCCGAATATACATAGATGCTTACCTTCCAAATCTTAAATCCCGAAATTGATCTTTGCTTCCTTAATGCTGTCGAAAACCCTATAGACAAATGTTAGAGTTTAATCTAACATTAAGACACTATAGAATGGCCTATGGCCACATCTTATATTCGCTTACCTTGAATGTTGAAATCCCGGAGAACTCCTTCTCTAATCGACACCACCTAAATCCCGAAATTCCCCTTATTTGGAGAAATCGATTGCACCTTTACTTCTGTAACATCCTGAAAATGGGCCTATGCAATTTTGATTTAAGTATACGAAATGGCATGTCTTGTGTGTTATGAATGTATTATGAACATTTTTGGAAACTTGGAAATGATTTAGAAATGTTAAGTTTCAAAAGAGGAAAGTGAACATTTCTGGAAACTTGGAAATGTAAGAAATGTTAAGTTTAAAGGAGGCAAACGAACATTTTTGGAAACTTGGAAATGTAAGGAAATGTAAGGAAACGTTTTAGGAAAAGTTAAGTTCTGAGGTTAAGTGTAATATCCCGAAATTGGGCTTAGTAGGTTGGGCCTTGGGGCTTTAGGAAAATTTTGAGTATTATTTTATTATTTGTGTTAGCTTGGGTATGAATTATGTGTGTTTAGCATAGTCTTGTGAAGGCTTGATTTTATTAATAAGGCTGGAATAATTCTTAGTATTAAAAATTTAATGAAGTGGAGTAAGTGAGCTTGACACTTAAGTTAATTTAAGTGTTAATTAAAGCACATGAGGAGTTAGTGGTATAGTGGATAAGGAGCTTGAAAGGTTGCTTGAGGGAAGTGGTTCGAGTAGCATGGAAAGCATATTGAGGATTTTATTTTTGTACATTCTAGCATTGATGGACGGTCAAACTTTATTATGGTAAGTTAGACTTTAGATTTTATGGCAAGTTGAATAGCAAAATAGGAAAGCTTGTATTTTGGGATAAGAATCAAGAGGTTAAGGTAGGATAAGGGGACAAAGGGCTTGGATGATGGAAAGTTGTTTTGGAAATATTTTTATGGTCATTTTGTCCATGAATGTGGACGGCTTCTTGGACTATGGGGGTTGGCTTAAGTTTTGTGAGTGAATAGGAGGAAATAGGGAGAAAATTAGGAGTATGTTTAATTCAGAATTGTTGGCAAGAGGCTTGAATGTTGGAGAATGTTTTGGAAACTCTTTGATGGCCTTTAGTCCATGTATTTGGACGATTTTGGAGCTTAGAGGGGGAGTGACCGAATTTTGTATTGTTGATTTCTAGTTGGTGCCAAAATTTCTTTTGGTTTTGGTCATATTTGGTTAGTTAGGAAATACTTTGCATTTCTTGTTTTGAGCCATATCAAATCCCTTTTGAACTTTACCAATTTTTCTCTTGAGTGCACCAAAATGAATCAAAACCGAATGTCCTTTATGTTTGTTGTTTTTCTTCATAGGCATTTGGCCGAAACCATTTGGAACTTCCCTCTCTTCTTTCAATTCTTTGTAGCCGAAAAGAACCTCTATTGGTTCTCATCTTTCTTTTCTTTACTTCTCATATTTGTTAACACTTACAAATCTTCTTTTACTCTCTTTTGGCCGAACCTCTTTCTTCCCCAAATTCTCTTTTCTTTTCTTCCATTGTTGCTTAAGCCGAATCCTCCCTCTCTTATTTCTATTTTCTTTGCTACTCACATACTTCATTTCTTTCTAGCCACAAATCAATTGCTTTCTTCTTTCAAAACCATAGCCGAAACTTCCTACTTCCTTCTTGATTTGACTTGGCCGAATATCAACAAGGATAGGACTTCTTTTGGTTTTCTTCAATCAGTTTTGGAAGATAGACTCTTCGAGACTTTGGAAGCAATCGTTCTAAGCCTCATTTCTCTGATAATCGTTTTGGGTAAGCCTATAGGTAAGATTTGATATTTCATTTGATAACCCTTCGGGATTTGTTGGTGTGGCTGAATGGCCTTGTTTATAGTTTTGTGGCATGGCCGAATGTTCTTAGTGCCATAAAAGGTGTTCTTTTGTGTGTAGCTAAAGGAAGGGAACTCAGAGTGTGATTTGATATTTTGTAGGAGACCAAATCGGCTTTAAGGGAGAAGGAAGAACCACGTTTCGAGATCGTGTTAGATTCGAGTAGTTCGGGATTTCACTAATAGGCAGGTGTGTGATTAACCCACCGTTTTCCGGGTTTTTGCTATATTTGTATGTGTTGATTATGTACTAATAAGTGCAGTAAAAGTTATGAGATAAATACCCTTAAAGGGGTATGTCGATAATCCGGTAAGTACCAAACCTGATGAAATGTGATTATTAATATGAATATGTGTTATGACTATGCTTGATGAACATGCTCACGCATCATTATATTATATCATTATTTATGTTACATGTGCATGGGTTGGGATATGATATGAAAGAAGGTACGGGTGTACTTCGAGTACGTGGTTTGATGTTAGCCTTGAGCTACATCGTGGATTGACGTTGACTAAGGTCACGTTGTGGATTAGTTGCGATTTAGTTCACGTGGCTTGATGAGTGGCTGTGTGCCTCATCGTGGTTGATATCGGCTATGTGCCATATCGTTGTTGATGAGTGACTATGTGTCCAATCGTGGTTTTGGTGTTAGCTACGGCTACATCGTGGATTGGCGCTGACCGAGGTCGCGTTGTGGATTATTGTGCTTAATTGCACGTGGACGGCATTGATTGCCTTTTGGAGTAAAAAGGAGAGGGTGATTTGATAATCCCCTGGTGTGTGGTGGCTGGATACAGGGGTGTGTAGAGGATGGACCTAGGCTGGGTTGGATGCACTTTGCATAATTCTATGTGACCTGTGAAATGAGATATTAATGTGGAAATGGGCCAAGCCCAAAATGTGAACGTCGATTGGATTGAGAAATGGGCCAAGCCCAGTATATGATATGTGGAATAATGTGATATGAATGTGGGCCAAGCCTAGAATGTGGTAATATGTGAATATGAAATTTTCTTATCTGATATATGGATTAATATGTGGTTAACATGTGGGTGGAATTCAGTGGATTAATTACACACTGAGTCTGTGTGACTCACCCAATTTTCTCAAACCTTTCAGGTGATGCACAAAGTTTGGACCGGGTTGGGAGTGGATATGAGGTGGCCCATGCAGAAGATAAATTTATTTGTTTTACACATTTTTCTTATGAAAGGTTATTTATTGTAATAAGGGCCATTTAAAGTATTTAAGGACTTTTATTATGTTTTAAGTTGGATTGTCGATTATATTATTATTTGAAAATGTTTTATTTTAAACAACTTAATTTTACTTGAAATTTTAATTACACAATGTTTTAGTAAAGACAACAAAATTTTATGTTTTTAACTCTAAGTCAAAAGTTTTTTTTCAAACGTTTTCCACAGTGGCATTTCAAATTCGGTCATAGCGAATGGGCCGGGATTGAGGTGTTACATTAAGAGAGGGAAGTAAAGTAGGGCGGCCTTAAGAAAATTTATGGGTGAAATATGACATACAATTGGGCTTGTCTAAGTGGCTTGGAGGTGCCACTTAGGGCCTCTGGAGTTGACGCCACAAGCCGGTGCAATTGGGCCTGGGTTCGAGTCACTTGGGGAGCAAATAAAAGAATTTCATTTTGGTGCCAGGAACAAGAGAAGTGGACGGCATTAAGGCTCTATAGGGAGGTGTTTTATTGTTGTTAAAATTCGGCAAATAGATGGATAAATGATGGATTTTTATTGATATTTTATTAAGAGATAAGAGATAATTATTGGATTAAGTTTTAGGTGATAATTAAAGTGATAAAGCTATCAAAATAGAAGAGTGGTGGCCAAGTAAGGGATTCTAAGCTAGTAAATTCGGCTATAAAAGGAAAAGAGAGGCCATTCAACATTATTTTCTCTTCCTTGATAACCTCTGCCGAATTTTCTCTGCAACCCCTTTTCTTTTCTCTTCAATTCTCCTAAGCCTTGCGGAATTTCCCTTCTCCTTATTTCACCATTGCCGAATTCTCTTAAGCAACTATTCTTTTCTTCTTCATTCTTCTCCTCTCAATATTCCAAAAGCCGAAACTAGGAAATCTAACCCCATTATTGTGTTAATCGAAACTTGGAAAGAAGGCTCTTCGGGATTTCTGCCATTGTCGACAACTTCATAAGACAAGTCAACTATTTCGGGATTTAAGAATCTAAGGTAAGTCATATTTAACATTCGGCTAAGGGTTATTTGTTGTGAATAAATGTTAGAAATTGATCTACCATGAAGTTATAGGGATTTCGACAGACATCTAAGGCAAGGAATACTTTCGGGATTTACTAAGTGTCGACTACATGGAAGCAGAAGTTCTTTTCCCGATGGTACACCATAGGCCGCGTGTTCCCTAGTTATTCGGTGAGTTTCGGGATTTAAAATCCACAAGGTAAGTGTCTATAGCATTCGACCAAGGCTTATTTTGATATCTAGATCTATTTCATAATTGTTTAAGAAGTCGAAACTAACCTAGGATGTGATTTAATGTTTGGCCGAATACAAGAAGGAATACAACAAAGTTTCGGGACTTGATTCTTAAGTCAATCGGCAACAAGGTAAGTTTTAGTGTACTAATCCTACTAGGATTTGGATTTATGGCCGAATGGCTCTTTACTAAGTATTAAATGATTGATTAAATGTAGAGATCTAAGATCTAAGGCATTAGATCAAGCTTTTCGGGATTTGGATTGGAAACCTTAAGCGAATCAGGTGTGTACCTCACACTATTTCTTGATATATTTATGGCAATAATTAATATGTATGTGACTATAAGAATGTGTAAGAATATGGCTAAGGTACCATGTAATGGTACAAAAGTACTTAGGTACGTTTCCTATTCCTACTAGGAATATGAAATTATGTTATATATGTAACATGTGAAAAGTGATAAGAATGTGAAATTATGTAATATGCATGATATGAATGATATGGGGCATTCGGGTTATATGAAAGGGGAAGTGAATGTGGTGACCTAAGACCACGATATCTGAATGTGGTGACCTAAGACCATGATATCTGAATGTGGTGACCTAAGACCACGATATTTGAATGTGGTGACTTAAGACCACGATATCTGAATGTGGTGACCTAAGACCACGAATTTTATAAGGGCGATGAGCACGTCGACTGCAGCGACTGCCTTCGATGGTGTGTAGCGGATGGAGGGTTGACTTATTAGTCCCCACGGTGTGCAGGTTGGTACGGGTGATGTGTAGCGGATGGCATCTAGGTTTGGGTTCGGGTTGCATCATTATTTTATATCTGTTATATGAATAAATATGTGATATGATATTGTATGCCTGAATTGTTAAGTTTTAGTGTTGGTTACACATTGAGTCTGTTTGACTCACCCCATTGGGGAATATTTTCTTCCAGGTGATGATCAGTAATGGACCGGGTCGGCAGGAGCTTAAAGGTGGCCATGCACAGCAAGGAAAATTTTATTATTTGGACTTTTATTCTATTTAAGCACTTTAATTTATTTTTGGGAATTATTTGATGTAATAAGGCCATAGTGAACTATTTTATTTTCTGTTTCATTTACTATGTTACGAAACTTTTAATTATTAAAGATTAAGTCAATTTAATTTAAAATAAACTCTAAATATTTTGTCACCTGAAATACATGGGTTTTCAATATAAAATAAACTCGTTTTCAACTCAAGCCCAACCCAAAACAATCTTTCTTTCAAAACACACAAGTTTTCCTAAGTAACAAAAGAATTTTGAACCGGTTTACTGCGAGGAACATACCAGATCCGGTCAAGGCTCGTGGGCCGGGTTTGGGGTGTTTCAATTTGGTATTAGAGCCCAGTTTCAAACCCTCGGCCTGGGGTTTAAGGCCCAAAACGTTTTCAAATCGAGCCCAAATGAGTTTTTGAAGATAAGCAGGTTTTCTGGCATGGCACCTAAGTCTCCGACCCGAAGTCCACCAGGTAAGTACCCCTAACCTTTGTGTGATATCTATTGTGAACTGTAGAAGGGTAGAAATGGAATGGAACGTAGACTAGCATGACAAGTATTTGAACCCTAGGACTAGTTTACCCCAACTATTACATAAGACTTAATGCTTAATTAAACAAACCTATGGCTAAGTCGCCGAGTTAGGGTGTGCCAACCATTGTGCGCAAGTCTAGGATTGGATCCGGAAGAGCCTGGTATTTAAGCAGTCCTAGTGACTCACCTCCTCTTCGCAGGAATCCTACCTGGTGCGTAGCTTCGGTTCACCCTAACTAAGAGGACTCAGTCACAGGCTAAACCCAATAACTAAAACCCGAAAGGGGTTAGCCACATTTTTATGGAAACCCTAGTTTTAAAATGACTAAATTACCCTTTTGATTTATACAAGCTATACCATAAAATTTTTCTGAAATATTTCCTGATTTACAAAATTACTAAAATACCCCTAGTGGTAAAATTACAAAAATGCCCTTGGTTTATGAAATTTCCAAAATACCCACAGTTCTTATTAAAAAAAATTCATTACTTTATAACAAGTCCAAAAACCCTAATTTGAAAAATATCAAAATACTTTGATTTTGGAAAATTACGAAATTGCCCCTGACTTACAAAATTACCAAAATGACCCTGAATTTCAAAAATTTTGCAACATCACCGTTTTGGAAAACAAATTCTCAAAAAGAACCCTCAAGTTTTGCAAATTTTGGAAATACCCTTGATTTATTAAGCTTTACAAATTTTGTAACATCCTAAAAACGGGGCTATTTGGAATTTAATTATTTTTCCTAGGTTTGAACGGCTGTGGTATTGTTTAAGGAATAATAGGGCTTAATTATAGGACTTGAGTTGGTTCGGAATAGTAGAAAATTTTGTCTTTGGGCTTTAAAGGAAGGGAGCCTGAATAGTTAGGGGTTACAAGAATAAATAAGGGATAATTTGACACTAATGAGGCCTTGGAAAAGTGGCGAAAGTAAGCCCACTTAAGAGCTAGCATGTGACGCCATCAAGGGGAAGGGAGAGCCTTGGTTCGAGTCACAAAATTCCCCTTTCTTTTGCTCTTTATTTGGACGGCAACAAGGGAGAGAGTTTTTCTCTCTTTAATCTCTTTTAATTATTATTTAGATAATTAGATAATAGGGATTATTAGGAGATTATTTGGGAATTAATAGATTTTATCCAAGGATAATCTGTGATAATTAAGGATATTAGTGGATTATTTGATTACTAATTTGGATTAATTCAAATTATTTGAATTAAAGCAAATGAATGGCCAAGAGAAAAACTAGGAGTTGGCTAGGAGTTTGAACTCCTTGTTGCCAAGGGTAGACGGCAAGCTTAAGGAGGGGGGCCGAATGCTTATAAAAACCTCACCCTACCACCTTGATTTTCTTTTCCATCTTTGCTTAGCCGAAAATCCCTAACCCCTTCCTTCTCTGCTTCTTTTTTTTTCTCTATTCTCTCAAGACTATAACCGAATTCCCTCTCTACTTCTCTTAGCCGAAACTCCTGTTGCACTTTCTCTTTGTCTCTGAAAGACGAATTCCTTCTCCTCAGTTGGGTGGTTTTGGCCGAATAGCTTGATTAAGGTAATCTTCTCAAGTTTTTTTCTGCAATCGGTTTATTTGGAGGGTAAGGGGCAAAAGCCGAATGCCTTATTTTGATTCCCTGTTCTTGCCGATTTCTTTTTAGGGTCATAGGAACTAATTTCGGCACTTGTGGCTAGGATATTAACTCCCTATTCTAAACCGATTCTGTCCAGGTGTTTCGGGATCTTGAGGCAATTGGTTCAAGTCTTCTGGCAACCGATTTGGTGAGTATAGGTAAGATTTATGTTAGTGTTTAAAAGCCAAAGGCCATTGATAGTGTTAACTGACCAATTGTGGTGGTGAATCAGAATCGCGATTTGGGTGCCGAAGTTGGAATTCAAGCAATTAGGTAAGGATTCGGGGTCAAGAAGAAAACCCCTTTTAAATTATTTGGTTTGGCCGAATGGCCATTTCACTAACTTTGATAGTTGGCCGAATATAGGGGCAAGGACTTGGAGTGTGGCCGATTGGTTTTCTTCGGGATTTAAGACCATCGTGATATCAGGTGTGTACATACACGTATAACTATTTAAATGTGCTGAGTGCTATGTATGCTAACTTTGATTTGTGTAGCATCAGATTAATACCATAACGGTATAAGTGGTGATTCAGGTAAGTACCTGTTAATATGAATGTGTTATTGATGCTTTTGGTAAGCATGATGTATTGATACATGATATGTATACATGACTGATGTGGGATTAATGAGTGGAGGGGGCAGTATTATTGTGCCGACGGGCACCAGTGTTTTGGTAACACACTGTGACTACGGTCACCAGAGGTTTGGTACCTCCAGAGGTTTGGTACCTCATTGCGTCTCGTCCCAGTGGCTTAGCACCACAGTGGGTTGGCCCCACATATTATTTAAGGGATCGACGCCAGTGATTTGGCATCACACGATGGGTTGGCCCCATCAATCGTTTGTGTCTATGGACACCAGAGGTTTGGCACCTCCAGTGATTTGGCATCACATCTGTGACTATACGTCACCAGTGGTTTGGCACCACCAGTGGTTTGGTACCACAACGGGGTAGACTGAGGTGTTTGGTTGGCTAGGATGGGTACACTATCTCATGCATATTAAATGTTATAACTTGTGTATGAAAATGTTTAAAATCGGGGGAAGGGTTACATACAGAGTCTTGGTGACTCACCTTCTTTATGTTTCAGGTGATACATAGATCGCGGATATGGAGCCGGAGGGACTCGAGGTGGCCATGCAGTGGATTTGAATTAATTGAACTTTAACTTAGCTATTTTATTTTATTGGTTTACTATTATTTTGGATGTAATAAGGCCTCCATAGACTTTATTTTTGTTATTTTACACATGCTGGATATTTTGATTTAAACTATATTATTAAAATTAAATTTAAATCACATGTTTTCTAAAATTATCCCAAAAATGTTTTATCGTGCCATCGGGCACATTTAAAATTTGTATAACAACTTGACTCAATTAAATTTCCAAATTAACACTAAGCATGGTTTCAGCAAGATCACCAAAAACGAGAAGTTTTCAATAAAACTTAAATCGATTTAAAAATGGGTTTCAAAAAGTTTTCTCCGTAACAAACCAGATTCGGTCATAATGTTTGGGCCGGGTTTGGGGTGTTACAAAGTTGGTATCAGAGCCCAGTTCAAAGCTCGGCTGTGGGGGGGCCCAAGGCCCAAAAAGATTTGGTTTTATGATCTGTAGGCCTTATTGAAGAATTTAAAATGTTTTTGGGTTTTGAATGGCATGGCACTGAGTCTCTGGCAACTATCCGCCCAGGTAAGTACTTCTAAACCTCTTGGTGAATTATATTCTGTAGAAGGGTAGGAAGCATGGAACGTAGATAGACTTATAGGATTTGGACCCTAAGGTTAGATTACTCAAACACAAACGGAACATAAGACTTAAAGAACTAAACCAACCTATGGCTAAGTCATTGAGCTAGGGTGTGGTAACCTTGTACGCATGTCTAGGATTGGAACCGGAAGAGCCTGGTACTTAAGCAGTCCGAGTGACTCACCTCCTCTTCGCAGGTATCCTACCTGGTGCGTAGGTTCGGTTCACCCTAACTCCGAGGGCTCAGTGGTGTGGCAACCTCTGTGCGTATGTCTAGAAAGGTTCAGTGGGAGCTTGGTATTTAAGCAGTCCGAGTGACTCACCTCCTCTCCACTCGAATCCTGCCTGGTGCGTAGCTTTGGTTCACCCTGACCAAGAAGGCTCGGTTATAGGCTAAACCTAATGACTAAAACCCGAAAGGGACCTAACCATGTTTTCGAAAGAAAGGAAACAACAGAACTTGGTTTCAAAACTTTTAAAATCACTCTTTCAACCAAAAGAACAACTCTTTTTACAATGTTTTCCCCGAAAAGTTTGATTTGTGGAAAATTACGAAAATGCCCTTAGGGGTAAAATTACTAAAACGCCCTTGGTTCATAAAATATCAACTCAATGATTTTTGTCCAAAAATTTCAACTACCTCTCAAATATTCAACCCTGCTTTGAAAATCATCAATAAAATACTTTGGTTTTGGAAAATTACGAAAACGCCCTCAAACTGCAAAATTACCAAAATGACCTTGACTTTTGAACTTTTTGCAAACAGCAACGTTTTAAGAAAGAAAAATTTGCAAAAGGACCTTCAGAGTTTTACAATTGTTAAAAACATCTTCGACGTGCAAAATTTACAAAATTACCCCTGATGGACAAAATTACCAAAATACCCCTGGTTTCCGAAATGACGCCATAACTTCAAATTTTACAAATTTTCAGAAATGCTCTTCAAATTTTGGGAATTTCAAAGTGACCTGTTTTATTAAAGTTTTGGAAATTTCTCGGATTTGATTACGAAAATACCCCTATAGGAAAATGACGAAAATACCCCTGGGATAGAAACAGGGCAAAAATGTTCGAAGAGCGAATAGGTATGGAAAGTATTAGGGAATGAATGTATATACTCCCTTGTGTGAACTAAGATAGAAGACTGAAACCTTGTTTGCACGAAAGGATCTCTAATTAAAATTCCTTCATAAAATTTCTTCGCGAGTAATGAAGTGGAACAAACGCTAATACATAAAATTTCTCTTAATCAGATTAAAAGCGCAATAGATAGAATGAGTTCTAGAGGACGTGGACGCCGTGGACGCGGTAGAGGTAGGATGACCGTGTCGGAACCTGTCGGGTCGGGACAGGGTTCTGAAAATAAAGTACCACCGCCACCACCACCTCCTACTTTTAGAGCTGAGGAGCAGGATCAGACCGGTGGTGAGGCAGTATCGCAAGCAGTATTGCGAGTTCTGGAGATTGTGGCTGGGGCTGGTGGAAATCTAGGAGCTCGAAAATCTGTTCCCGAGCGAATTCGGTCCAACGGAGCTGAGGTATTCCGGGGTGTGTTAGGAGTAGCACCCAGTGCAGCAGAATATTGGCTAGAATCGACTGAACGGATCATGGACGACCTTGACCTGTCTAATGAAGAAAAGCTGAAAGGGGCAGTGTCGCTCCTGAAGGATGAAGCGTACCAGTGGTGGCTCACGGTTCGGGATGGAGCCACGGCAGATGATCTCACGTGGGAATATTTCAAAACCGCTTTTCAGAAGAAGTATGTAGGCACTAGCTATACGGATGCTCAAAGGAAAACTTTTCTGGGACTAGTGCAAGGAACTAAGTCAGTAGCAGAGTATGAGGCGGAGTTTCTAAGGCTGAGTAGGTATGCTAGAGGCATTGTGAATACTGAACATGAGCGCTGTGTCCGCTTTGAGGACGGACTTAGAGATGATTTGAGAATACTGATTGCCCCACAGCAAGTTCGTGAGTTTTCATCTCTAGTGGAAAAGGCTAAGGTAGCCGAAGGAATCAAGGAGTCTGTAAGGCAAGGTTATGACAGGAATAGGCAGAAGAGAAACTTTGGGTCGTCTGGATCGGGTGGAAATTTTCAGAAAAAGGCTAGGCAGAGTGGGCCAAATCAGGCAGCAAGGCCCATAACTGTTAATCAGAGACCGGCTCAGTGCAATCGCTGCGGAAAGTCTCATTGGGGAGGTTGTTGGACTGGTGAGAGGGGTTGTTTTGAATGTGGGTCTCTGGATCACCGCGTAAGGGATTGTCCCCGGAAGCGAGCTCAGAATCAGTCAGAGGGGCAGAACCGTACTCAGGATAGAAATATTGGACCACCACAGAGGGGTCGTGGTAATGGCAGAGGAAGTAACGGTCCTAACCGAGGTCGTGGAATTCAGGGCAGAGGTTCAGGCAATACAGAGGCAAGGCAGCCTGGCTTAGTTTATGCGGCGAGGCGTCGCGAGGAGGGTGACGCACCGGATGTCATAACCGGTACGTTCTTAATTTTTGGTTTTCCTTTTATTGCATTAATTGATGTGGGTTCGACGCACTCGTACATTGCTAGTAGTGTGGTAGATACTATGGACATAGACTCTGAAACTGCTTCTAGGAAGATGACTGTAGTTAGCCCTTTAGGTCACTCCGTAGTCGTAGATAGACTATATAGAGACGTACCCCTAGAACTCCAAGGGGTAGTATTCGTGGCTGATCTGATGGAGCTGCCATTTGGGGAGTTTGATTTGATCCTCGGAATGGATTGGTTGGTTAAGTACCAAGCGAGGTTGGACTGCGCTGCAAAGCGCATGGTTCTTAAGATGGCTGAAGGGGACGAAGTGGTTATGTTTGGTGAAAGAAGGAACTACCTGTCCAATGTGGTGTCTGCTTTAAAGGCTGAGAAGATGGTCAGGAAAGGGTGTGAAGCGTATTTAGTTCGAATTTGTGCCTTAGAGGCTAAGGAATCAGCAGTAGAAAAGGTTCGAACAGTAGGGGAATTCGCTGATGTGTTCCCAGAAGAACTTCCGGGTCTGCCTCCGGATTGAGAAGTTGAATTCGGTATAGACTTGCTACCCGGAACGGCACCTGTGTCTATAGCACCGTACCGAATGGCACCAAAGGAATTGGTGGAGCTGAAGGCTCAAATTCAGGAGCTTTTGGATCGAGGGTTTATCCGACCGAGCATATCTCCGTGGGGAGCACCTGTGTTGTTTGTCAAGAAGAAGGACGGTTCAATGCGGATGTGTATCGACTACCGCCAACTGAACAAGCTAACGATCAAGAACAAGTACCCGTTGCCTCGGATCGACGACTTATTTGACCAGTTGAAGGGTGCGTCGGTATTTTCGAAGATAGACCTTAGATCGGGTTACCATCAGCTTAAGGTGAAAGAGGCTGATGTTCACAAGACGGCTTTCCGAACTCGGTATGGACATTACGAGTTTCTAGTGATGCCATTTGGGTTAACCAATGCACCGGCGGCATTCATGGATTTGATGAATAGGGTGTTTCAGCAGTACTTAGACCAATTTGTCGTGGTGTTCATAGACGACATATTAGTTTATTCTAAGACGGAGAAGGAGCATGATGAGCATTTGCGAATAGTGCTACAAGTACTGAGGGAGAAGCAATTGTACGCCAAATTCGGTAAGTGCGAATTTTGGCTAAGGGAAGTGGCATTCTTAGGTCACGTAGTATCGGCGGAAGGAATTAGAGTGGATCCCCGCAAGATTGAAGCGGTGTTGGATTGGAAACCGCCTAGGTCGGTGGCTGAAATTTGAAGCTTTTTGGGTTTAGCGGGGTACTATCGGAGATTTGTAGAAGGATTCTCTCTGATCGCAGCGCCGTTGACGAAGCTATTAAGGAAAGGAGTACCATTTGTATGGTCGGAAAGGCAGCAAGAAAGTTTTGATAGGTTGAGGAAAATTTTGACAGAAGCTCCGGTTTTGGTACAACCCGAGGCAGGGAAGTTGTTCACAGTCTATTGTGATGCATCTCACACTGGTTTGGGATGTGTGTTGATGCAGGATGGGAAGGTAGTAGCCTATGCATCCCGTCAGTTAAGATCGCATGAGGTTAACTACCCGACGCACGATTTGGAGTTGGCAGCAGTTGTCTTCGCTTTGAAGATTTGGAGACATTATCTGTATGGGGAGAAGTCGATAGTTTACACGGATCATAAGAGTTTGAGGTATCTTCTGACTCAGAAGGATCTAAACCTGAGACAGCGCCGATGGATTGAACTGTTGAAGGACTACGACTGTTCAATTGAGTACCATCCGGGCAAGGCCAACGTGGTGGCTGACGCGTTGAGCCGGAAGGTTGTGGCGGACTTAAGAGCAATGTTTGCTCGGTTGAGTCTTTATGACGATGGGAGTCTTTTGGCAGAACTCCAAGTTAAGCCAACGTGGATCGAGGAGATTAAGGACAAACAGTTAGTGGATGAAGGGTTAAATGCTAAGAGAATGCAAGTTCAGGATGGTGGCTTAGAAGGGTACGGATTGACTGGCGATGGTGTATTATGTTTTGAAGGACGGCCCTGTATGCCGGAAGATGTGGAGCTGAGGCAGAGTATTCTCCAAGATGCACATAGCAGCCCATACGCTATGCATCCTGGAGGTAGCAAGATGTATGGAGATTTGCGGAAACAGTTCTGGTGGCCTGGGTTGAAGCGTGAGATAACGGAATTCGTAGGAAAGTGTCTGACATGTCAGCAGGTTAAGGCTGAACATCAGTTACCATCGGGACTACTTCAATCGGTAAAGATTCCTCAATGGAAATGGGAGAGGATCACCATGGATTTTGTTAGTGGGCTACCCCTTACGCCCAGCAAGAAGGATGCAATTTGGGTAATAGTGGACCGTTTGACCAAGTCAGCTCACTTCGTACCAGTGAGAATGGATTACTCACTCCAGAAGCTAGCAAGGTTGTATGTGGCTGAGATAGTCAGATTGCATGGTGTGCCGGTATCGATTATCTCGGATAGGGATCCAAGGTTCACGTCGAGGTTCTGGAAAGCGTTGCATCAAGCTTTGGGTACGAGATTGGATTTCAGTACAGCTTTCCATCCACAGTCAGACGGGCAGTCAGAAAGGGTTATACAGATCCTAGAGGATATGTTAAGAGGCTGTGTCTTGGAATTCCGAGGGAGTTGGGAGGAATTCTTGCCATTAGCAGAGTTCGCCTATAACAATGGCTATCAGGCGAGTATCCAGATGGCACCTTACGAGGCATTGTATGGACGGAAATGCCGTACTCCTACGTGTTGGACGGAGTTGGGAGAGCGACAAGTCTTAGGTCCGGAATTGGTTGCAGAAACTGAGGACAAAGTTAAGGTGATTCGGGATCGTCTTAAGGAAGCACCAGATAGACAGAAGTCTTATGCTGTCTTGAAGCTCAAGGAAATGGAGTATGAGGTAGGAGACAAGGTTTTTCTTAAGGTGTCGCCTTGGAAAAAGGTGTTGAGATTTGGGCGAAAAGGGAAGCTGAGCCCAAGGTTCATTGGCCCATATACGGTGTTGAAGCGAGTGGGACCGGTAGCTTATCAGCTTGAGTTGCCGGCAGAGCTGAGTCAGATCCATGACGTCTTTCACGAATCAATGCTTAGGCGATATCGGTCAGACCCATCGCACGTTGTACCTGTGGCAGAGATTGAAGTCAACTCAAACTTATCTTTCGAGGAAGAACCGGTTCAGATCTTAGATAGAGATGTAAAGGTTCTACGCAGGAAGTCAGTGCCCTTAGTGAAAGTGCTATGGCGGAACCATGGAACTGAGGAAGCTACGAGGTAACCCGAGGATGTGATGCGGCAGCAATATCCCCACCTCTTTTAACCAGGTAATTTCGAGGACGAAATTTATTTTTAGGGGGTAGAATTGTAACATCCTAAAAACGGAGCTATTTGGAATTTAATTATTTTTCCTAGGTTTGAACGGCTGTGGTATTGTTTAAGGAATAATAGGGCTTAATTATAGGACTTGAGTTGGTTCGAAATAGTAGAAAATTTTGTCTTTGGGCTTTAAAGGAAGGGAGCCTGAATAGTTAGGGGTTACAAGAATAAATAAGGGATAATTTGACACTAATGAGGCCTTGGAAAAGTGGCGAAAGTAAGCCCACTTAAGAGCTAGCATGTGACGCCATCAAGGGGAAGGGAGAGCCTTGGTTCGAGTCACAAAATTCCCCTTTCTTTTGCTCTTTATTTGGACGGCAACAAGGGAGAGAGTTTTTCTCTCTTTAATCTTTTTTAATTATTATTTAGATAATTAGATAATAGGGATTATTAAGAGATTATTTGGGAATTAATAGATTTTATCCAAGGATAATCTGTGATAATTAAGGATATTAGTGGATTATTTGATTACTAATTTGGATTAATTCAAATTATTTGAATTAAAGCAAATGAATGGCCAAGAGAAAAACTAGGAGTTGGCTAGGAGTTTGAACTCCTTGTTGCCAAGGGTAGACGGCAAGCTTAAGGAGGGGGGCCGAATGCTTATAAAAACCTCACCCTACCACCTTGATTTTCTTTTCCATCTTTGCTTAGCCGAAAATTCCTAACCCCTTCCTTCTCTGCTTCTTTTATTTTCTCTATTCTCTCAAGACTATAACCGAATTCCCTCTCTACTTCTCTTAGCCGAAACTCCTGTTGCACTTTCTCTTTGTCTCTGAAAGACGAATTCCTTCTCCTCAGTTGGGTGGTTTTGGCCGAATAGCTTGATTAAGGTAATCTTCTCAAGTTTTTTTCTGCAATCGGTTTATTTGGAGGGTAAGGGGCAAAAGCCGAATGCCTTATTTTGATTCCCTGTTCTTGCCGATTTCTTTTTAGGGTCATAGGAACTAATTTCGGCACTTGTGGCTAGGATATTAACTCCCTATTCTAAACCGATTCTGTCCAGGTGTTTCGGGATCTTGAGGCAATTGGTTCAAGTCTTCTGGCAACCGATTTGGTGAGTATAGGTAAGATTTATGTTAGTGTTTAAAAGCCAAAGGCCATTGATAGTGTTAACTGACCAATTGTGGTGGTGAATCAGAATCGCGATTTGGGTGCCGAAGTTGGAATTCAAGCGATTAGGTAAGGATTCGGGGTCAAGAAGAAAACCCCTTTTAAATTATTTGGTTTGGCCGAATGGCCATTTCACTAACTTTGATAGTTGGCCGAATATAGGGGCAAGGACTTGGAGTGTGGCCGATTGGTTTTCTTCGGGATTTAAGACCATCGTGATATCAGGTGTGTACATACACACGTATAACTATTTAAATGTGCTGAGTGCTATGTATGCTAACTTTGATTTGTGTAGCATCGGATTAATACCATAACGGTATAAGTGGTGATTCAGGTAAGTACCTGTTAATATGAATGTGTTATTGATGCTTTTGGTAAGCATGATGTATTGATACATGATATGTATACATGACTGATGTGGGATTAATGAGTGGAGGGGGCAGTATTATTGTGCCGACGGGCACCAGTGTTTTGGTAACACACTGTGACTACGGTCACCAGAGGTTTGGTACCTCCAGAGGTTTGGTACCTCATTGCGTCTCGTCCCAGTGGCTTAGCACCACAGTGGGTTGGCCCCACATATTATTTAAGGGATCGACGCCAGTGATTTGGCATCACACGATGGGTTGGCCCCATCAATCGTTTGTGTCTATGGACACCAGAGGTTTGGCACCTCCAGTGATTTGGCATCACATCTGTGACTATACGTCACCAGTGGTTTGGCACCACCAGTGGTTTGGCACCACCAGTGGTTTGGTACCACAACAGGGTAGACTGAGGTGTTTGGTTGGCTAGGATGGGTACACTATCTCATGCATATTAAATGTTATAACTTGTGTATGAAAATGTTTAAAATCGGGGGAAGGGTTACATACTGAGTCTTGGTGACTCACCTTCTCCTTTATGTTTCAGGTGATACATAGATCGCGGATATGGAGCCGGAGGGACTCGAGGTGGCCATACAGTGGATTTGAATTAATTGAACTTTAACTTAGCTATTTTATTTTATTGGTTTACTATTATTTTGGATGTAATAAGGCCTCCATAGACTTTATTTTTGTTATTTTACACATGCTGGATATTTTGATTTAAACTATATTATTAAAATTAAATTTAAATCACATGTTTTCTAAAATTATCCCGAAAATGTTTTATCGTGCCATCGGGCACATTTAAAATTTGTATAACAACTTGACTCAATTAAATTTCCAAATTAACACTAAGCATGGTTTCAGCAAGATCACCAAAAACGAGAAGTTTTCAACAAAACTTAAATCGATTTAAAAACGGGTTTCAAAAAGTTTTCTCCGTAACAAACCAGATTCGGTCATAATGTTTGGGCCGGGTTTGGGGTGTTACAAATTTACTCTGATTTATTACCAAAATACTCCCGAGTTTCAAAATTTACCGAAATACCCCTGTAATTTAAAAATTTCCGAAATACCCCCGGGATTTCAAAAAAATTACCAAAATACCCTTATTGACAAAATCACCAAGGAACCTTATTTTGACAAATTACGAAAATACCCCTGTAGGGCAAATTACGAAAATACCCCTGGGTAGTGGAAAAACAACAACAATGAAAACTACAACGTTTCTCTGAATGAACGAAAGTTCATAATTGATTGATGAATGTATGAATGTAAAGACTGTATGCATGTATGAATACGAAAGAACTACTTCTAAAATTCTTTTCATAAAACTTCTTCGCGGGTAATCAGTGGAATAAAGGCTAATTCATAAAATTTCTTAATTAGATTAAAGCACGATTGTAGAAATGAGCTCTAGGGGACGTGGTTCTGGAATACCTTAATTGCCTTGTTCGTTGTAAAGTCAGTTCGTTCTTATGTGGCTAGTAAGGTGTATGGAACCTTGATTGTAAATTAAGAGAATGTGCCTAGAAAGTATGATAGTTTCTTAAGATCAGAGTGCGCAGCAGTAGCGTAGTGTGGTGAGGTAGGAAGTACGACTGTTCGTTAGTAAGTAATTTCGAGGACGAAATTATTTTAAGGGGGTAGAACTGTAACATCCTGAAAATGGGCCTATGCATTTTTGATTTAAGTATACGAAATGGCATGTCTTGTGTGTTATGAATGTATTATGAACATTTTTGGAAACTTGGAAATGATTTAGAAATGTTAAGTTTCAAAAGAGGAAAGTGAACATTTCTGGAAACTTGGAAATGTAAGAAATGTTAAGTTCAAAAGAGGAAAGTGAACATTTCTGGAAACTTGGAAATGTAAGGAAATGTAAGGAAATGTAAGGAAATGTAAGGAAACGTTTTAGGAAAAGTTAAGTTCTGAGGTTAAGAGAGGGAAGTAAAGCAGGGTGGCCTTAAGAAAATTTATGGGTGAAATATGACATACAATTGGGCTTGTCTAAGTGGCTTGGAGGTGCCACTTAGGGCCTCTGGAGTTGACGCCACAAGCAGGTGCAATTGGGCCTGGGTTCGAGTCACTTGGGGAGCAAATAAAAGAATTTCATTTTGGTGCCAGGAACAAGAGAAGTGGACGGCATTAAGGCTCTATAGGGAGGTGTTTTATTGTTGTTAAAATTCGGCAAATAGATGGATAAATGATGGATTTTTATTGATATTTTATTAAGAGATAAGAGATAATTATTGGATTAAGTTTTAGGTGATAATTAAAGTGATAAAGCTATCAAAATAGAAGAGTGGTGGCCAAGTAAGGGATTCTAAGCTAGTAAATTCGGCTATAAAAGGAAAAGAGAGGCCATTCAGCATTATTTTCTCTTCCTTGATAACCTCTGCTGAATTTTCTCTGCAACCCCTTTTCTTTTCTCTTCAATTCTCCTAAGCCTTGCCGAATTTCCCTTCTCCTTATTTCACCATTGCCGAATTCTCTTAAGCAACTATTCTTTTCTTCTTCATTCTTCTCCTCTCAATATTCCAAAAGCCGAAACTAGGAAATCTAACCCCATTATTGTGTTAGTCAAAACTTGGAAAGAAGGCTCTTCGGGATTTCTGCCATTGTCGACAACTTCATAAGACAAGTCAACTATTTCGGGATTTAAGAATCTAAGGTAAGTCATATTTAACATTCGGCTAAGGGTTATTTGTTGTGAATAAATGTTAGAAATTGATCTAACATGAAGTCATAGGGATTTCGACAGACATCTAAGGCAAGGAATACTTTCGGGATTTACTAAGTGTCGACTACAGGGAAGGAGAAGTTTTTTTCCCGACGGTACACCATAGGCCGCGTGTTCCCTAGTTATTCGGTGAGTTTCGGGATTTAAAATCCACAAGGTAAGTGTCTATAGCATTCGGCCAAGGCTTATTTTGATATCTAGATCTATTTCATATTTGTTTAAGAAGCCGAAACTAACCTGGGATGTGATTTAATGTTTGGCCGAATACAAGAAGGAATACAACAAAGTTTCGGGACTTGATTCTTAAGTCAATCGGCAACAAGGTAAGTTTTAGTGTACTAATCCTACTAGGATTTGGATTTATGGCCGAATGGCTCTTTACTAAGTATTAAATGATTGATTAAATGTAGAGATCTAAGATCTAAGGCATTAGATCAAGCTTTTCGGGATTTGGATTGGAAACCTTAAGCGAATCAGGTGTGTACCTCACACTATTTATTGATATATTTATGGAAATAATTAATATGTATGTGACTATAAGAATGTGTAAGAATATGGCTAAGGTACCATGTAATGGTACAAAAGTACTCAGGTACGTTTCCTACTCCTACTAGGAATATGAAATTATGTTATATATGTAACATGTGAAAAGTGATAAGAATGTGAAATTATGTAATATGCATGATATGAATGATATGGGGCATTCGGGTTATATGAAAGGGGAAGTGAATGTGGTGACCTAAGACCACGATATCTGAATGTGGTGACCTAAGACCACGAAATTTATAAGGGCGATGAGCACGTCGACTGCAGCGACTGCCTTCGATGGTGTGTAGCGGATGGAGGGTTGACTTATTAGTCCCCACGATGTGCAGGTTGGTACGGGTGATGTGTAGCGGATGGCATCTAGGTTTGGGTTCGCGTTGCATCATTATTTTATATCTGTTATATGAATAAGTATGTGATATGATATTGTATGCCTGAATTGTTAAGTTTTAGTGTTGGTTACACATTGAGTCTGTTTGACTCACCCCGTTGGGGAATATTTTCTTCCAGGTGATGATCAGTAATGGACCGGGTCGGCAGGAGCTTAAAGGTGGCCATGCACAGCAAGGAAAATTTTATTATTTGGACTTTTATTCTTTTTAAGCACTTTAATTTATTTTTTGGAATTATTTGATGTAATAAGGCCATAGTGAACTATTTTATTTTCTGTTTCATTTACTATGTTACGAAACTTTTAATTATTAAAGATTAAGTCAATTTAATTTAAAATAAACTCTAAATATTTTGTCACCTGAAATACATGGGTTTTCAATATAAAATAAACTCGTTTTCAACTCAAGCCCAACCCAAAACAATCTTTCTTTCAAAACACACAAGTTTTCCTAAGTAACAAAAGAATTTTGAACCGGTTTACTTCGAGGAACATACCAGATTCGGTCAAGGCTCGTGGGCCGGGTTTGGGGTGTTTCAACTTCAACCTTCAGAGATTCGGCTATGGCTAAATGATGCTCTCACAACTTTCAGCTTTTGGAGGGATTAGAAAGAAAAGAGAAGGAAGAACAAAGATGGAGGATTCGGCTAGAACACAAGGTATTTCGCTTTGGAAAAAATAAAAGAAGAAGAAGATTTGGTGAAGAGATGTAATATACTGGAATAGGGGCTATTTTGTATTTGCATTATTTGCATGTGTTTGGTCTGCGGTGTTGTTGTTTTTGATGTTTTGAGGCTTAGTTGTAAGCCTGGTGTAAGCCCGAGTGGTAGGAAAAATTTTAGTTTTTAAGCTTTAAGTGAAAGGAGCTGAAGGAGCTAGGGGTTATAGGTATTTTTAGGTGGATGTTAGCAAGAAAGAGGCTTGGCAATGTGGCAGGAAGGCGCCACTTAGAGCTTGGGTTTGACGCCACTTGCAGGGGAAGGAGGTCCCGTGTTCGAGCTGCGAAAGTCTCACCTTTTGCTTTCCATTTTGACGCCAAGGTGGTTGAAGTTGGACCTAGTCAAAATATTCAAATGGTGGGTGGAGAGAAAATGTAGGTGGTTGACTAGTTCAAAGTTGTTTGATTTAGTGGCAATGAGAGACTTTGAGGAGGTGGCCTAATGTGGGAGTCTTCATGGGGGGAGTGGCCGGTTTTGGTAGGTGAGTAAGTGGGGAGTGCCGAATGTTCTTAGGCATTTTGGTGTTTTTCAGTCAACTTTAGAATAGTGCACCTAGCTGAATTTTGCAAAAGGAAGTTCTCTCATTTTTCTTCCTTGAAACCAAAAACCCCAAGCAACCTATACTTGCCGAAAATTAGCACTTGTTTCTCCTAAATTTTGCTAGTAGCCGAATGTTCTCTTGAATCCCTAAACCTTATTTTGGTTGCTTCTTTTTCTTTTATTCTTAGCCGAACTATTCACCCTCCCATATATCTCTTTTTCTTTTTCATTGGTGCTAAGCCGAAACTAGGTACCTCTTTCTTCTCATACTTTCACTTTCTTTCTTTCTTAAAACTTGTGCCGAAACTTACTTTGTCTCCTTAGCCGAACCATCCCTCTTCCACTTCTAATCTCCCATTGCCGATTTCTCCTTTCTTCTGGAATCATATTTCTTTTGTTTCTACCTTCAAGGCTCTAGCCGAATCTTCCCCTCTTGTTGCCGAAATTTCTCCTCTCCTATTAGTTTTCACCTTGGCCGAATATTAGAGGGGTGTTGATCTCCTTGGGTTTTTCTTTTTCAATCGTTGGAGGAGGTAAGTGGTTATTACCGAATGCCTATTTCTTCCCCTCTCTGTTCTCTGTCGACTTTTACAAAGGTAAGAGCCGATTTCAGCATTTGATTGCAAGTATGTTAATCGCTTGTTGGAACCAATATGTTGTAGGGTCTCCGGGTTTTTTTGGAATCAATCAAGTGAAGCCGTCATCTTGAATAATCGGTTGGTAAGTGGTGGTAAGGATTGGTTTTATTAGTCTATTCTTTTGGTATTCATTAAGCCGAAGGCTTGTGAGGCTAACTGTTTGCGTTTTAGGGTGTGACCGATTGTCAGAGGTGAACCATCGTTTGGTTCGGGATTTGGTAGGAAACCAAATCGGTTGTAAGGTAAGGGTTCAAGCGTTAACCATTTGGTTTATTTGATTTGGTCGAATGGCCTTGGTACTGATATTCATGTTTGGCCGAATACAGGAGCAAGGAAATCGAGGGTCTTAGATCGGTTCTCTGGGATTAGGACTTGCGTTTTAACAGGTGTGTAAACTTACACACTCTATACCTAGTAATATGTGTTAATAACCTGATTGTTAATTAAACCGAAACAGTGGAGATTGATATGATACCCTAAGGGTATGTATACGGATTCGGGTAAGTCCGTTTCAGTATGAGTTCTGTTATTTGATATGTGATATCATGATCTATGGCCTATGTGTATGTGATGCAATACTAAACATGTTAGTATGATTTGCATGACTGGCATGATTTGCATGATGATGGGTGATATGAGAGGAGGGGGAAGATGATATCCGTGTCTTTGGGACACCAGAGGTTTGGCACCTCCAGTGGTTTGGTACCACAGTTGATATTTTGTGACTTTGGGTCACCAGAGGTTTGGCACCTCATAGCGACTTGTCCCCGTGGCTTAGTACCACAGTGGGTTGGCCCCACAGTTGATATTACGGGATCGTCGCCAGTGATTTGGTATCACACGTGGGTTGGCCCCACACTTGGATATTGATATATTGTAACTTTGGGTCACCAGAGGTTTGGCACCTCATAGCGACTTGTCCCAGTGGCTTAGTACCACAGTGGGTTGGCCCCACAGTTGATATTATGGGATCATCACCAGTGATTTGGTATCACACGTGGGTTGGCCCCACAGATGGATTATTCGTGACTTTGGGTCACCAGTGGTTTGGCACCACATCGATGGATATCATGACTTTGGGTCACCAGTGGTTTGGCACCACCAGTGGTTTGGTACCACACGGGGTAGAAAAGGTGTTATGGATGGCTAGGGTTGGGTGCATTAACTGTATTGCTTTGTTATGGTGTGTGTTAGTATGTTGTATTAATCGGGAGGGGGATTTATGCACTGAGTCTTGTGACTCACCTTCTCCCTTATCATTTCAGGTGACACTTAGATCGCAGACATGGAGCCGGGTGGACTCGAGGTGACCATGCCATGAATAAATTCGGACTTGCACTGATTTGAAAATTTGGTACTTTATTTCATTTATTTCCATTTGGTTTTGTTGGGATTGTTGAAAGGCCTTTTAAAATTATGTTTGATTATTTACATGGTTGGATTTGAATTCAAATATGCCTTAACAAATTATTGGTTAATATTGGCTAAAACTTGGAAAATAAGGTTTTCAAAACTACAAAGTGATGTGTTTTAAACTTTACCATCGGGTATCACACTGTAATTGAAAATGAATGCAACTCAAATGGTTTTCAAACTTAAGATTTTTCTACATTAAGTTAAAATGAGTTTTAAGCAACTAAAAGAAACTATTCGAATTTTTAAATGATATAGATTTGGTCTTACTTTTGGCACATATTAAGTTTTAAAACTCCGTGTTTAAAAATTCAATATTGGTTTTAAAACAATCGTGCCCAAGATTTTTACAAGTATAAATACAACAAAGGGTTTTTTTTCAAATTGTTAATCAGAAACCTAACCTCTTAAACTTGATTTTCCCCGTAACATGCCAGATTCGGTCGTAGTGTATTGACCGGGTTTGGGGTGTTACAATTGTGGTATCAGAGCCAAGTTCAAAGGCTCGGCTGTGGCCCCGAGGCCCAAAATGTTTTAAATATTGGTTTAAGTGTTTTTGTTTTAAAATGTATGATGTGGAAAGGCATGGCACCGAGTCTCCGGCACCAATCCGCCCAGGTAAGTACTCCTTACTATTGCTTATGATTTTGATGTGATGTGATTGGATGACTAGCAATAGTGGATTACTTTAGAAACTGAAACTGATAGGACTCTGTGGACTTGCGAAAACAAAACTCCTTTAATAAGAGATATTCATAAGACTTTGCTTTAAAAGACAGTGGAATAATTACTGATGCATAAAATTTCTAAATCAGAAAAGTCGAGATTTTAGTCATGAGCGCTCGAGGTGGACGTGGTCGTGGACGTGGTTAGGGTAGGATGACAGTTTCTGAACCAGTAGGGTCTGGTCAGGGGTCAGAGAATGAGATACCGGTACCACCACCAGCTGCAGGTGGTGAGTTCCAGGATCAGACTGGGGATGACGCAGTGTCGCAGGCAATGCTGCGAGTTCTGGAAAGGGTAGCTGGAGTAGGTGGAGGCGCAGGAGCTCGAAAATTTGTGCCTGAGCGACTCCGAGCAAACGGGGCTGAAGTATTTCGAGGTATTTCGGGTGTGGCTCCCAGCACGGCTGAGTATTGGCTGGAGGCGACGGAGCGGATCATGGACGATTTGGACTTGACTGCTGAGGAGAAGCTGAAGGGGATAGTATCGCTTCTTCGGGATCAGTCATACCAGTGGTGGCTCACAGTTCGGGACAGTGCTGCAGCAGAAGATCTTACTTGGGATTATTTTAAGGCTGCTTATCAGAAAAAGCACATTGAAGCTAGCTACATTGACGCGCAACGGAAAGCATTTCTGAGGTTGGTTCAGGGGAGTAAGTCTGTGCCGGAATACGAGGCAGAGTTCTTGAGGCTGAGTCGGTATGCTAGAGGCATTGTGGCTACTGAACACGAGAGGTGTGTTCGATTCGAGGATGGTCTGAGAGATGAATTAAGGTTGCTGATTGCTCCACAGTAGGAGCGTGAGTTTGCCATTCTGGTAGAGAAGGCTAAGGTAGCCGAGGGAGTTAAAGAGTCTGTGAGGCAAAACATGGATATGAACAGGCATAAAAGGAGTTTTGGATCTTCTGGGTCGTCAGGTAATCCTCAGAAAAGGGCTAGACAGAGTGGGCCGAATCAGTCTGGTAGGTCTGTTGCTACTAATCGGGGACCTGTGCAGTGTAATCGTTGTGGAAAATCTCATTGGGGAGGATGCTGGACCGGTGGAAAAGGATGTTTTGAGTGTGGCTCGTTGGATCACCGTGTGAGGGACTGTCCGCGTAAGTTGGCTAGGATTCAGTCTAAGGGTCAGGGCCGTACTCAGTTCAAGAATAATGGACCACCACCGCAGAGGGGTTGTGGTAATGGCAGAGGAGGTAATGGTTCTGGTCGGGGCCGCGGAGCACCGGGCAAAGGTGCGGGTAGCGCTGAGGCAAGACAGCCTGGGTTAGTGTATGCAGCGAGGCGCCGAGAGGAGGGCGACGCAGCGGACGTCATAACCGGTACGTTCTTGATCTTTGGTTCTCCATATACTGCTTTGATTGATGTGGGTTCAACGCATTCTTACGTTGCTAGTAGCATAGTAGAGACCATGGATTTAGACTCTGAAACTACTTCTAGGCAGATGACAGTAATTAGCCCTCTAGGTCACTCTGTAGTTGTAGATAAGCTGTATAGAGACGTACCCCTAGAACTCCAAGGGGTAGTGTTTGTGGCTGATTTGATGGAACTGCCATTTGGGGAGTTCGATCTGATTCTTGGGATGGACTGGTTGGTTAAGTACCAGGCGAGGTTGGATTGCGTGGCTAAGCGCATGGTTCTAAAGACGGCTGAGAATGATGAGGTGGTCATGATAGGTAATAGAAGAGATTACTTATCCAACGTGGTATCTGCTCTGAAGGCTGAGAAGATGGTCAGGAAGGGCTGTGAAGCATATGTGGTTCATGTGTATGCCTTGGAGACTAAGGAGTCTACTATTGGGAAGGTCCGAACGGTTAAGGAATTTGTTGATGTGTTTCCAGAGGAGCTTCTGGGTTTGCCACCGGATCATGAGGTGGAGTTCGGGATAGATCTGTTACCCGGAACTGCGCCAGTGTCTATTGCTCCGTATAGGATGGCGCCAAAGGAATTAGTGGAGTTAAAGGCTCAGATCCAGGAGTTGTTGGACCGAGGCTTTATCAGGCCAAGTGTTTCACCTTGGGGAGCGCCGGTACTCTTTGTCAAGAAGAAGGATGGTACAATGCGGATGTGTATAGACTACCGCCAGTTGAATAAGCTGACGATCAAAAACAAGTATTCGTTGCCAC
Organism: Gossypium australe; assembly: GCA_005393395.2. Classification (NCBI taxonomy): domain Eukaryota; kingdom Viridiplantae; phylum Streptophyta; class Magnoliopsida; order Malvales; family Malvaceae; genus Gossypium; species Gossypium australe. The sequence continues at coordinate 21,056,394 of CM016614.1, read as the reverse complement.
GGATAGATGACTTGTTTGATCAGCTGAAGGGTGCATCGGTATTCTCGAAGATCGATTTAAGGTCTGGGTATCACCAGTTAAAGGTGAAAGAGGCAGATATCCACAAGACGGCATTTCGCACTCGGTATGGACACTATGAGTTTCTGGTAATGCCGTTTGGGTTGACTAACGCGCCGGCAGCATTCATGGATATGATGAATAGGGTGTTCCAACAGTACTTGGATCAGTTCGTCGTGGTATTTATAGACGACATCTTGGTGTATTCAAGGACAGAAGGGGAGCATGATGCGCATTTGCGAGTGGTGTTGCAGATTCTGAGGGAGAAGCAGCTTTATGCTAAGTTTAGTAAGTGCGAGTTCTGGCTTAGGGAGGTGACTTTCTTGGGTCATGTAGTGTCAGCTGAGGGGATTAGAGTGGACCCTCGGAAGATTGAGGCAGTTTTGGACTGGAAGCTGCCTAAGTCAGTGGCTGAAATTCGGAGTTTTCTAGGTCTGGCAGGGTACTACCGAAGATTTGTAGAGGGATTTTCGTTGATTACAGCACCGATGACTAAGCTGTTAAGAAAAGGGGTTCCGTTTGTTTAGACTGAGAAGCAGCAAGAGAGTTTCGACAAGCTAAAGAAGATTTTGACTGAAGCTCCGGTTTTAATTCAACCTGAGGCAGGAAAGGAATTCGCAGTATATTGCGATGCATCACATACGGGTTTGGGTTGTGTGCTGATGCAGGAGGGAAAGGTAGTGGCTTATGCATCTCGACAGCTGAGGCCACATGAGGTCAATTATCCGACGCACGACTTGGAGTTAGCGGCAGTAGTCTTCGCTTTGAAAATTTGGAGGCACTACTTGTACGGAGAGAGATCGATAGTCTACACAGATCACAAGAGCCTGAAGTACCTTTTGACTCAGAAGGATTTGAATTTGAGACAGCGCAGATGGATTGAGTTGCTAAAGGACTACGACTGTTCGATTGAGTATCATCCGGGCAAGGCTAACGTGGTGGCAGACGCGTTGAGTCGTAAGGTTGTATCGGACTTAAGAGCGATGTTTGCCCATTTGAGTTTGTATGACGACCGAAGTATTCTGGCAGAATTGCAGGTTAAGCCTACTTGGGTTGAGCAGATCAAGGAGAAACAGTTAGAGGATGAGGTTCTGAATGCACAGAGGTTGCAGGTGCAGGATAGTGGTTTGGAGGGTTACAGTTTGTCTAGTGATGGGGTGCTGTGTTTTCAAGGGAGAGCTTGTATGCCGAAGGATATCGAGTTAAGGCAGAAGATTCTTCATGACGCACATAACAGCCCATACGCTATGCATCCTGGAGGTAGCAAGATGTATAGGGATCTAAGAGAGCAGTTTTGGTGGCCAGGTCTAAAGCGAGAGGTGACGGAGTTTGTAGGGAAGTGTCTGACATGTCAACAGGTCAAGGCTGAACATCAGTTGCCGTCGGGGTTGCTTCAGCCAGTGAAGATTCCACAGTGGAAGTGGGAAAGGATAACTATGGATTTCGTCAATGGATTACCTCTTACGCCTAGCAAGAAGGACTCAGTTTGGATAATTGTGGATCGGTTGACTAAATCAGCTCACTTTATACCGGTAAGGGTTGATTACTCACTACAGAGGTTGGCGAAGCTGTATGTGTCAGAGATAGTGAGGCTGCATGGTGTGCCAGTATCGATCATCTCGGATAGGGATCCCAGATTTACGTCAAGGTTCTGGAAAACATTGCATCAGGCTCTGGGTACGCGGTTAGATTTCAGCACGGCATTTCATCCGCAGTCTGACGGGCAGTCGGAAAGGGTTATACAGATTTTGGAGGATATGCTGAGAGGTTGTGTTCTGAACTTTAGAGGTAGTTGGGAGGAGTTTCTACCATTAGCTGAGTTCGCCTATAACAATAGTTACCAAGCAAGCATCAAGATGGCACCTTATGAGGCGTTGTATGGTAGGAAGTGTCGCTCACCTACATGTTGGACGGAGTTGGGTGAACGTCAGTTGTTGGGACCAGAGATGGTTGCAGAGACTGAAGACAAAGTTAAGTTGATTTAGGCTCGTTTGAAGGAAGCTTCGGATAGGCAGAAGTCTTATGCCGATCTCAGGCGGAGAGATATAGAGTTTTCTGTAGGAGATAAGGTCTTTCTGAAGGTCTCGCCATGGAAGAAGGTGTTAAGGTTCGAAAGGACAGGCAAGTTAAGTCCAAGGTTTATTGGGCCGTATAAGGTACTGAGACGAGTGGGACCAGTAGCTTATCAGCTTGAGTTGCCAGCAGAGCTAAGTCAGATTCACGACGTATTTCACGTTTCGATGCTTAGACGTTATCGTTCAGATCCATCGCATGTCGTAGCAGTGGAAGAGATCGAGGTGAATCCAGATTTGCATGTGTTTGCATGTGTTTGGTCTGCGGTGTTGTTGTTTTTGATGTTTTGAGGCTTAGTTGTAAGCCTGGTGTAAGCCCGAGTGGTAGGAAAAATTTTAGTTTTTAAGCTTTAAGTGAAAGGAGCTGAAGGAGCTATGGGTTATAGGTATTTTTAGGTGGATGTTAGCAAGAAAGAGGCTTGGCAAGGTGGCAGGAAGGCGCCACTTAGAGCTTGGGTTTGACGCCACTTGCAGGGGAAGGAGGTCCCGTGTTCGAGCTGCGAAAGTCTCACCTTTTGCTTTCCATTTTGACGCCAAGGTGGTTGAAGTTGGACCTAGTCAAAATATTCAAATGGTGGGTGGAGAGAAAATGTAGGTGGTTGACTAGTTCAAAGTTGTTTGAATTAGTGGCTAGGAGAGACTTTGAGGAGGTGGCCGAATGTGGGAGTCTTCATGGGGGGAGTGGCCGGTTTTGGTAGGTGAGTAAGTGGGGAGTGCCGAATGTTCTTAGGCATTTTGGTGTTTTTCGGTCAACTTTAGTCTAGTGCACCTAGCCGAATTTTGCAAAAGTAAGTTCTCTCATTTTTCTTCCTTGAAACCAAAAACCCCAAGCAACCTATACTTGCCGAAAATTAGCACTTGTTTCTCCTAAATTTTGCTAGTAGCCGAATGTTCTCTTGAATCCCTAAACCTTATTTTGGTTGCTTCTTTTTCTTTTGTTCTTAGCCGAACTATTCACCCTCCCATATATCTCTTTTTCTTTTTCATTGGTGCTAAGCCGAAACTAGGTACCTCTTTCTTCTCATACTTTCACTTTCTTTCTTTCTTAAAACTTGTGCCGAAACTTACTTTGTCTCCTTAGCCGAACCATCCCTCTTCCACTTCTAATCTCCCATTGCCGATTTCTCCTTTCTTCTAGAATCATATTTCTTTTGTTTCTACCTTCAAGGCTCTAGCCGAATCTTCCCCTCTTGTTGCCGAAATTTCTCATCTCCTATTAGTTTTCACCTTGGCCGAATATTAGAGGGGTGTTGATCTCCTTGGGTTTTTCTTTTTCAATCGTTGGAGGAGGTAAGTGGTTATTGCCGAATGCCTATTTCTTCCCCTCTCTGTTCTCTGTCAACTTTTACAAAGGTAAGAGCCGATTTCGGCATTTGATTGCAAGTATGTTAATCGCTTGTTGGAACCAATGTGTTGTAGGGTCTCCGGGTTTTTTTTGGAATCAATCAAGTGAAGCCGTCATCTTGAATAATCGGTTGGTAAGTGGTGGTAAGGATTGGTTTTATTAGTCTATTCTTTTGGTATTCGTTAAGCCGAAGGCTTGTGAGGCTAACTGTTTGCGTTTTAGGGTGTGGCCGATTGTCAGAGGTGAACCATCGTTGGGTTCGGAATTTGGTAGGTAACCAAATCGGTTGTAAGGTAAGGGTTCAAGCGTTAACCATTTGGTTTATTTGATTTGGCCGAATGGCCTTGGTACTGATATTCATGTTTGCCCGAATATAGGAGCAAGGAAATCGAGGGTCTTAGATCGGTTCTCTGGGATTAGGACTTGCGTTTTAACAGGTGTGTAAACTTACACACTCTATACCTAGTAATATGTGTTAATAACCTGATTGTTAATTAAACCGAAACAGTGGAGATTGATATGATACCCTAAGGGTATGTGCACGGATTCGGGTAAGTCCGTTTCAGTATGAGTTCTGTTATTTGATATGTGATATCATGATCTATGGCCTATGTGTATGTGATGCAATACTAAACATGTTAGTATGATTTGCATGACTGGCATGATTTGCATGATGATGGGTGATATGAGAGGAGGGGGAAGATGATATCCGTGTCTTTGGGACACCAGAGGTTTGGCACCTCCAGTGGTTTGGTACCACAGTTGATATTTTGTGACTTTGGGTCACCAGAGGTTTGGCACCTCATAGCGACTTGTCCCCGTGGCTTAGTACCACAGTGGGTTGGCCCCACAATTGATATTACGGGATCGTCGCCAGTGATTTGGTATGACACGTGGGTTGGCCCCACACTTGGATATTGATATATTGTGACTTTGGGTCACCAAAGGTTTGGCACCTCATAGCGACTTGTCCCAGTGGCTTAGTACCACAGTGGGTTGGCCCCACAGTTGATATTATGGGATCGTCGCCAGTGATTTGGTATCACACGTGGGTTGGCCCTACAGATGGATTATTCGTGACTTTGGGTCACCAGTGGTTTGGCACCACATCGATGGATATCGTGACTTTGGGTCACCAGTGGTTTGGCACCACCAGTGGTTTGGTACCACACGGGGTAGAAAAGGTGTTATGGATGGCTAGGGTTGGGTGCATTAATTGTATTGCTTTGTTATGGTGTGTGTTAGTATGTTGCATTAATCGGGAGGGGAATTTATGCACTGAGTCTTGTGACTCACCTTCTCCCTTATCATTTCAGGTGACACTTAGATCGCGGACATGGAGCCGGGTGGACTCGAGGTGACCATGCCATGAATAAATTCGGACTTGCACTGATTTGAAAATTTGGTACTTTATTTCATTTATTTCCATTTGGTTTTGTTGGGATTGTAGAAAGGCCTTTTAAAATTATGTTTGATTATTTACATGGTTGGATTTGAATTCAAATATGCCTTAACAAATTATTGGTTAATATTGGCTAAAACTTGGAAAATAAGGTTTTCAAAACTACAAAGCGATGTGTTTTAAAATTTACCATCGGGTATCACACTGTAATTGAAAATGAATGCAACTCAAATGGTTTTCAAACTTAAGATTTTTCTACATTAAGTTAAAATGAGTTTTAAGAAACTAAAAGAAACTATTCGAATTTTTAAATGATATAGATTTGGTCTTACTTTTGGCACATATTAAGTTTTAAAACTCCGGGTTTCAAAATTCACTATTGGTTTTAAAACAATCGTGCCCAAGATTTTTACAAGTATAAATACAACAAAGGGTTTTTCTTCAAATTGTTAATCAGAAACCTAACCTCTTAAACTCGATTTTCCCCGTAACATGCCAGATTCGGTCGTAGTGTATTGACCGGGTTTGGGGTGTTACAAGAGAATTCGGCAGAGGCTTCCAAAGAACAGAAAATAATGCAGAATGGCCTCTCTTTTCCTTTTATAGCCGAATTTACTAACTTAGAATCCCTTACTTGGCCACCACTCTTCTATTTTGATAGCTTTATCCTTTGAATTATCACTTTATTAAAAGAATAATCCCTTATTATCTCCTTGAAAATAATTTAAGATAAATCATCATTTATCCATCTATTAGCCAAAATTTTAAGAGAATCTAAACTCTTCCCTTGGGTTCCTTAGTGCCGTCCACTTCCCTGCTCTTTGTAGCAAAATAAAACTCCTTTATTTGCTCCCCAAGTGACTCGAACCCTGGCCCAAATACACAAGCTTGTGGCGTCACCTACCTGGGCCTTAAGTGATATCTTCAGGCCACTTTTCCAAGCCTGATGGTGTGTCAAATTCCTCCTATTAATTTTCTTAAGGCCTCCCTGGCTTAGTTTCCTCTTTTTAACCTTTAAAACTTGACATTTCTTTACATTTCCAAGTTTCCAAAAATTTTCGTTTCCCTCTTTAAACTTGACATTTCCTTACATTTCCAAGTTTCCAGAAATGTTCACTTTGAACTTAACATTTCCATACATTTCCAGGTTTCCAAAAATGTTAAAAATACATTCATAACACATAAGACATGTCAGTTCGTACAATTAAACCGAAAATGCATAGGCCCTTTTCAGGATGTTACATTTCGGGTTCAAGATGGGCTATAAGAAAAATTGTGTTTAAGCATCTAAGGAGAGTAGGCAAGTAGCATCAAGACTTAAGGAAATAAGTGTGCATTTTGTTAGCACAAGGAGTTTGTTGGTAAAGGTGGAAAGTGGTGTGTGGAGTGTACTAATGGTGTGAGGTTCGAATCCCATCTATTGTAACTTTTGGACTTATTTTTGTGCTTTCTTTCTAAGTGTCAGCCATGGCATCAAATAAGGTAAGGAAGACTTTTTAATCTTTGGAAAGATGGCTAAGGATTATGGTAAGGAGAAAGACTAGGGAAAAAGAGGGAAAGAAATGGAGAAAAATGGTAAGAGGTCAACACTCATCTTTTGGTAAAGATGATACATGGTTTTGTTAGGGGAAAACTTGGTAGCCGAATTTCCTTTAGTCTTTGGCAAAACTTTGGTGGTTGTAAGGCTGGTTTCTTTTAACATTTTTAGTGTTTCTTTTTCAATCCTTTCTCTTTGCTTGCCGAAAATTCAAAAGCCATTTGTTCACCTCATTTTTCTCTTTTGTTTTGGCCGAAATCTTTTTAATTCTTTTCCCATCAATAGCCGAATTTCAATCATCTTCTCTTCTCCATCTTGCGAGTTGAACACATCTTCTTTGATCGAATCATGTTCTATGTGTGGTCGTAAAGCACATTCTTGCCGATTCCTCTCTAGTTTTAAGTCAATCGATTGAAGTCAGATCTATCATCATTAAGGTAAGGGGTTCATTTTTGGATTTTTTGTTATATCTCTATTTGGCTATGTTGCAAATCAGATTGAAGTTTCGACTAATCGGTTATGTTATAGGGACGAAATCACTCGATATGTTCTATTTGCTAATCCTTCGGATATAGAGGTAAGTGATTCAAGTGTAAGTAATACGTTGGGTATGAAATCTTTTGGAAATCCGAGGCTAACTTTTGGTTGGTATTGTTCTAGGGTCAACGAAGAGTGGTTCTTCAGGAAATCCAAATCAAGTGTGTAATCCCGTACCTTCCCAATACATGTTTGAAATGGTTGTAATCTCACATCTCTCTGAATGTTTGCATGAAATGTTCTGTGATTCGGTCGAAATACCGAAGAAAATCGAAAACCGTCATTAGTGACCACTCGGGCGTGCGTATGTTCGTAGTAGAAACCATAGTTTGCATTGAAACAATTTTTGGTTAACAGCAGTGACATGATTTTGAAAAATCACAAAAAATAGGAGAAAGGGAATTAGAAAGTGAATAAGATATAGAATGAAAGCTTACTGTGTCTATTTTTATATGAAAGAAAAGGAGAAGGAAAAGGAATTTTATATTCTGTGATATTTTAATTTTAGTGAGACTGGTTCTGATTGAATACGTGGTTCCCTGATCTATCTTGGAAAAATTGTTTAAAATTGTACAAAGTGAATTATGGGTTATAATTTATATGTATAGATTCCTTAGTGAGTCTATTCTCAATAAAAATAAGTGGGAGCAACATATAAAAACTATACAGTGAGATATTTGAGTTTAGGGTAGGAGAGGGCAGAATTGTTGGACAGTGAAACAAGGGAAACTTTGATGAATAAACTGTACTAAATGGCTAGGCAAAAATTCTGGAAAAATTGTAGTAAGAAGATATATGAGTCTAGTTTCAAGAAAAATTTACGGATCCAAATTTTGAGTTTCCTAACTCGAGTTATAGTCAATTTAGTCAGTACGGCGCAGATGGACAGTTTCAATTTTTATGCCCCAAATTAGTAGTTAAGTTTGAGTTGCGAATTTACCAAAATACCCTTGGAGGGTAAATTACCGAAATACCCCTGAGTTGCGATATTACCGAATTACCCTTAGGGGGTAAAAGTGCCGATTTACGAAAATGCCCCTATGGGCCAATTTACTAAAATACCCCTATGGGTCGATTTACTAAAATGCCCCTATTGGCTGATTTGCTATAATGCCTTAGTGGGCCGAAATTCAAAGTTCTATAATTGGCTGATTTACCGTAATTAATCACTAGATTAATGATTGTGGTTTATTTATGTGAATATTATGTTTTATTATTTATGTTGCATTTGCATATTTTGCATGGGATGGGAAAAATGTTAAAGAAGAGAAGTGTAGTCTGGTGGCTCTGCCACATATTTTGGTGGCTCTGCCACAAATTCTGATAACGGCTATGTGCCTAGCATATGAACTAACGACTCTGTGTCGATCATATTTACTCAAGGCTGTGTGCCGATTATATTACCGTAAACGATATCTGGTGGCTCTGCCACAATCTGTATAGTGCCTATGCCACGCATAATTCTGACTCTGGTGGCTCAACCACAAATATCATAAATGGCATCTTGCCTGCGTTTATAAATGGCCACTGGCCTGTGAATTATTATATTAAATGGCATTTAGCCTGCGGTTTGGTGTGTTTGGCGGGGTAGGTTGACTTGATCCCCACAGGTGTGATGGGATGGTACGGGTGATGTGTAGCAGATGGATTACTAGGATGGGTTGGGTTGCATACATTGCATATATCTATATTCTGTTATTTAAATAGGCTTCGGCCCAAGATTTTGCTTTATGGGCTCAAGCCCAAGTTTTTGCTAAATGAGTTCAGACCCAGTGGATGACGGTAAGGGAATTATACACTGAGTTCTTGTAACTCACCCCCTTTCTTTTCTTAATCCCTATAGGTAATGCTCAGTGATGAGGACTTGGGGCCATGGATGACTTGGTTGAGGCCATACTTTATAAATGATGTTTGCAAACATTAGTAAACTACTATTCCGTATTATTTTGTTACCTTTACTATTTCGGGTTTTAACGTTGTAATAAGGCCTCTGGGATAAACTTTAATTTGCTTTATGTTTGGACGTATTTATTATGTTTTCTTAAATTGTTTTTAAATGGGGATTTTTTTCTAAAATCGTAAACAATGGTTTTCTTATATTGATTAATAAATGGTTTTCTTAATATATATATATATATAAATTAACACGGAAATTCTCTTTCGAATTTTCAACGTCATTTTCAAAAGTCATGGTTTTTAAAGTTCACTACCCCTATTTTCGACTCATCAATCTACCATTCAAGAATAGCTGTATTTTATCAAATATTTACATGCAAAAATTCTCTATTTAAACACAACCAAATAACGCCTATTTTAGTAAGAATCATATGATGTTTTACACTTTCTTCATGTGACATACCAAATTCGCTCGTAACGCATGGGCCAGGTTTGGGGTGTTACAATCTGGCCTTCTAATTCCTGGATTTAACTCACTAAAAAGTGGCACAGCATATTGTCTGATGCATCGATCCCTATCATCGGAAATGAGAATGGGATTTCGTACACAATCAGCTTCATTACCTTGGTCTTGATTCTGATTTCCAAGGTCCATCTCGACTTGTCTTTGAGCTATTCGTTCACATCTTTTTTGTCTGAAAGTTCACTCAATTTTAGGGTCTATAGGGAGTAAATCGATAATCAGATCTATGCTCATAAACACCTCAAAAGAAAATCACAAAATTAAAAAGAATAAGTTAGTAATGTTAAAAATAAACCAAATTGGAAGTAAATAAATTCACGAAAAAAAATTATTGTGGCAACAGTTAACAATCCCCAGCAATGGCAGCAAAAACTTGTAACGCGTAGGTTTGTGCAAATGTACATAGTCATTATCAACTAATAAGTAAGTATCGAGTTATCGTCTCCACAGGGATTGTATTTGTGCTAGGTCACTTAATTTGTAAAATTATATTAACAACTTGGTAAATAAAAACACAAGATGATTGAGAAGTGAAGATTAAAATATATTAAACTAAATGCAATGATCCCTAATGTAAATTATCCTAAGTATGCAAACTATATGAATGATATAGATTTTAGCAAAATTAAACACAATTTGCAACAATTATGACATAACTAAACTAGGAAAATTACTTCAATTAAACTCAATTTATTATCAACATGCTTAATAACATTCGGAAAAACATTCCATAGCAACTCAATCTTTCATGAGTTTGGAAACCACATTAGGTCCTTTCGGAATCCTTTACTTAGTAAATATGCATTTTACTGATCCTTATTTACTAAGGGTTTCTTAGCATTCGTGTGAGGTAACAGGGACGTGTTAGGTTTTAAACAGTTTAATCACACAAATCTAAAAACCATGAAGATAATAGAGCTTGGTTAGAGTTGTTATGCAACCTGCAATTTAATCGGGTTAGGATCTAAATTGAGCATGCACATTTCAATTATGTGTCCACTAGCCGTCGTCTGGTTAGGATCGCTCAGCTAATTCAGGTGCATTTCAATCACGTATGAACGAAATACATACTTGATTTTAATTAAAAACATGATCGATTGAGGCACAAACATTATAAGCATGAATCAAATAAATATTATTTCATCAAAGCAATCATCCTAGCTTAAATAAAATTAAGCTAACATTGTTGTAAACAAGAACAAAGAACACATAGCAAACATTTTTAGATTAAATTAAAGAAAGGAAAGATTAAACCCAAATCAAAGTGGCTGCCACCCAAGACTTTGATCGATGAGACTCCTTCACTCCTTCGCTTTGATCCTTTACTGATGGCTATCCAAGATGGCCGACCAAGGGCTCATTAAGAGGCTTAATTGCTAAAATCTCTATGAAGAGATGATGTTAGGCGTGGGGAATGGAAAATGCTAAAGAGAATTGAGAGAGAAGAGAATGATGAGTGGTGAGGGATGATTGATGATTGATGAAGGAATGAGGGGGTCTTATTTATAGGTGAAGAGAGGGGGTAGTTTGCTAAAAATAGCGAGGTTTAATCTCTTCAAGTTTCTTCAATGAGTGGCCGGCCATGCTTAGTGGCTTTTGACTTGGATTTTGCTTGATTTTTAAGCAATTTAAAAGCCATGACAACTCAGGACTGAGGCTCGATCAATTGTAAATCTTCGGGCAAATCTCCAATTTCTTCAACATTGCAAGGACATTGTGTAATTAAACCAAAAGTGGTTTATGTGAACAGCCATGTGTAGCCGAATTTGGGTTGGCTTGGTCTTCAATTTAGACGGTTTTTGTAATCCAACAAAGCTATCAGACCTGTCCAAAATAAATTAATAAGTTGAAGGACCAAAGAATAAAGTTTATCCAATTTAATTAATTAATTAAAACCCAAATTATTAATGAAATATTTTAAAAATGAATTATTAAATATAATTTTATATTTTATTATTTAATTTGATCATGCATGGCCCATTTTATGTCTTAAAAATATAATATGTTTAAATCAATATAAAATAAGCCATTTTATGCATGAAAACTATATAATAAAGCATAAAATCACATTTTAATAATTTCTATGTCCTAGTTTCATATTTTCACATAATTCATTAATTTATTAAAAAATTACTTAGTTTTAACAACGAATTTAAGTAAAAATGTGATAAATTACATAGGAAAAATCCTATATATTTTTCAGTTTACACCCACACATCAAAAATTTCACATACATATATAGGTGTTAGGGGCATCTCACTCTTTCGACTTAAATTCCCCACTTTTTTGACAACTCTCGCAAGTTTTGAAAAATAAATAAGCATCACGAAATATGTGTGGCCAAAACAATTCACACTCAAGTTCCTTATGTACGGTGCGTTTAAGACCGAAATGCCCTCCACAAGCATAAAATGACAAAAAGAAAGGATAGATTGTACCTCAGTTTCTGCGACACATCGTCGAATTACTTTGTAACATCCTAGATTAGGGGTTATGCGTTCGTGCGTAATTCATGAGATAGTGGGCTCAGTGGGTGTGTTGGATGTGTTCTGAGGAGTTTTAGGAACCCTAAGACGTATGGAAATGTATGGAAATGTAAGGAAATGCATGGAAATGTATGGAAATGTAAGGAAATGTATGGAAATGTATGGAAATGTATGGAAATGTAGGGAAATGTGTTGGAAATGTAAGGAAATGTCTTGTCTTGGAAATGTGAGGAAATGTCCTGGAAATGTAAGGAAATGATTTAGAAATGTTAAGTTCAAAAGAGGAAAGTGAACATTTTTGGAAACTAAGAAAGGTAAGGAAATGATTTGGAAATGATTCAAAAGAGGAAAGTGAACATTTCTAGAAACTTGGAAATGTAAGGAAATGTTAAGTTTAAAGGAGGCAAACGAAAATTTTTGGAAACTTGGAAATGTAAAGAAATGTCACGTTTTAAGGTTTAAAAAGAGGAAATTAAGGCAAGGTGGCCTTAAGAAAATTATAGGAGGAAGTTGACACACAAGCAGGCTTGGAAAAGTGGCCTGAAGATGCCACTTAGGGCCTCTGGAAATGGCGCCACATGCAAGGGTGTTGGGCCTGAGTTCGAGTCACTTGGGAAGCAAATAAAAGAAGTTTTATTTTTGCTTCCAGAAGCAGAGAGGTGGACGACATTAAGGCTCTTAAAAGAGGAGTTTTATTCTCTTTAAATTTCGGCTAAATAGGGGATAAATAAGGGATTTATTTATCATTATTTTCAAGAGTTAATAGTTGGATTAAATTCTTTTTATAAAGTGATAATTCAAGGGATAAAGCTATCAAAATAGAAGAGTGGTGGCCAAGTAAGGGACTCTAGCCTAGTAATTTTGGCTATAAAAGGAAGAGTAAGGCTATTCTTCATTCATTCTTTTCTCTTCAAGAAAACCTCTGCCAAAATTCTCTAAAGTTTCTCCTCCTCTCTGCCGAATTCTCTCTGCCATTATTCTCTTTTTCTCTTTTCTTTTCTTCTTCTATTACAAACACAATCAAAAGCCGAAGATACCAATAGCCCTAGCCGATTTCTCACTAAACCTCAAGAGCCGAAATTGTTATCCACATCAAAGCCATAGCCGAATACTGCTAAGGGTTCAAGCAAGAGTTCCATCGAATTCTTCAGTAAGGGTAAGATTAGGTTAGATTCTCATTCTATTTCTTTTAAGATTTGCCAAAATATAGGACTAATCCAATCAATATTCTTGTTGCCGAAACCTTGAAGAGATCTTTCGGGATTTACTAAGTGTCGACTACAAGGAAGGAGAAGTTCTTTTCCCGAAGGTCCACCATAGGCCGCGTGTTCCCTAGTTATTCGGTGAGTTTCGGGATTTAAAATCCACAAGGTAAGTGTCTATAGCATTCGGCCAAGGCCATGTTTGGTAAATAGATGTGTTTTATTAGTTATTCAAAAGCCGAAACTAATCTATTCAAGTAATCTAGTGATTGCCGATTTCAAGAAAGAAGGATACAAAGTTTCGGGCCTTGATTCTTAAGTCAATCGGCAACAAGGTAAGTTTTAGTGTACTAATCCTACTAGGATTTGGATTTATGGCCGAATAGTTCTTTACTTAGTATTAAATGATTGATTAAATGTAGAGATCTAAGATCTAAGGCATTAGATCAAGCTTTTCGTGATTTGGATTGGAAACCCTAAGCGAATCAGGTGTGTACCCCACACTAATTCTTAATATGTTTTACGGCATGTTTAATAAATATATGTATGTGATATTAAGAATATGAAAGTGTAAGAATGTGGCTAAGTACCATGTTACGGTACAAAGTACTCAGGTACGTTTCCTACTCATACTAGGATTACGAAATATGTTACATTTAACATGTGAAAAGTGACATGAATGTGAATTTAAGTATGATATGCATGTTATGAATAATATGGGGCATTCGGGTTATATGAGAAAGGGGAAGTGAATGTGGTGACTTCGGTCTCACTATCTGAATGTGGTGACTTCGGTCACACTATCTGAATGTGGTAACTTCGGTTACATTATCTGAATGTGGTAACTTCGGTTACATTATCTGAATGTGGTGTCTCATGACACAATTATCTGAATCTGGTGGCTATGCCACGAATTATATATGGGCGATGAGCACGTCGACTGCAGCGACTGCCTTCGATGGAGTGTAGCGGAAGGAGGGTTGACTTAGTAGTCCCCACGGTGTGCAGGTTGGTACGGGGATGTGTAGCGGATGGCATCTAGGTTTGGGTTCGGGTTTGCATCATTATCTTGAATTATTATGTGAACATGATATGTATGGTATGCCTAAATCTATTGAATTTTAGTGTTGGTTACACATTGAGTCTGTTTGACTCACCCCGTTGGGGAATATTTTTCAGGTGATGAACAGTAATGGACCGGGCTCGGCAAAAGCTTAGGGATGGCCATGCACAGCAAGAAATTTACGATTTGGACTTTTATTTTATTTTAAGTATTTTAAATTTTAATTTTGGGAATATTTGATGTAATAAGGCCATGGTTGAATTTCTTTATTTCTTTTTACTTTTATTTATTATGGTTACAAATTATTATTTATGGATCAAGTAAATTTATTTTTTTAAAATAAACTCCAAGTGTTTTGTCACCTTAAGTTTAAAAAGGAGTTTTAATGTAATATTAATTGGTTTTCAACACAAGCCCAACCCAAAACAATATTTTACTTTCAAAACACACAATTTTTTCCTAAGAAGCAAAAGAATTTGAACCGGTTTTCTTGAGGAACATACCAAATCTGGTCAAAGCTCGTGGGTCGGGTTTGGGGTGTTTCATACTTGATCGGAGCAGTGTTTCCATAGGTATGGATCATCCCAAATATAATATCACGAGTCTCTTTTGAGCCTGTCCTTTTCAGAACGTGATAAGTTGGAAGATACAATACCTGTAGCGAGGTATTTTACCATATTTGCAAACCATGGGTAGACTGTTTGAGTTGACAGAAGATTTTAATCTGGGAAGTCATCTTTAAGAGGTGTGTCATCTTTTGAAAAGGGAATTTGACTCAAATGATCAGCTACTAAGTTCTCACTTCCTTTCTTATCCTTGATCTCGAGATTGAATTCTTGTAAGAGAAGAATCAATCGAATTAACCTAGGTTTTGCCTCTTTTTTCCCGATCAAATATTTCAATGCTGCATGGTCAGAAAAAACAATAACTTTAGTGCCTAATAAATACGATCTAACTTTTTCTAAAGCAAAAACAATAGCTAATAATTCTTTTATTAGCTCTGGTAGCATCTAGTGTTTTAGAGGTGTAGGATATGACGTGAGGTTCCTTTCCGATTCTTTGCCCAAGGACAACTCCTACACTTTGGTCGCTTGCCTCGCACATGAGCTCGAAAGGGTAGTCCCAATTTGGCAGCTATACTATAGGAGCTTAAACATACTTTTTTTAGAGTGTTGAACACATCTTTGCATGCTTGATCAAATTCGAACTCTTTATTTTTTGCAAGAGATTGAAGAGCAGTCGCAAAATCCTAAAAAAGTCCAAAATAAAGTGCCTGTAAAAACATGCATGACCAAGAAAAGAACAAATTTTTCTCACAGTTGTGGGGTATGGAAGTGAGTTGATAACATCAGTTTTGGCCTTATCGACCATGATCCCTTCAGCGCAAACAATATGCCTTAAAATCAACCCTTATCTACCATAAAATGGAATTTTCATAATTAAGAATTAGATTAAATTCTAGGCATCTCTCCAAAATTTTAACGAGGTTTGACAGACATTCATTGAAAGAATTACCATAAACTGTAAAATCATCCATAAATACCTCAATTATTTTCTCGACATAGTCAGAAAATATACTTATCATACACCTCTGGAATGTTGCTGGTGCATTGCGAATTCCAAATGGCATCCATCTGTAGGTGAATGTGCCAAATGGAAATGTAAACAATGTTTTCTCTTGGTCCTCCGGTGCCAGTGGTATTTGGAGAAAACCTGAATAACCATCAAGACAACAATAGTGAGTTTTTCCCTCTAAACGTTCTAACATTTGATCAATAAAAGGAAGTTGAAAGTGGTCTTTTCAAGTTAAAGAGTTCAACTTTCTGTAATTTAAATAGACTCTCCACCCATTTTGGACTTGAGTGGGAAGTAAATCTCTTATTGCATTTTTTTATTAAAGTCATACCAGTTTTCTTAGGTACCACATAAATTGGGCCGACCTAATTACTGTCGGAAATTGGATAGATCATCCCAACATCCAGTACCTTTTGAATTTCCTTTTTGACAACCTCTATCATTGGTGGATTAAGGCACCTTTGAGCTTCTCTCTTTGGGCTTGCGTTTTCTTCTATCAGTATTCTATGCATACAAGTTGAGGGACTTAATCCTTTTATGACGGCGATCGTCCATCCCATAGCCCCTTTGTAGTCTTTTAAGACTCGAATTAAATTCTCCTCTTACAATCCCAAAAGTTCACTAGAAACTATTATTGGTAAAATGTTTCCATTACCTAGATAGGCATACTTCAAGTGTTCCGGTAATGGTTTAAGCTCTATCTTAGGGGCCTGCAAAATGGAAGGTAACAATTTAGTTTTAGAAGAAGAAAGTTCAAAATACTTACCTTGGCTTCTAGGGAATTGATGAGTCTCTAATAGAACAACGGTTTCCTGAATTGGTTCTCTGAACGTCATTATCTCCCCCAATTTATCCACCGTATTGAGGTCTAAACTTTTGGAAAGTACAGTTTGTAATTCATCCCCTTCATGATACTCAAAATGAAATTTCATTAGTGGTTCAATAATATCAACACTAGAAATATTCGACATTGTGTTGGGTTGGCCCATTGCCACATAAACATTAAATTTTACTACCTCACCGTCGAATTCCATAGAGTTCCACTACAAACATCACTCTTTGTACGTGTGGTACTTAGGAATAGTCTCCCGAGTAAAATATCAGAAGCATTTTTTGAGTAGTCGTCCTCGATATTGATTATGTAAAAAGTCTGCAAGAAAAATTAGTTCATTTACCTTTATGAGGACATCTTCCAGTACCCCTTCTGGATATACGCATGACCTGTCTGCCAATTAAATAATCACCCCTTTTCTTTCAAAGGACCCATTTTTAGCAATTTAAAAATAGATAAAGGCATTACATTAATAGATGCTCCTAAATCACACTTGGCTTTATTTATGCCAATAGTACCTATTTTGCAGGATATAGAAAACATATATTGGTCTTTACACTTTGGCGGGATTTTCCTTTGTAGCACTGTAGTAACATTTTCTCCCACATCCACCGATTCATTTCCTTGAAGCTTCTTTTTGCCAGTACACAGTTCTTTTAAAAATTTTACATAGCGTGGAATCTATTTAATAGCATCAAGTAAAGGAATAGTAATTTCTACCTTTTGAAATGTCTTAAGGATTTCTTTTTCCTCTCGTTCCTTTCTAACTTGGGCGAGCCTTCTAGGGTATGGAGGAGGTACAACAAATGGTTTATGAGGTGTTGATTTAGTGGAAGTTGCTGGTTCGGCTTCCTGTTCAACATTGTGGTCACTACTCGTGCTAGGCACTAGTTCTGACTCTTTCCCATTCTTTACGGTCACAACACTTGCATTTGGATGTGGATTCGGCTTGATTTGAGATGGTAATTTTCCTTGGTTCTCAGAACGACTAACCGTAAGAGCTAACTTACTTATTTGTTGATCCATTTCCTAAAGATGCACTTCAATCTTTTGTTGGAACTTTTCAGTACTAACGGCTAGCGTTTCTAGTATGGTTTAGAGAGATGACTTTGGAGGTTGATACTGTTGAGGTGGAGGTGGCCTTGGTTGATATGGTTGATTGTATCGAGGGTTCGATCCATAGCTTAGATTTGGGTGATCTCTCCACCCTGCGTTGTACGTGTTCGAATATAGATCATAGCACCTTTGACGTGGCCCTCGAAAGTTCCTAACGACAACTACTTGTGCAGTTGTGTCCTCAAGTAAAATCGGGCACGAGTCGGTAGGATGATCAGGCTTAGCACAAATCCCACACAATAAAGCTAGGTTCGTTTGTCCTACAAGCATATTTTTAACCGCATTATTAAGTTCATCAATCTTATTTACTATGGAAGGAGTACTTAGCTCATGAACCCTTCTCGTAGGTTCCATAGATGGTCGATACTATTGAGAATTTGCAGTCATAGTCGAAATTAATTCCCTAGCTCTTTGGGGAGTCATGTTCACAAGAGCCCCTCCACTAGCGGCATTAGTCATCCTCATTTTCATTGGGAGTAACCCCTCGTAGAAATACTGTAGGAGCGACTGTTCAGACAGACCGTGTTGTGGGCAACTTGCGCACAACTTCTTGTATCGCTCCCAATATTCATAGAGTGATTCTGCTTTTTTTGTTGTTGTGTTCTGACTATACTCCTCCTTAATTTGGCTACTTGAGCTACTAGGAAAAACCTGTCAAGAAACAATCAAGACATATCAGTCCAAGTATTAACAGATCCTGGAGGTAAATAAAAAAGTCATTCTCTAGCAGAGTCAGCTAATGAAAAAGGAAACGCTTGTAGTTTTATTTGATCCTCAGTTACTCCTTCTGGTTTTATGCTCAGACAAACCATGTTGAACTCTTTTAGATGAGTATGTGGGTTCTCATTTTTCAAATCGCGGAAAGTAGGAAATAAATATATTAATCTCGACTTTAACTCGAATGGTGTTTCGCCCGCTGGATAAGTTATGCATAGCAGTTGTTGTTCGTCTGGTGCAACTGCAAGTTGGCGTATAGTTTGATCTATCATTTCGTCTGAATCTCCGGATGAGTAGATATCTTCGGTGTAAGATCCTTCTCCAAAATCAGGTTGTGGTTGTTTTCTGTGCCGAATAGCTTCTCTTTGAAGTGTACGAGCCAACTTTTCTATCCCCGGTTCAAATGCTAGAGTCCCTGATTCTGACCTGATCATAAAGAAAACAAACAAAAATTAGAAATTTTCACCAATCCCCGACAACGACACCAAAATTTGATGGGCGTCGAAACCACCAAACATAAATTCCTAAGACAAAATAATAGTAAATGGTAGTATAGAGTAGTAGGATCGAATCCACAGGGACTGGCTATCTATTTTCGCCTTTTTCTGTGACCAGAATCACAGTCGCGATCACAGTTGTGGCCACGACCTGTATGTAGATATGATGAAAATAAAAATAAAAGTGGGGGCTTTAAATTGATTAAGATAATAAAATAAGAAAATATGAAAAATAAAATTAAATTGAATTAAATTAAAAATGCAAAAATAAATTTAAGAAAATAAAATAAATGGATAAATAAAATACTTTTTTAAGCTTAGCCTTAGCCTCGGTATACTCCAATCTTGAATCAATCCTTAAAATAGATTTTCCCTTCCAAGCAATAAGTTGGTTATATCGGCCAAAAACGTCCCGATCACCAACTTTTGCTTATGTAGTCAATCCCAATATGACCTACAAACCGACTATTGCCAAATTTCTAACTGCGATACACTTATTCGCAATTTAAGATTTCGACAACCTTACGATCTGAAAAGCTCAACTCGAATCAACACCCTCAACCGCGTGGGTCATTTAAATTCGAGCTCTATCTCCCTTGACGGAATCCAATTAGCTTTTCACACTTAGACATGCCAATTTGTTTGCGGGAATTTGAACACAGCACGATCGATTCGTCTTCTCAACTGTATGCCATACAACTCCAACTCGACGTGCACTTTTTGAATTGAAGCTGAATCAATTTTAAGGGACGAATTTGTACTATCCCATATACAGGAGAGATAGAAAATACTGCGTTGAGAGGTTTTTTGAGCGGGTTCGAATCTCACGATTGTTTTATTGGAGTAATTTTTGGGCTAAAGCTAAAAAGGGTTTAGTTAATCATGGAAAAATCATGCTTTGAAAATAGATTTGTGGAATTGTGAGTGATGGAAAGGGGAAGGACCTTGGAAGGCAATTAAACCAAAAGATCGAAAGTAAAAAAAATGAAATAGAATTTATTAAATGCCAAGGTAAAAAGGTGTGTTCAATTGGTTGTAGCTACTAGGTATTTCCACACTTTTAGTGCTAAAATTTAGCAAGATTTTTCCTAAATATTATTACTAAATAATTCTAAATTTAAAAAAAAAATTTAAACTAGAATTTAAACTAATTACGAAGTTGTAACAATATAAAAAATCCTTCAACCTTTATCCAGCCACTTTTAAAAAAAATCTTCAACCCTTCAATCTATATCCAATCATATTTGAATCTTCAATTTTTTAATCAAGCCCTCCTCTTTTCTTTTAGTTCCAATTTAACCCTTTTTTGTAAGAGTTTGAATTCGGCATACCAACTTCATTCCTGATAAGAAAAATCCAAATTTAATAACATTTTATTTGATAATTAGCCAAAAATAAATATATTAAAAATACGAATTTATCTTGCTATCAAAGTTGTTGGCTTTATGCCTAATGGAATATTTGCAAAGAAGTTTTTCAACCACTTAGCCTCATTACCAACTAACTCCAGATCAATAAACTCTAACTTCATGGTAGATTTTTCTATAAATAGTTTGTTTTGTTTACCTCCATGACATAGCACCACCATTAAGGGTGAGTATGTAACCACTAGTGGATTTTGTCTCATCAAAATTTGAGATCCAATTAGCACCAATATATCATTTTAATACAATAGGAAATCTATTAAAAAAAATATCAAAATTAATGATCAAGTCTGATTATATCAACCCAATGTTCATGACTTGGGTTATGAATGTATCTTCTTAGTAGACATACAACATACGTTATATCTGGTCATGTAAAATTCATTAAATGTATCAGTCTTTAAATAATCTATGCATACTCTAACTGAGCAATGGACTCACCTGTATTTTTCTTCAATTGAGTGCTATCATCGTAAGGAATACTCATTGGTTTGACAACAAAGTGTGCAAACTTCTTTAGAAGTTCACTAACAGAATGCTCTTAAGACATCAAGCTACCTTTCCTTGTGATCTTAACACTCAATATAACATTTGCTTCCCCCATAACTTTCATGTCAAATTTAGAAGCAAAATATCTCTTTGTCTTGAGTACTAACTCATAATTAGTACTAAAAATCAATATATCATCAACATAATAACTTATAATATAAAACCACCGTTTGCAAACTTAGTATATACACATTTATAAACTTCAATAGGAAAAAGATCATCATTTACTAGAAAAGGACCATTGACTTGTAGACTTTGAGAACAACACTGATGGTGAGGAAATTGTGTTGGCTGACCTTGATCAATAAACTGATGATAGTTCACAGTCATTTGCTACCCTTGGTCCACATCAGCCACCCCAGAAAAAGATTGATCAAACTGATAATAACATTTTTGGATAACATGGCCAATTTTGCCACATAATTGGCATTGAAATCGATTGTGAGAGAAACAACCCCCACGACATCTACCATGATAGGAACCCTTTCCATCTTGAAAACCTCCTCTAAATTGTTGCTTGTGTCCTTGATTATAACTTCTACTATAACCTATTGGAAATAATTCAGCTTGAAAATAGTTTTCATGCACAACAAAAAATAAAAATTTTGAAAATCAAGTCGGTTTGTGATATTTATATCAATAAACCCTTTACCGAAATTGCACCTGTGTTTTTTGGCTAGACGGATCCTTGTCATTCCTGGCTTTCAATTGAACAACCTTCTCTGCTATTCTTGTACCACAAACTGCTTCGAGTGTGGGCTCGAATGATTCAAATTAAACACAGAACCAGAAATAGTTTTCTTTACTTTTAGTGTGAAAGCAAAATTCTATCTCAATAGAAACCGGTAGAGTTGTTATTCTAGAAAATAGAATTTATATTTAAATAATAAAACTCACTATTTGGGGGTAGAATAACAATATCTCAGAAGTCTTTTCTTTAGCCCTACCAGTGCCATATATTTATAGGGAGAAAAGGTGAAACCCTATTTGAATTGTAGTAGTCTATTTCAAATAGAAAAATAAACTCCTAGTCTAACTAGGAGTATAGGAGGCAACAAGCCTAGTTAATTATACTAGGGTTTACCTTCTCTCTCTATAAACATGAGGGGTTTTTGGGCCTTTCCCATATCTGTTCCAATTATAAATACTTCCTAGACTTTTAACCCAGTACTTTAATAATTCGATCTAACCTGACATATTTTTTTCTCTTTCACAAAAGAAACATCTTTAAATAAATTTAAATTAATTAATTTATCAATTAAATAATTTTCTCAACTCAATTCTAATTCTGTTAAAATCATGATGACTTTACTGTAATAGAATCTATGAGAATATATTTAATATTTCTACGTTCAACGGTTTCACTATGACCAAATGATTTATTTCTATTTTCGATCTTCATTTAATTCGAAAACCATAAATTCATTTTCAGGTAAATTTCATTTTGGAGAAAACCACATTCATTTCCAAATGTTTCTCATTTCTCCATTTTTTCCATTTCTATCCATTTCTGTTTATTTGATTCAACATGCAATTCATTTCTTATTTCAACGAGCTAGTGAAGGGACCGATTGGACATATGCAATTAGAGCTCAAATGATTTATAATTAAGTTCCATCTTTTCGCATATTAATTATAAACTCATTTAGTCATGAAGTTATTCCCCAACAACATGCCGTTACGAAAGCAACTTGGTTAGTACTCTTCCAATGACTTTGCCATAAGTGTGTTATCCTAATAGGATATCCTTAATCTTTTTAGTATAAATTCGTTCCCTTAATATGATTATATTTTATCTCATGGTAACCATTACATATTCCTTCACGAAGAGTCAATTACTATCAAATAATAATCAAGTCATTCATTACAAAGACAAACTGTAACATCTCGAAAATTGGGGGTTAGTAGAAACAGGTTTGGGAATCGATAGAGTGTGGCCATGCCTTAATTTTTAAGATTATCTATGCATTTCTAGGAAAAAAAGGAGGTATTGGTTTTTTGGTTAAGTGTCAGTGAAACGTTCCTTGAAAATTAAGTTCAAATCACTTCTCTCTCACCATTTTTTTTATTTTGCAAATTTTGGCTTAAACCCTAGTATGTGACATGCCTTGTTTTCAAAATAAATATTTCAAAATTATTTCAAGAATGAGAAAAAATCCTAATGGTTAAAAGAAATATGAGAAAGCATGAAAATTAAATGAGGTCCCAAGTTCGAATCCCTTCCCTTGCGAAATAAATAAATTTTGCAAAATCCCTTATTTTTTTTAAAGTGTGTGCCATCCCTACCCTTGAATCCTAAGTATAAATATAACTTTTTATTGTATTTTTTAGCCTTTAATTCAAAATTTTCCTACCCAAGCCGTTAACCCTCTTCCTCTCCTCTTTTCTCTTCAATTTTCTTTCTTTCTCCCATTGTTGTCGTCGCCTACACCTAGTTTTACCATCTCTTTCTTCTTTTTATTTTTGCCACAAGATTTGTTAACATATTCTCCACCATATTGCTGTTATTTTTTTCTCATTAAAATCAGTCCCAAATATGAAATCTTGAACTCCAAGATAGATCCTGAAACTTGTCATGCTCCCATTTCAATTAGGGAAAAATGTTCTTGATCGATTGGCCATTCGGATCCCATAAATCATGAAGCGTAAGTGCAATTAAGGGTAACTTGTAACACCCCAAACCCGACCTAGATGTTATGGCCAAATCTGGCGTGTCACATTGAAGTGTTTTTCGAAATCCATGTTTTCATTGAAAACCCTTCTTGAAATTTCATACTTCTTGCCATTTAAAACTTGTACAAAACCTCAGTTTGCGTTTGTTTATTTTCAATCGTGGTTCATTAAAAAGTTGTTCCCTTTTAAAACGTTCACCTTTAAATCCTTATTGTTTTGGAAGCTTAATATAAAACAAAATGATTTACGAAAACGAGATATTTAAAAATTGAGTTGCGGAAACGTAGTGTTAGAAAATAGTTATTGTTTTGGAAAATCGTGTTCTACTTCTAGCATATATAAATCACAATCAAATCAAATCCAAAATTTAAAATCCAGAAATTATAAAGGCCTTATTACAACCCGAACCAACAAGCTCATTCTTAAGTAAATGACCTAAACAGAATAAAACTTGTACAGTTGTGTGGCCCTCTCCGAGTCCCTTGCAGCTTCGAACCATCTAACGATGGGGATTACCTAAAAAATTAAAAAGAGGGGTGAGTTTATGAAAACTCAGTGTGTAATCCCTTTCTTAAAGAAACAATCAGTATACAGAAACAGAATCAGTCTGGGCCTCAGCCCTTTAACAGTAACAGTACAGTGTGGACCTTAGCCCATTACGGTAACAGTGGAAATTGGGCCTTAGCACCCATCAGCCTCGGTTGGGACTTAGCCCATATCAAATGTCACATATCACATTTATCTGGGCCCAATCCCATCTCAATATCAGAATTAGTATATGCAATGCATAAATACCCATACCAACCCTGCACTCCGTCTCCTGTCCATCCCTACACTCTTGTGGGGATTAAATCGACCCACCCATCCCTACACTTCTTATGTAGCACCGGTTGCGGCACTAACCAATAATGCAGCAGAGCTGCCAATCACATAATCAGCTTAAAGCCATCAGTGGGTCCACAGTTGTCTCGTGCGACCCTCACATATCAATCACTTCCTCCAATACAAGATCCCAACCCCATGCAGTATGTCGTGTATGCAGTATGCCATGCTCAGAATCAGTCATATCATTCACAGTTAAGTCAATCAAATCATAGTCATACAATCACAGTCAAATCTGTTAAATTGTACCACAAACTAGTCATTCACCCTCGAGGGGCAAAATAGTCATTTACCCTCTAAGGGAATTACGATCATTTTACCTTATAGGGGTATTTCGGTCATTTTAACCTATAGGGGTATTTCGATCATTTACCCTATGGGGGTATTTCTGTCATTTACCCTACAGGGGCATTACGATCATTTTACCATACATGGGTATTACGGTCATTTACCCTACAGGGGCATTACGGTCATTTTACCCTATGGGGATATTTCGGTCATTTTACCTTATAGGGGTATTTCGGTCATTTTACCCTATGGGGGTATTTCGATCATTTACCCTATAGGGGCATTACGATCATTTTACCTTACAGGGGTATTACGGTCATTTACCCTACAAGGGGCATTACGGTCATTTTACCCTACAGGGGCATACGATCATTTTAACCTATGAGGGTATTTCGATCATTTTACCTGTAACACCCCAAATTCGGCCTAGAAGTTAGGCCCGAATCTGGCGTGTCACATTGAAATGTTTTTTAAAAACCATGTTTTCATTGAAAACCCTTCTTGTTTAAAAGCTTAAGTAAAATCCCAATTACGTTAGTTTATTTTTAAAACATGGTACATTGAAAATTTATTAATTTTAATCCCAAAACATCTTTTCAGTTGCGGAAGCTGACAAAAAAGATTAAGTCGTGAAACCATTTCGAAAATGTTGCAAAAACGTAGTGTTGTTTTAAAAATAGTTAGCATTTTGGAAAAACCGTGATTTACTTCTAACGGATATAATTTAAAGTAAAGAAAGACCCATAGTTAAAATCCAGAAACTTAAAGAGGCCTTATTACAACTCAAATAAAAAACCGAAGTGCATAAATAAGTGAACGAAATAGAAAAACATGTAAGGCTGTGTGGTCGTCTCCGAGTCCCTCGCAGCTCCGATCCGTCTAAGGCTGAGGATTACCTGCACAGTTAAAAACAGGGTGAGTTTACCAAAACTCAGTGTGTAATCCCCTTACTAGAGTAACAGTCAGTATACAGAAACAGAACTCGAAACAGTCTGGGCTAAAGCCCTTTAACAATAACAGTACAGTCCAGATTAGAGCATACGTGGGCCAAAGCCCACTACAATATCACTTGGGTCACAGCCCATAACAGAATCAATTGAGCCTAGCCCAAACCAATAGCAGAACAAGTGGCCTAAGCCCAGTACAGTGACAGATCTCATAAACAGATATGCAATAGTATGAGGATGCATCCCACCCCGATCCGGCCAACACACCACCTGTACCAACCAACACACCATGTGGGATAAAATCGACCCACCCAGCCAACACACCAAGCTTAGCACCGGTTGCGTACTAAGTCAACAGAATGGCTCAGTGCCGTGGGCAGAACGACTAAAAGCCATAAATATCGCAGCAACGCTGCCAGTTAATGGAACGGCTAAAATCAATAAACAGAATGGTTATAAACCATAATCAGGATGGCACAGAGCCATAATCAGGATGGCACAAAGCTATCGGTAATTGTAATAAGTTTGTCACATAGCCATCAGCGACTGTAATATAATCTGCACACAGCCTTGGGTAAATATGATTGACACAGATTCGTCGATATATATGTTAGGCACATAGCTACGGGTAAGTACGATTGGCACAAAGCCATAATCAGATTACCCGGCTTTAAGCCGTCCGTTGGTCCACAGTCGTCATGCGACCCATGCGACCTCAACAGATCAATACTAGATCCACAGTCGTCATGCAACCCGTGCGACCCTATCAGATCAATACTGGATCCAAAGTCGTCATACGACCTGTGCGACCCTATCAGATCAATATTGGATCCATAGTCATCAGGCGACCCGTGCAACCCTATCAGAACTTCCTCCGTACCAATGTCCCAACCCCATGCAATATGTCGTGTATGTCATGCTCAATCATTACACGTGTATGCAAAATGGCCATGCTTAGTAACAGTCATTTCAACACATATTAACAGCATATCAGTCACACGCCCACAGTCAAGTCAGTTAAACATAGTCATACGATCATAGTCAAATCAGTCAAATCATAGCACAAGTCAGTCATTTACCCACAAGGGCAAAACAATCGTTTACCCTATAAGGGTATTTCAAGAATCCTACCCTTCAGGGGTAATTAGGTAATTCTAGCTTACAGTGGTATTTCGGTAATTTTGCAATCCAGGGGTATTTCAATAATTTTGCAAACCAAGGGTATTTCAGTAATTTCACAAATCAGGGGTATTTTGGTAATTTTGCTATCTGAGGGTATTTCAGTAATTTCACAAATCAGGGGTATTTCGGTAATTTTGCAATCTGAGGGTATTTTAATAATTTCATAAATTAGGGGTATTTCGATAATTTTACAATATGAGGGTATTTCTGTAATTTCAAAAATCAGGAGTATTTTGGTAATTTTGCAAATTAGGGGTATTTCAATATTTTTTCAAATTGGGGGTATTTTGGTAATTTTGCAAATTGGGGGTATTTCGGTAATTTCACAAATCAGGGGTATTTCAGTAATTTTGTAAACCAAGGGTATTTCAGTAATTTTGTCAACCCCTCAGAAAGTCTACAGTCACCTTGAGCGACTCAAGTATTCTAAACAGAGATAATGATGCGAATGGGCCTAAGGCCCATTCTCGGCCCAAGTGGGCCCACACGCTCGTTGTATAATAAAACAAACGTAACTAAATAGCCACGCTCGTGTTTTGTTATACAAAACAAACCCTGTAACTTAATCCATGCTGCTAGCCACCTTACCATCTAGCTCATTGTATAACAAAACAAACGCAACTAAATATAAGCCTACGGGCCAATGTCTAAGTTCATTTAAAAGGAAATCAAAATGAATTGCAAGCGCCAAGATTTGAACCCATGCTCCCTTGCAACCTTAATGACGCCTTGCCACTAGACCACTCACTTCCTTGTGTCACATTTTATCCTTAAATATTTATAAAGCCTTCTTGCCGATATCCAGGTTCATTCAAGAAAAATAATAAATTCTGCACAAGCTATGACTTGAACCTCAGACCACATGCATACTCCTAACTCCACTTGCCACTACAACACAAGCTCCTTTTGTGTTATAAATTATCCATAAAATATTCTTAAAACCTACCCTCTAACATCAAGGCTTCTTTAAGAGAAAAACATAAATTTTTGCTAAAGCCCAGGTTTGAACCCAAGACTTCTCCAACACTCCCAAACACACCCAAACCACTTAACCACTGAAGCAAACAAGAAATTATGATATTTCTTGCACGCATAAAATTTTATGTGCAGTCTCTTAGCGGCTACCATGCACAAGGCCCAACACTTCTAGGCTCAAAAATTCGGGACGTTACATTACCCTATGGGGGTATTTCGATCATTTACCCTATGGGGGTATTTTAGACATTTTACCCTTCAGGGGCATAACGGTTATTTCCCACATTGGGGTCCAAGTATGTGTATCAACTCATCACTAGGTTCACAGTCGATCCGTACGACTTGTGCAACCTTTAGCAATCAAAAGGTACAGTTGGGCCCAAAGCCCAAAGTATGGCCCAAGTGGGGCCCAGATGCTCGTGTAGCCCGCTAAGTCCAAAACTACCCTTAGCCATGTGAATGACATAGTTGAGCTCATTATTTCACATAAGTTTATGAAGTTGGCCCATGTGAGGCCCGCAAGCCCATTGGGCCCACACGGCCCATTTTGGCCCATTTGACCCAAAAGTGGCCAAAGACTATGAGGCCGCTCATGGTGGCCTCTGTCATTGTATCGACTTTCCTACACAAGCGTTCATGTGCTCGAATGGTAACCGTTGCCGTATTTTTGGCTTTTCGGCATTTCGGCATTTGCCGATCTACAATTGGAGTGGTGTGTGTACACACCTAATGGAGCTCGAAACTAACTATTATTTCCACAAAGGCAAGCGCACCTATTGAACAGTAGTATAGTTATGGTGAGTTCGAAATATCGTATCTTCAAGGACTAAAATTACTAGTAATGACTATCTTTTTATTATCTAGCCTAATAATTAAGGGGATTTATTTTTAATCTAAATTTAACTAACTAATTTAACCAACTAAATTATTATGAACACGACAGGGAGTGAATTGAGAAAATACTTTTAGACAACTTATATGAGATAGGCAATACCTAAGGAAGAATCCACCTAGACTTCACTTATTAATTTTAATTCATGCGATTTATTCACTTGACTTAATTCGTAGAAATCCCTGATTTATGTTAATATCTCTTTCAAGATTAAAAACAATTGACTCTAGGTTGATTAATTGAAATCTATTTCTAATCAAAACCCTTATTGTCGCATTAACTCGATCTATGGATTCCCTTATTAGGTTTGACCCTAATCCGGCAGATTTTCGTCGCCCTATTTCTAGGGTTGCAATCAACTCCGCTCAATTGTGTTGATCTACTCTTAGACAGGGACTTTTGCTCCACTGAATAAGCACATTGTACTTGAATCAATAACATGAATTATCAAACAAGAATAAGAACTC
The DNA here is from genome assembly GCA_005393395.2 of Gossypium australe. Taxonomy (NCBI): domain Eukaryota; kingdom Viridiplantae; phylum Streptophyta; class Magnoliopsida; order Malvales; family Malvaceae; genus Gossypium; species Gossypium australe. The sequence goes on along the minus strand of CM016614.1, from coordinate 21,027,258 downwards.
ACAATTAGGAATAAGCACAAGTATTTATCTCATAAGTCAAATAATAATAAGATCTATCTTAGGTTTTATTCCCTTAGGTATTTAAGGGATTTAGTTCATACTAATAGAGGGGAACATATTAGAATAGGGAAAACAACAAAACATAAGAAAACCCAAAAACTTCTAAAGAACATGATGGGAGATCCTCCATCTTGATGGAGATCCTTCTCCTAAGTTGCTCCCAACAGCTGTCTTGGAGTATTTTCTCCTTCTACTCGTCGACTATTCGACGTCCTGTCAAACTCCCCTTTTAGGTTGCCCCCTAGGGTGTTTATATAGGCTTTGAGATGCCTTTCTTGGCCCACAAGTAACCTTTTTCGAATAGAATTAAACCTAGGGATGGCAGGGACACGCCTATGTGACACACCCGTGGTGGACTCCTTCGGCTGTGGTCGATTCTTCTCGCCACCCACAGCCGTGTGATCTGCCCGTGGTTGATGGTCCAGGCCGTGTGATTTCCTAAGTAGGCCCATTTTGCCCCTTTTTGGCCCGTTTCTCGTTCTTTTCGACTTCCTAAGCTCTCTTAAGTATAAAACATGAAATTAAGAGATTAGGAGTATCGAATTCAAAAAATCCAATGGAAAATCATCCAAAATTAAGCCAAGCATGGGGTTAAAATATTTGTAAATTATGGTTTATTAAATATCCCCACACTTAAGACTTTGCTTGTCCTCAAGCAAAATCCTCAACTCACAATTAAAATTAACTTCCTCAAATCATAATTCTTATCGATAATGTTTCATCATAATTCATAGATAATTCATACATTGATAATTTAAGTAAAAGAGTCCTAAAGATTCAAACAATCTAAGTCATAAATTTTTATAGCACGAAAACATAGGTGCCTCCCCTTACCTAAATAGTTATCTCTGATTCAAAGCCGACAAGAATTGACATCCTCACTAAAGATTCACTCAAATCACTCAAGGTGATTAAGGTTCAAATTAAGCACTCAAAAGTCAAATATGAAAATTTAATCCCACAAGCTTGCATGAAAATCAAATCTCCACCACTAGAAAATGAGATGATATACAAATCAAAAGGTCTTAAAGGGTTGTAATGGGGCTTGGATTTAAAGGTGTGGATACAGGCTGAATTAGAAGGTTAAAATCGAGATTGATTTGACAATTTACATAACTAGAAAAATAACTAATACTGAATAATTACATTGATTGAAAACTTATTACTAAATAACACGAGCTTCTTCTAACGAAATGGAATTAACAGTTTTAGCTCATAATCACTAATAATTAATAAATCTTCAACTTTTTTTAAGAACATACAATGATAAGTGATAAACCGTAAAAGTAACATATTTTAAGCCCACATTTAGCAAGCTTTTGGATGATTTATCCCTTAATTTATGTAAAAAGATGCTCTTAATCCTTCCTTTTCATGTTTTATACTTAGGAAAGCACCCGAGGATGAAAAAAAGAGAAACGAGCTTAAAACCGACCAAATTGGGCCAAAATAGAAATCGACACGGCCTGAGCCCAAGACCACACGGCCGTGCCTCATTAAAAGTCCGAACACGGCCTAAAAATGACTCACACGGGTGTGTGCCATGGTCATGTCCCTGTCGTGGAAAAGAGAAATTTCACTCTGATTTGGATACTTAGGGGCAAAGAAACACATTCCGAAGCCTATATAAACACTCTAAGTATGACCAGAAAAGGGGGAACCCAAGGCTTTAGTCAGGGGGCGGTTAGTAGGCTAAAGAGCCGAGCCAGAAAGGTCAGATTTGTGAAAATCACTCGTAGATAGCCAGTTGATCCATCTCAAGAAGTCGAAATTATACTCAAGACGGAGGATCTCTCCTTCAATTCCTTTAGGAGATTTTAGGGATTTCTTATGTTTTGTTTTATCTTTTCTTCTGAGATGTTTTCTTTTATTGTTATGAACTAAACCCTCAGATACCTGAGGGGGATGAAACCTAAGATGAATCTTGTTATCGTTTGCTGAACTATATGATAAATGTTTGACTTGTTCTTGGTTATGTGTTCTTAATTCCTGTGTTGATATTTTCGGGATATTAATTCAAGTATGATGTGCTTAGGTGGAGGAGCAAAAGTCCTTGCCTAAGAGTAGATCTAGCATAATTAAGCGGAGTTGATCACGTGCCTAGAGATAGGGTGACGAGATTTTGCCGGGTTAGGGTGAAACCTAATACGGAAGCCCATAGATCGTGTTAATGCGATTCTTGGGGTTTTAATTAGAAAGAGATTTCAATTAATCAACCTAGGGTTAGACGTTAGTCGCCTCGAGAGAGGGATTAATATAACTTAGGGAATCTTACGGATCAAATCAAGTGAATAAATCGTCTGGTTCAGAGTTAGATAACAAGTGAAGTCTAGGTGGATTCTTCCTTGGGTGTCGTCTTAATCAATTGGTTTTTCTCAAGTTATTTTTCCAAATTCTTTCTCTTTGTCTTTGCATCTTTAGTTTAGTAGTTAATTAATTTAGAAGATAAATAAATCCCTTTACTATTAGGCTAAATAATAAAAAGAGAGTCTGTATTAGTATTTTTGGTTCCTTTGGGTTCGACATTCCGATCTTGCCTAAGCTATACTACTGTTCGATAGGTGCGCTTGCCTTAAAAATTGTTGTCAGAGTTAGTTTCTAGGTTCGATCATTCTTTTTGTAAATTTTAAGATTCGACAGACACGATCAATAAGAAAGAACTTTAACAACTAAAATAGAGAACATAGTTAGGCAACTGCTCAATTCAAATCTCGACAAAAAGGGACGTCAAAAGATTAGGGGAATTAAATTTTTTTTTTTGGGTTAATATTAATGGGTGAGTCAAGAAATGGTTTATTAGGCTAAAAACAAATTCACTAGGGGTTAATTATGGAGGTAGGCTTTTTGGGATAAGTGGGTTAAATCCTAGGTGCCTTTATCATTTCAGTATATCAAATAAAAATGTGGTCTCGACATGTATAATCGAAGCAAGTTCTAGAATAACAAATCAATATTGACACACACATAATCAATAAAGTGAGCAAGAAAAATATATGCTCTAAGAGGCTCAAAGATTCAAAAAAATTATGGTTTTTGATGTCAACCTTATAAATTTCGAAATTCAAAGTAATATTTAAGATTAGGGAAACAACCTAAAAATTTTAATTACCAAAAATAGACTTATCATGCTTGATTCTCTAATATCTTAAAGTTTAAATCATCAATGCACAATTATCTATGACTTAATCCGAAACATATAAATGAAAATCATAAGTCAGTAGAAGTTTCATTCTAATAGTAAATATGAGAAAGTTACTTAAGAACAAGATATAGTTCAGTATTGTTGACACCTCCCCACACTTAAGACGTACATTGTCCTCAATGTACAAAGATAGATATCTACAATATATAAAATCATAAGATAGGGAGAGAGGTGAACTTCTTGAATTTTGGATGGAGTCAAGGAAAAGAAAAGGTAAGTTGGGCATAGATGAAGGTGGAGGTGGATACTAGGGCCGTGGTGTGGCCGTTCCTTAATAGCCCTTTGAACCTAAATTGAAGAAATTAAAATATAATAATATAAATTAAAGACAAGAAAGATAAACGGAAGGAAAATAAAGGAGAAGAGAAAAGGAAAAGAAAAATTGAATGGACTCCAAGGTCCTTGTCTTGTCGAGGTAATGAAGCGGCCGGCATGAACTTATGTAGATCGGTCTCGTACGGGGAGACTGTGTTAGTGTCCTTTTTCTTTTTTGACATGGGGATGGTGGTGTAGAGGGAGACTGAGGGAAAGGGAAAAAGGAAAATGAAAGGGAAAAAATAAAAGAAAGAGAGAGGGGTGTGGTGGTTAGGGTTTGGGAGAAGAAGAAATTGGGGAGAAAGGGAGAAGAAGGGGGTTTTAAATAGGAATCAGGGACCTGAATATTGCCCACGCCCGTGTTCCATGGGTGTGTTAGGTCACACGGCCGTATCGCACGACCGTGTGCTGCTTCGTTCATTTCTACTACAGCCGTGTAGAGGTTTCCACGCCCATGTTGTTTGATCAGTATCGACCACGGCCTACAGACACAGGCGTGCTTCATACCAGTGTGACTTTCTCAGTGTCTACCACGGTCGTATTGCACGACCGTGGCATTGTATCGCCACCTGTGGTTTGGGGAAAATTTCCGTCCTTGGTTCGTACGGTCTCTACTACGCCCATGTTTCTTTTCGTAGTGTCCACACGGCCACGCCCGTGTGCAAGGCCGTGTGGATAGAGAAACTTGCGCTTTATTAATTTGATTAGTTTTGAGTTAGGTGCTAAAAATTGAAAATATGACATTAGTGAAGTTAGTACTCGGGTTGCCTCTCGAGAAGCACTCGTTTAAAGTCTTAAGCTAGACTTACCTCTCATTCGGGTATTCATGGTGGTTTGAGGAGTTGAAATTCCTCTCCCTTGCTATCAGTTCTATGATCACTATATAGTTTGAGTCGAGTGGCGTTTACCTTAAAAGTGCCGCATGTAGGATTAGTTAACTCGACTGTTCCGTATGGGAAGACATTGAGTACCGTGAAAGGGATCTCTTCGTTTGTGTTAAGATCTAAAGTGACGATTCGAGGGTCTTTTGTATCCAGCAATACCTGATCTCCTATCTTAAACTGGGTTGTCCCATCTTTAAGTTTGACATGGTTTTGCTTTGGTTCTTCGTGTTTTTTCAGTTTTTCCTTGATGTGTGTCCGCCATTCATCTAGCTCATCAATTTGTAACCTTCGTTCCTCATGAACAGTTGTATTCTCAGTATGAACACTAGATCCTGGCTCTATTATCTTTTCCTGAGAGATTTCCTGCAAAGAACATTGAACGTTGAGTTTATTTATATTAACAGGACTTGTATTCTCTTGATTATTCGATATTCTGTTAGAATCATGCGCTTTGAGTTTAATCATGTCATCGCCTACACGAAGTGTTACTTTCCCTGTGTCAACATCGATAATGGTCCTAGCAGTTGCTAAAAAGGGCCATCCTAATATTAAAGGAACATCATTATCCTCATTCATATCTAAAATAACAAAGTCTACTGGGAATACGAATTTGCCAATTTTTACTAGCACATCTTCAATTATACCCCTGGGAACTCTAATGATTTTATCAGCTAATTGAATGCTCATCCTAGTTTGTTTGGGTTTCCCAAGACCTAGCTGTTTAAACATTTTATAAGGCATAACATTGATGTTTGCCCCTAAATCAGCTAAAGCATTATTAACAGATAAACTACAAATTAAACATGGAATTGTAAAACTCCCTGGATCTTTTAATTTTCGTGGTAGTTTATTTTGTAAGATTGCTGAGCACACTGCATTTCGCTCCGCATGTGATGCCTCGTCTAACTTCCATTTATTGGTCAGAAGCTCTTTTAAATATTTTCTTGAATTAGGTATCTACGAAAGAGCTTTAAGAAACGATAAGTTAATATGTAGTTTTTTTAAGAGTTTAAGAAATTTACCAAATTGTTCATCTGTGCGATCTTTCTTCACCACATTGGGGTATGGCACACGAGGTTTGTACTCTATAATTATCGGTTTTGGCTTATCATGGCTTACCCCAACCTTACCTTCCTTTACAACATTCTCTTGCCCCAATTTTGGTTCATCTAACCATTCACTATCGTGAGCAGTTATGGCTTGAAGTTGCTCCTTTGGGTTAGTTTCAGTGTTGCTTCGTAAGCTACCTTGTGGTCGTTCTAAGATCAGCTTAGCAAGCTGTCCTAGTTGGCACTCGAGCCCCTGAATTGATGCCTGTTGATTTTTAAGTGCTGTTTCGGTGTTTTAGAAACGAGTTTCTGAAACCGTGATGAACTTTGTTAGCATCTCCTCAAGGGTCGACTTTTTCTCTTGTGGGTAGGGTTGCTGTTGAAAGCCTGGAGGGGGCTGTTGTCTCTGATTTCCTTGGCCACCCCATGAGAAATTTGGGTGGTTCCTCCAACCTGGATTGTAAGTGTTACTATAAGGGTTAGTTTGAGGTCTAGAATTGTTACCCATATAGTTCATCTGTTCACTTTCTTCGCCAGGGTTGTAGGATGGATATTCTGTATTGCTCATCCCTCCTCCATTCGTATCACAGTGCATAACCGGATGTACCTACGAAAAACCACACAAACCATCAATTTTCTTACTTAAAAGTTCTACCTGATTTGATAGCATGGTTACTGCGTCGAGGTTGAAAACACTGGTGGCTTTTGTTGGCTTTGTCCTTGTAACTTGCCACTGATAGTTATTCAATGACATCTCCTCTATAAACTCATAAGCTGCTTTAGGGGTCTTATTATTTAATGTTCCACCGGCGGCTGAATCAATCAACTGCCTAGTTGAGGGCTTCACACCGTTGTAAAAGGTTTGAACCTGTAATCATAAAGGTAACCCATGGTGTGGGCACCTTCTTAATAAATCCTTGTATCTCTCCCATGCATCGTAAAGTGTCTCTAGATCCATCTGCACAAAAGAAGAAATATCATTCCTCAACTTAGCCATTTTAGTCGGCAAAAAATATTTTAACAAAAATTTTTCGGTCATTTGATCCCATGTAGTGATTGATCCTCGTGGTAACGAGTTCAACCATTGTTTAGCTTTGTTTCTCAACGAGAAGGGAAACAACCAAAGGCGAATGGCATCATCAGAAACGACATTAATTTTGAACGTATCGCATAATTCCAGAAAGTTCGCCAAGTGATTGTTTAGATCCTCATCCTGCAAACCATCAAACTGAAGAAATTGTTGAATCATCTGTATAGTGTTAGGTTCCAGTTCAAAATTATTTGCAGCAATAGTAGGTCTAACAAACTTGATTCAGTTCCTGTTAAATTAGGTTTAGCATAATCATACATAGTACGAGGAGCATGATTTTGATTCACCAGATTTGCGGCAACCACAGGAGGTAGCGGATTATTATCAGCCATCTCTTCGGTAGTGTTGGTATCGTCCTCTTGCTCTTCTTCTATGTATTGTAGGCTTCGCCGTATTTCTCTTCGGTTTCTGTGAATGGTACCTTCTATATCACTGTCAAAAATCAAGGGTCCTGACGGGTTCCTTCTAGTCATAAACTAGAATTACCTGCCAGAAGCAAATAAAGAAAAATTAGCAAAGTTAAAAATAATATAAATATAAATTTCAAATAAATAAAATGGCTAAAGTAAAAAAAATTTAGTTTTCCTAATATCTTAGTCCCCGTCAACGACGCCAAAAACTTGATGGAGCTCGAAACTAACTATTATTTTGACAAAGGCAAGCACACCTATCAAACAGTAGTATAGTTATGGTGAGTCCCAAATATCGTATCCTCAAGGACTAAAATTGCTAGTAATGACTATCTTTTTATTATCTAGCCTAATAATTAAGGGGATTTATTTTTAATCTAAATTTAACTAACTAATTTAACCAACTAAATTATTATGAACGCGATAGGGAGTGAATTGGGAAAATACTTTTAGACAACTTATATGAGATAGGCAATACCTAAGGAAGAATCCACCTAGACTTCACTTATTACTTTTGATTCATGCGATTTATTCACCTGACTTAATCCGTAGAAATCCCTGATTTATGTTAATGCCTCTTTCAACACTAAAAACAATTGACTCTAGGTTAATTAATTGAAACCTCTTTCTAATTAAAACCCTTATTGTCGCATTAACTCGATCTAAGGATTCCCTTATTAGGTTGACCCTAATCCGGCAGATTCTCGTCGCCCTATTTCTATGGTTGCAATCAACTCTGCTCAATTGTGTTGATCTACTCTAAGATAGGGACTTTTGCTGTAACACCCTTAACCCAAAACCGTCGCCGAAATAGAGTTAAGAGGCATTACCAGACAATAAAATTATTTACAACCCAATTACGACACTAAGTCAATCATCATCATAATACATCAAACATAAACAAATAGTCCCTTATTAAGGAGTATAAGACCTTAAACACATGTTAGGGAGGGGTCGGGACTAAACCAAAACACAAACAGAAACTTCTCGAAAATTTAAAACTTTTCTAGGTTTCAGGGGATACACGCCCGTGTGGGTAGGCCGTGTGCCTCCCACGGCTGCTAGACACACCCGTGTGTCCTCCCTGTGGTCGAAACCGACTTAGCTCCCACAGCCACCAAGCACGCCCGTGTACTTTGGCCGTGGTCAATCCTATTGAAAACAACACGACTACCAGGCACGTCCGTGTGCCATGGTCGTGTGCTCTTAGGCCATATACTGATTTACGCCCACGGTCACCAGGCACACCCGTGTGCCACCACCGTGTGGCAAAAATAGGCCATTTGCAAGGCCAAAATGCCACCCACATGGGTCAATCCTACAAGCACATTTGAGCATCTTTATACACACAATTTGGCAACTAATTTCTTGTCCAATAATCATCATATCATCACATATAATCTCATTTCTAAGCATGCCATTTAACACAACCAAATTACATGTAAATCTAGGTATAAATCATCCATAACTTTACTAAATCACCAAGGCATTAATTTGTCATTGAACTCACCATTTATAAGCTAATTCATTACCAACATGCTATATCAAAATATGCACCACATACCATATTCACTCATGCATTACTAATATTTAGCTAGCCATATCACATGGCTATTTACACATCTCAAATATGAGTCCAAACAACTAGCCTATACATGCCATATTTCAACTATGTACATCTTTCCAAAAGTACAAAAATAAAATGCCGATAGTGTGATTGAGATGCTGACGATTCCCGGATCTGAGCTAGCTTTACTGACACTGCAAAGCAGAGAAACAATTCACACAGTAAGCTTTATAAAGCTTAATAAGTTCGTAACATAAAACATTAAACTAAAACAACCATCACGTAGATCAATTCTCTCCTAATCATACCATATCATCCATAGCTAAAATTATTCATTCATCCATTCATAGCTTTATCTATAAACTCATCAACCACAAAGGTTCAACACATACCTTAGCTAACACATAGTTATTCAATTTCCAAGCTACTCAATGCTTGATATTACAAATCATCATCCTCTGATATTCTTTCAATTTAACCGCACACTTAGTGCCATATACATGGTCGATACATATTAGTCATTGCACACTTAGTGCCTAATCTTTCAACCGACTTATTTCCGTATCGCACACACAATGCCACGTCAAATAATTGAAGCTTTCATAACATCGCACACATAGTGCTATTCATCTCGGTCACATTTCTGAATATGCACACTTAGTGCCACAAAACTCAAGCTATCATATAGCATTCGCATTTCAATAATATCATACCGAATCATTTCATAACATTAAACATAGCTAAATACATGTATTATGTCCGAACTTACCTCAGGCGTCGAACTATCGAAGTGGTCGATTAATCGAGCACTTTATCTTTGCCTCGATCTCGATTCGAACCTCTTCTCTCTTGGTCTATACACATTCATATTCAGTCCATTCAATTACCAAATCATTCATTTTAATCCAAACACACATATTTAGGGCATTTTACACAATAGCCCTCACATTTTCACATTTCGACACTTTAGTCCTTTATTCATAAAATCATCAAATACACATAATTAGCTTGCACCCATGCTTAACCGAATTTTGCTTGTGTTCATACAACCCTCACACTTCATTTATTTCACATTTTAATCATTCAAAATGCTATTTTCTCAATTTAGCCCTAATTAGCTAAATTCATCAAAACTCCAAGAACAAAACATGTTCATTGAACACATATCTTTCATTTAACACCAACACTCATCACAAAGCTCACCATTTCATCAATGGCACATTTCATAAACATCATCAATTCACAAAATTTGAGCATGGGTTTTGTAACACCCCTAACCCATATCCGTAACCGGATTAGGGTTACGAGGCATTTACAAAGGAAATACAGCTTTCATATATTCATATAATCACATGGAACCTATCCACAAATACATATACAGATATATCATTTTACTAATTAAATATTAGTCTTAAATTATTAATCACACCTGATATACTAATCATATCTCAAAGTTCAATCAAATTCATTTCAATTCTATATCATTTTATCAAATCAATATACATGTCTTAAAATACATACATAAATCATGAGCTTATCATTATAATGACATATTCGAACTACATATAATGTTTATTAGCCATGTGCAAATGCAATTCAAAACCAAATATACATACGAGTACATTTGCTAATTAATACCTTGTATTGCCGAATACATAATTCATGATATTAATCTTTTATTAATTCATTTAAGCAAAAACATGCAACTTAATACACATCACTTACTTACTTAAGCAATTGGCCGAATATACAAAGTCCCATTTATGACATTTCATGTTTATTACCTAACACAAGTCGAGTTTGGTGATTTCTTGCACCTAGTAAAATTCAAACAATCTCACAAGCCATTTATAAATAAAAAAAATGTATATAAATCATAGTTATACACATTTCTATATTCGAACCTAAGCCCAACCAACTAGTTCTTTGAGCATATTAACTACATTTGACTATAGCACCTAGACTTGGCCGCATATACATGCATACAATATACAACGTAACCTCCCTTTTTCAAATTTATTTAATCAAAGCCACATTGAATACATGATCATAAGGAAATACTATTAACCTAACACACACATGAACTAATATATCCATTGGAATTGCATAAGTATACTCAATTTTTCCACCACATGCTTTTATCTCAATTAAACACTCTAGTGCTCAACTTTAAATATTCATGCATAGACATTTTCACTACCATCATCAACTCAACTTAACTACTCAATATAACTGTCATAATATATACTTTCAAGCTAAACCTAAACATAACAAGAGCACACAACCAAGAACATTTATTCAAACCAATCTATCTAACACACAAGTAAAGTTTCAGCCAAGAGTAATAGCCATTTCGCAAGGCTAAACATATATATACAAGATCTAATACCATTTTAACGACATAACCTAGCTAATACATGCCTTTCGAATCAAACTAGATTTAAGTACCAAAAGAGTTGATAGTGTGGACAACTTTCTTGACGATCCCTTTGAGCTTGTAGCCTTAACTGAATCTATAAAACAGAGGAGAACATTTCACACAAGTAAGCTTACTAGCTTAGTAAGTCCTAAACTCATAATAATATAACATTCAATCACTTAAACATTTAAATATATTTATTTAAACAGGACCGAATACTAACAGTTCATTAACCTAAGTAATTGTACTTGATTTCCATAAACTTGTATCTCTTCAAAGCACAAAATAAATATATTACAAGAATCACATGCTCCAAGTCATATAAGTACAGCATTCATGACGGCCATGTTATCGTACTAAAATTTCTTTTCACTCTTAGCATTACTATTTGAAAACCGAATCTCCACAATAGTACATTCAAGCTCTATTTCAATCATATAATACTCATACACATCAACCTTAATCTCAAATGTACATAATACTGTTCTTATAGTATTAACTCGACTCAAGTAACCTTAAACATAACTTACCTTGCTTGCTTACCTGAGCCTTTAACTAGATACATTAACTATGTTTTGCCTTGAACAAAATTCGGTTTATCCTTTGTAAAACACATCACCGGCATCAAGCCTGCTAGGCGTCAAAGCCCGATAAATACCACCGGCACAAGGCCTGCTAGGCTCAGAGCCCGTAATAAGTCACCGACACTAGGCCTGCTAGGCTTAAAGCCCGATACAAATCACCGGCACATGGCCTGCTAGGCATTTAGCCCGATACAAATCACCGGCACATGGCCTGCTAGGCATTTAGCCCGATACAAATCACCTCAATTGTCCATTTAATACACATTACTTATTGCTAAATCACAACATCAAATATACTTCATTTCAACATCACATTTCAAGCTAAACAAGCTTATTCATAATAAAATTTACAATTACATTTCAACTTAGCCTTATTCGAACATTCGGCTATCACCTCAATTCATATTCAAATTTATCAAATAATATCACTAAAAAAGTTCATGAATAACTCTTTGATATATTTTAACTTAAGGACTTACCTCGGTTGTCGATAGACCGTGTAAATCGGCTATTCGAGAACCTTTGTCTTTCCCCGATCCAATTCCGTTTTTCTTTGTTCTTGATCTAAACATATCAAAAGTAATCTCATTCAAGCACATTTCGTTTCAATTTAGTCCCAAAACACATAAATGGGAAAATTACTATTTTACCCTTAATTTTTCACAACTTTGCAATTTAGTCCTATTTGCATAACACACAAAATACACCAAATTAGCTAAGACTATACAAGGGCCGAATATTCCTAGGGACTTTACAAGTCCTCACATTTCATTTATTTTGCAAATAGGCTCCTCTAAAATTTTATTTTTACAATTTAGCCCTAAATACTCAATTTCATCAAAACTTCCAATACAAAACATACTAATCTTTTACATATCTTTCATCTAAAATCATCAAATATCAAAAACCACATGAACACAACAATGGCCGAACATCAAGCATGCTTAGATTTAAAAATTTTAACATGGGTCAGTTGCGGTTCGAAGCAACGATCTCAAAAACGTAAAAATTATCAAGAATCGAAATCAAACTAACCTTGAATTTGTGATTGAAGTTGCCGAAATTCAAAGGAAGCAAAACCCCATTTCTTTTCTAAACATTAGGCCAAAACAAATAAAGATGATAATGGCCATTTTTTTATGTTTTAATTAACATATATATTAAAAATAACTTGGTTTACCAAATTAACCTTTATACTAAAATAATAACCATATAAAACTTAAGGTTATACTAGACTTTTGCCACCCACTAACTCATAAAATGGGTTAATTTCACTTTTAATACTCCATATTAAAAAGCCATCCACATATAAGCACTTTTCACTTTAACATGCAACTTTTATGCATTACGCGATTAAGTCCTTTTAATCAAATTAAGCACTTAAACGATAAAATTTTCATACGAAACTTTCACACACATCAATTCACATATAATAGACTCAAAATATAATATTAAAATATTTCTCGGACTCAGATTCGTGGTCCCGAAACCACCGTTCCGATTAGGGTCAAATTCGGTCTGTTACAACTCTCCCCCCTTTAGGATTTTCGTCCCCGAAAATCTTACCGTTAAACAAGGTCGGATATTGTTGCCTCATTGAATCCTCAGGCTCCCACGTAGCCTCTTCAACTCCGTGACGATTCCATAGAACCTTCACTAACAGAATTCTTTTATTTCTCAACTCTTTTATTTCCCGAGCTAAGATACGGATCGGTTCTTCATCATATGTCAAATCAGATTGGATTTCAATCTCTGCCGGTGTGATCACATGAGACGGATCTGATCTGTACTTACGAAGCACCGAAACGTGAAATACGTCATGTATCTTTTCTAACTCAGAGGGCAATCTCAATCTATAAGCAGCAGGCCCAATACGTTCAATGATTTCATACGGTCCGATAAATCTCGGACTCAACTTGCCTTTCCGACCAAATCGGAGTACTTTCTTCCACGGGGAAACTTTTAAGAATACACGATCTCCTACCTGAAATTCAATGTCTTTACGTTTCAAACCAGCATAGGACTTTTGTCGATCTGATGCAGCTTTCAAATTATCTTTGATTATGGCCACTTTCTGTTCAGTCTCTTTAATCAAATCAACCCCGTGTATCTTATTTTCGCTGAGCTCAGTCCAGTATAATGGTGTTCGACATTTTCGCCCGTATAAGGCTTCATAAGGTGCCATTTTGATACTTGATTGAAAGCTATTATTATAAGCAAATTCAATCAAAGGTAGGTATCATTCCCATGTACCTTCAAACTCGAGAACGCAACATCTCAACATGTCCTCAAGTATCTGAATAGTTCGCTCAGACTGACCGTCTGTGTGCGGATGGAAGGCTGTACTAAAATGAAGTTTAGTACCTAAAGCATCTTGCAACTTCTTCCAAAACCGCGATGTGAATCTCTGGTCTCTGTCTGAAACAATAGAACTCGGTACACCATGCAATCTCACAATCTGTGATACATACAATTCAGCAAGTTTATCAAGTGAATAGTCTGTACGTACTGGCACAAAATGAGCTGATTTAGTCAGCCTATCAACTATAACCCAGACGGCATCATTCCTACTCGGTGTCATAGGGAGACCGGATACAAAATCCATTGTAATTCTATCCCATTTCCATTCAGGTATCATGATTGGTTGAAGTAGTCCGGATGGCGCTTGATGCTCAGCTTTTACTTGCTGACAGATTAAACACTTAGAAACAAATTCAGATATATCCCGTTTCATGCCAGGCCACCAATAAAACTGTTTCAAATCATTATACATTTTCGTGCTACACGGATGTATCGATAGTCGACCACTATGAGCCTCACTCAGAATCATCTGAATCAAATCTGAGTTCTTCGGAACACATATTCGGCTTTTAAAATTCAAACAGTCATTTGCATCAATTTGAAAATCTGATTCTCCATCTTTTTCACACTGAATTCGACTAGCAATCAAATCTTTGTCAACTTTCTGTGCATCACAAATCTGCTGAATAAACATCGGTCTTGCTTACAACTCGGCTATGATCGAACCATCTCCAGACATAGCCATCCGTGCGTTCATTGCACGAAGAGCAAACAGTGATTTCTGACTTAACGCATCTGCAACAACATTAGCTTTTCCCGGATGGTAGTCAATCACTAATTCATAGTCTTTCAACAGTTCTAGCCATCTGCGTTGTCTCAAATTCAGATCTTTCTGAGTCATCAGATACTTTAGACTTTTATGATCCGAATAAATGTGACATTTCTCGCCAAATAAGTAATGACGCCAAATTTTCAATGCGAAAACAATGGCTGCTAATTCCAGATCGTGAGTCGGATAATTTCTTTCATGCGGCTTCAATTGTCTCGAAGCGTAGGCTATAACTTTGCCTTCCTGCATCAAAATGCAACCCAACCCATTCAAAGAAGCATCACTAAAAACGACAAATTCTTTACCCGATTCAGGCTGAGCTAACACTGGAGCTTCGGTCAAAAGGGCTTTCAGCTGCTCGAAACTTTTCTGACACTTTTCTGACCACTCAAACTTGACATCTTTTTGTAGTAGCTTTGTCAAAGGTGTAGCTATTACAGAAAAAACTTTTACAAACCGTCCGTAATATCCCGCAAGGCCTAGGAAGCTTCGGATCTCTGAAACATTCTTTGGTGATTTCCAATCGAGTATGGCTGCTATTTTGTTTGGATCCACCCGAATACCTGATGCTGAAACAACATGACCCAAGAAGCTGACTTCACTCATCCATAACTCACACTTACTAAACTTTGTGTACAGTTGTTGATCTCGCAAAGTTTGTAGCACTAATCTCAAATGCTCAGCATGCTCGGTTTCATTTTTGGAATAGATTAGTATATCATCAATAAACACAACTACAAACCGATCCAAAAACTGCCTGAAAACCCGATTCATTAGATCCATAAAAACAGCAGGTGCATTAGTGAGTCCAAAAGGCATAACCAAAAACTCAAAATGTCCGTACCTCGTCCGGAACGCAGTCTTTGGCACATCTGTGTCTCTGACTCGCAACTGATAATAACCCGATCTCAAATCTATCTTCGAAAATACTGAAGCCCTTTTCAACTGATCAAACAAGTCATCAATTCGAGGTAACGGGTACTTATTCTTTATAGTTACCTTATTCAGTAGCCGATAATCAATACACATTCGCATCGTTCCATCTTTCTTTTTCACAAACAGAACTGGTGCACCCCAAGGAGAGAAGCTCGGTCGTGCAAAGCCCCTATCTATCAACTCTTGCAACTGCGCTTTCAACTCTTTTAACTTAGTAGGTGCCATCCGATACGGAGCTATCGAAATTGGAGTCGTTCCCAGTACTAATTCAATGCCGAACTCAATCTCTCGTACTGGTGGTAAACCCGGTAGTTCTTCAGGAAATACATCTGGGTATTCACATACAACCGATACAGCTTCAATCTGTTTCTCAGACAATTTATTATCCATTACATAAGCCAAATAAGCTTCGTACCCTTTTCTCACATACTTCTGGGCTAACATCGAAGATATTACTGTAGGAAACCCACTTAAGTCACTGGATTCAATTCTGATGATTTCCCCGTTCTGACATCTCAAATCAATAAGTTTTCTTTTGCAATTCACCACTGCATCATGTGAAGTTAACCAGTCCATTCCCAAATTTATATCAAACTCATCGAAAGGCAACAACATTAAATCAGCTGGGAAGCAAGAATCTCGAATCATCAACGGGCAACCTCTACACACTTTATTAACAAGCACACATCTACCCAAAGGGTTGGACACACGAATCACAAACTCAGTAGACTCAACTGGCAGAGTCTTACCGAATACTAGAGTTTCACACACATAAGAATGAGTCGAACCAGGATCAATCAATGCAATCACAATAGTATCATAAAGGGTGAAAGTACCAGTAATGACATCGAGGGAGGAAGCATCCTCTCGGGCTCGCGTAGCATAAGCTCTAGCTGGAGCTCTAGCCTCAGATCGAACTGCAGTGTTCTTCGTTCCTCTCTGACTACCACCTACATTGCCTGAATGTCTGGGTAGCCTGCCTCGCGCTGACGTGTTGCTCGACTTAATGTTCTGAACTGTATTCTGCTCAGCTAACATTGGACATTCTCTAATAAAATGATCTGACGATCTACATTTAAAACAAGACCGATCATGGAATCTACAACTCCCGGAATGCCATTTCCCACAGTGCTTGCATTCAACTCGATTCTGTGGAGCGTTACCAACACTGGCCATCGAGGTAGCTCGTGAGCCCACTAGAGGTCGATCACGTCTAGGTAAATTTGAAGTAGCTTTATGTCGGCTGAAGTCATCTCTGAACTTCTTAGATGTGGAATGGAAATTCTTACCCAACGATCTCTTACGAGTGTCTCTAGCTTCTGTCTCAGCCTTTCTTTTCTCCTTCCCGAGCTCTTCAGCTTTGCAAGCTCACTCGACTAATGTCACAAACTCTTTAATTTCAAGAATGCCAACAAGCAACTTTAAATCTTCATTCAAACCGTCTTCGAACCTTTTACACATAATGGCTTCAGTTGATACACATTCCCGAGCATATCGGCTTAATCTGACAAATTTTCGCTCATATTCAGTCACTGTCATCTGCCCCTGTTTTAGTTCAAGAAATTCTTTTCGTTTCTGGTCGATAAACCTATGGCTGATATATTTCTTGCGGAATTCATTCTGGAAGAAATCCCACGTCACTTTTTCTTTCGGAATCACTGATACTAGTGTATTCCACCTGTGATATGCAGTGTCCCGAAGTAAAGATATAGCACACTTCAAGCATTCCTCTGGAGTACAAGATAGCTCATCAAGTACCCGAATAGTATTATCAAGCCACATTTTGGCTCGTTCTGCGTCATCATCATCATTGGCCTTGAATTCTTCGGCCCAAACTTCCTGATTTTATCAATTGGAGGCCTACTAGATCTCATTGGATCTATTATTGAGGGTGCTGAAGGAATCGGAGTTGGATTATTCGGGGGTGGAGGTTGGGGTACAGCTGGGTTAGTCTGAATAAACTGGGTAAACCACTCGTTCATCATCTGGTAGAAGGCTTGTTTAGCCTCCCCCTCATGGCTACCCGAAACTGGTCGAGAGTCTACCGGCACTGATCCGTGTGCACGGTCAGGCGCTACACTCTCTACATCATCCGCTACAGCTCTTTCAGGATCAGTATCCATTTACTATATAAAACACAGTTCAAAATGTCAGAAGTCACCACACTATCAAATATACAATAAAAGGCATGTATAGCTAGATCCTCACGCGCTACAGTAGTCCTAGAATCGACTAAACCGTAAGCTCTGATACCAATAAAATGTAACACCCCTAACCCATATCCGTAACCGGATTAGGGTTACGAGGCATTTACAAAGGAAATACAGCTTTCATATATTCATATAATCACGTGGAACCTATCCACAAATACATATACAGATATATCATTTTACTAATTAAATATTAGTCTTAAATTATTAATCACACCTGATATACTAATCATATCTCAAAGTTCAATCAAATTCATTTCAATTCTATATCATTTTATCAAATCAATATACATGTCTTAAAATACATACATAAATCATGAGCTTATCATTATAATGACATATTTGAACTACATATAATGTTTATTAGCCATGTGCAAATGCAATTCAAAACCAAATATACATACGAGTACATTTGCTAATTAATACCTTGTATTGCCGAATACATAATTCATGATATTAATCTTTTATTAATTCATTTAAGCAAAAACATGCAACTTAATACACATCACTTACTTACTTAAGCAATTGGCCGAATATACAAAGTCCCATTTATGACATTTCATGTTTATTACCTAACACAAGTCGAGTTTGGTGATTTCTTGCACCTAGTAAAATTCAAACAATCTCACAAGCCATTTATAAATAAAAAAAATGTATATAAATCATAGTTATACACATTTCTATATTCGAACCTAAGCCCAACCAACTAGTTTTTTGAGCATATTAACTACATTTGACTATAGCACCTAGACTTGGCCGCATATACATGCATACAATATACAACGTAACCTCCCTTTTTCAAATTTATTTAATCAAAGCCACATTGAATACATGATCATAAGGAAATACTATTAACCTAACACACACATGAACTAATATATCCATTGGAATTGCATAAGTATACTCAATTTTTCCACCACATGCTTTTATGTCAATTAAACACTCTAGTGCTCAACTTTAAATATTCATGCATAGACATTTTAACTACCATCATCAACTCAACTTAACTACTCAATATAACTGTCATAATATATACTTTCAAGCTAAACCTAAACATAACAAGAGCACACAACCAAGAACATTTATACAAACCAATCTATCTAACACACAAGTAAAGTTTCAGCCAAGAGTAATAGCCATTTCGCAAGGCTAAACATATATATACAAGATCTAATACCATTTTAACGACATAACCTAGCTAATACATGCCGTTCGAATCAAACTAGATTTAAGTACCAAAAGAGTTGATAGTGTGGACAACTTTCTTGACGATCCCTTTGAGCTTGTAGCCTTAACTGAATCTATAAAACAGAGGAGAACATTTCACACAAGTAAGCTTACTAGCTTAGTAAGTCCTAAACTCATAATAATATAACATTCAATCACTTAAACATTTAAATATATTTATTTAAACAGGACCGAATACTAACAGTTCATTAACCTAAGTAATTGTACTTCATTTCCATAAACTTGTATCTCTTCAAAGCACAAAATAAATATATTACAAGAATCACATGCTCCAAGTCATATAAGTACAGCATTCATGACGGCCATGTTATCGTACTAAAATTTCTTTTCACTCTTAGCATTACTATTTGAAAACCGAATCTCCACAATAGTACATTCAAGCTCTATTTCAATCATATAATACTCATACACATCAACCTTAATCTCAAATGTACATAATACTGTTCTTATAGTATTAACTCGACTCAAGTAACCTTAAACATAACATACCTTGCTTGCTTACCTGAGCCTTTAACTAGATACATTAACTATGTTTTGCCTTGAACAAAATTCGGTTTATCCTTTGTAAAACACATCACCGGCATCAAGCCTGCTAGGCGTCAAAGCCTGATAAATAGCACCGGCACAAGGCCTGCTAGGCTCAGAGCCCGTAATAAGTCACCGGCACTAGGCCTGCTAGGCTTAAAGCCCGATACAAATCACCGGCACATGGCCTACTAGGCATTTAGCCCGATACAAATCACCGGCACATGGCCTGCTAGGCATTTAGCCCGATACAAATCACCTCAATTGTCCATTTAATACACATTACTTATTGCTAAATCACAACATCAAATATACTTCATTTCAACTTCACATTTCAAGCTAAACAAGCTTATTCATAATAAAATTTACAATTACATTTCAACTTAGCCTTATTCGAACATTCGGCTATCACCTCAATTCATATTCAAATTTATCAAATAATATCACTAAACAAGTTCATAAATAACTCTTTGATATATTTTAACTTAAGGACTTACCTCGGTTGTCGATAGACCGTGTAAATCGGCTATTCGAGAACCTTTGCCTTTCCCCGATCCAATTCCGTTTTTCTTTGTTCTTGATCTAAACATATCAAAAGTAATCTCATTCAAGCACATTTCGTTTCAATTTAGTCCCAAAACACATAAATGGGAAAATTACTATTTTACCCCTAATATTTCACAACTTTGCAATTTAGTCCTATTTGCATAACACACAAAATACACCAAATTAGCTAAGACTATACAAGGGCCGAATATTCCTAGGGACTTTACAAGTCCTCACATTTCATTTATTTTGCAAATAGGCCCCTCTAAAATTTTATTTTTACAATTTAGCCCTAAATACTCAATTTCATCAAAACTTCCAATACAAAACATACTAATCTTTTACATATCTTTCATCTAAAATCATCAAATATCAAAAACCACATGAACACAACAATGGCCGAACATCAAGCATGCTTAGATTTAAAAGTTTTAACATTGGTCAGTTGCGGTTCGAAGCAACGATCTCAAAAACGTAAAAATTATCAAGAATCGAAATCAAACTAACCTTGAATTTGTGATTGAAGTTGCCGAAATTCAAAGGAAGCAAAACCCCATTTATTTTCTAAACATTAGGCCAAAACAAATAAAGATGATAATGGCCATTTTTTTATGTTTTAATTAACATATATATTAAAAATAACTTGGTTTACCAAATTAACCTTTATACCAAAATAATAACCATATAATACTTAAGGTTATACTAGACTTTTGCCACCCACTAACTCATAAAATGGGTTAATTTCACTTTTAATACTCCATATTAAAAAGCCATCCACATATAAGCACTTTTCACTTTAGCATGCAACTTTTACGCATTACGCGATTAATCCTTTTAATCAAATTAAGCACTTAAACGATAAAATTTTCATACGAAACTTTCACACACATCAATTCACATATAATAGACTCAAAATATAATATTAAAATATTTTTCGGACTCGGATTCGTGGTCCCGAAACCACCGTTCCGATTAGGGTCAAATTCGGTCTGTGACAGGTTTTGTAGAGCACAAAGCAACAATTACAAAAACATAGAAATTATTAAAAACCGAGTCAAAACATACCTTGAATTTGAATCAAGTCGAAAATACCAAAGCTAAAACCCCTCTTTTTCTTTCTAAAATCGGTGGAAGAAGATGAATACTTCCACTATCAATTTCCTTTTTGTTTTATTATTATTACCATATTTAACATTTTACTCATTTGCCCTTTCATTAAACATATAAAACAAATATTTACTAAGGCTAATTTGTCATTTAGCCATCCACTATCTTTATTAATGGCTTAATAACAACATAAGGCCTCCACCTTAAAAATCCAACAACTTTTAAGTACTTATAATTCAGCACATAGCTTTTACTCTTTACGCGATTAAGTCCTTTCTCTTAATTCGGCACACAGTTGATAAAATTACCACACAGACTATATCACATACTATTCACACAGAAAATAATATTAAATTATCATTACGACCTCAGATTTGTGGTCTCGAAACCACTTTTCTGACTAGGGTCTAAACTGGGCTGTTACATTTGCTCCGCTGAATAAGCACATTCGACTTGAATCAATAACTTGAATTATCAAACAAGAATAAGAACTCACAATTAAGAATAAGCACAAGTATTTATATCATAAATCAAATAATAATAAGATCTGTCTTAGGTTTCATCCCCTTAGGTATTTAAGGGATTTAGGTATTTAAGGGATTTAGTTCATATTAATAGAGGGGAACATATTAGAATGGGAAAAACAAGAAAACATAAGAAAACCCAAAAAATTCTAAATAACTTGATGGGAGATCATCCGTCTTGATGGAGATCCTTTTCCTAAGCTGCTCTCGACGGCTATCTTGGAGTATTTTCTGCCTTCTACTCGACGTCCATTCGACGTCCTATCGACCTCTCCTTTTAGGTTGCCCCCTAGGGTGTTTATATAGGCTTTGAGATGCCTTACTTGGCCCACAAGTAACCTTTTTCGAATAGAATTAATCCTAGGGACGGCAGGGACACGCCCGTGTGACACGCCCATGGTGGACTTTTTCGGCCGTGGTCGATTCTGCTCGCCACCCACGGCTGTGTGATTTACCCGTGGTCGATGGTCCAAGCCGTGTGATTTCTTAAGTAGGCCCATTTTGCCCCTTTTTGGCCCGTTTCTCGTTCTTTTTGACTTCCTAAGCTCTCCTGAGTATAAAACATGAAATTTGATTAGGAGTATTGAATTCAACAAATCCAATGGAAAATCATCCAAAATTAAGCCAAGCATGGGGTTAAAATATGTGTAAATTATGGTTTATTAACACCTGTTTGCTAACACTGGCAAAAACTCTTGAGCACCAACCTACATTCATCATATTTCTCCATCAGTCCCCTTTTGAACAAGACCAATACTTAATAAATCTTTTCATTATTATACTAATCAAAGAGGCTCTAAACCCTTACCTTGATCAATCAATAAAAGGCCACACTCCTATTCCATTGCTAGAAATTATCCACTAGGCCTTAGGGAAACCCTGCATAAGAATCAAATCTTATCAAACACCCATTCGAACGAATAGTTTAAGCTAAACGAGTCCTCACTTACTGACAGCGCAAAGTCTGTAGTTGAAGAGAAAAAAGTAATCGGCCTACACCCCTTTTAAGGGTTGAAAAAAAAATGATGGAGATAATATAGGGCAACAGTACTCCTATTTAAAAATGACAGAAAACATATGATGTTAGAAGAAGAAAAAGCCCTTAACGTTAAGGAGAAACCAGAAGAAAAACCACGAGCACTTACCCTTTTTGTCAGAAGACTTTTGTAAGCCGAAATGATAATACCACTAAAAGAACAAGAGAATATTCAACCAAGTATCCCAAAAGAGAAGGACGAAGAATAGAGTTTAGTATTCGACAAGTGTTAGAGAAAAATGTAAAAAAAAAACTATTGAAAGGGGAGGAGAACGAGAATGGAGGAGAGGAGAAGAGAAAAAGACCCGAAAGGTACAGAGAGGCACTTGACTTACCAGAAGTTGACAAAAAGTGCAAACGATAGAAAAATAGATGCTAGAGGAAGAAAAGTGGAGAAGAAGAGAAGAATTCAAGAGAGTAGAAAAAAATAGATTCGACAAATGACATTAAAGAATTCGGTAAAGGGGTTAAAACATGACCGAATGGCTAGAGGCTCCAAAGGCAACCGAATGGTTAAGAAGAATCCCATTTCGGCACCACTACTCCCACCAAATTCGAATTCCCCTCTTTTCCCCTAAAATCACTCCTGTTCACAAACCTCAACAACTGAAAATCCCCCTTTTCACTCCCCAAATTCGGCTAACAACAACCCCATTCAAATCTGTTCAAACTTCTGATGTTTCGGTCAAACACAATCTCTTCTCATGGCCAACAGTAAAAATAATCTCCATTTGCATAAACAGGGATTCGAACCCCAGACCACTAGTACACTCCACACGCCACTTTCCACCTTTACCAGCAGACTCCTTGTGTCATGATTTCACCAAAAATATTTATAAAGCCTTCAAGCTAAGGCCAAGATTCACTTAAGAGCAAAAAGCAAAAATTTTGCTAAAGCCCAGGTTTGAACCCAGGACTTTTCCAACACTCTTAACTCTTCCTAAATCACTTAGCCACTAAAGCAAACAAGAAATTTGTCATTTCCTTGTACACATAAATTTTTATGTGCAATCTCCTAGCTGACCCTACGCTCAAGGCCCATTCCTTCTAGGCCCAAATTCGGGGTGTTTGATAAGCCGTAAAAGTAACATATTTTAATCTTACATTTAGCATACTTTTGGATGATTTATCCTTTGATTTATGTAAAAAGGAGCTCTTAATCCTTTCTTTTCATGTTTTATACTCAGGAAAGCACCCAAGGATGAAAAGAACGAGAAACGGGCTTAAAACGGACCAAATTGGGCCAAGAGAGAAATTGACACGGCCTGGCCCAAAGCTAACACGGCCGTGCATAATTAAAAGTCCAAGCACGGCCTAGCCACGATCCACACGGGCTTGTGCCATGGCCGTGTCCCTGTCCCTGGAAAGAGAAATTTCATTCGGGAAAGGATACTTGGAGGGAAAGAAACACATTCCAAAGCCTATTCAAAGACCCTATTAGGAATCCTACTTAAATTAGGATACTTAGGGGACAAGTAAGGCATCTCAAAGTCTATATAAACACCCAAGGAGGCAACTTGAGAGGGGAGTTCGGGAGAAGCTAGAACCTAGGCATCGTAGCTAGGCCAAAGAGCCAAGCCGGAAAGGTCAGAGTTGAGGGAATCACTCAAAGATAGCCAGTTGATCCATCCCAAGAAGCCGGAGTTATACTCAAAATGACGGATTTCTCCTTCAATTCCTTCAGGGAGTTTTAGGAATTTCTTATGTTTTGTTTTATCTTTTCTCTTGAGATGTTATATTTATTTGTCATGAACTAAACCCCTCAGATACCTGAAGGGGATGAAACCTAGATGAATTTTGTTATTTGATTTCTGAATTATATGATAATTACTTAGTTTGTTCTTAATTATGTTGCTTAATCCAAATCTAATGTGCTTAGGTGGAGGAGGAATAAACCCTGCCTAAGAGTAGATCTAACATAATTAAGCGGAGTTGATCGAACGCCTAGAGATAGAGTTACGAGATTTTGCCGGATTAGGGTGAAACCTAATATGGGAATACATTGATCGATTTACTTCTATTCTAGGGGGTTATTATAAAAGAACGAGAGTTCCACTAATTAACTAGGGTTAGACGTTATTCGCCTCGAGAGAGGGTTTAATATAGGTTAGGGAGTCCTACGAATCAAGCTAAGTAAAAGAAATCATATGGTTCAGTGTTAAATGACAAGTGAAATCTAGGTGGATTCTTCCTAAGGGTATCGTCGTAACCAACTGGGTTTTTCGTCAAGTTATTTCCCAATTCATTCTTTTTGTCTTGTGTCTTTAGCTTAGTAGTCGTTAATTTAGATTAAAGCAACTTCACTATACCTTTAAGGCTAAATAATAAAAAGAAAGTTAGTATTAGTACTTTTAGTTCCTTTGGGTTTGACAATCCGGTCTTGCCTAAGCTATACTACTGTTCGATAGGTACACTTGCCTTTAATCGTTGCCAGAGTTAGTTTCCCGGTTCGATCACATTCATTATAAATTTTTAAAACTCTGATTTTAGCGATCAAGTTTTTAACGCCGTTGACGAGGAACTAAAATACTAAGAAAACTCTATTTTTATTACTTTAGCCATTATTTTTTTATTTTTTATTTTCTGTAATTTACTTTTAATTTTTCAGTTAAATTTTATTTTTGCAAAAAAAGAAATTATATTCTTTCTACTTTTCTAATTCTTCTTCTATTTGCCTTGACAGGTAATTTTAGTCTATAGAGGAGATGGCACTAAATAACTATCAGTGGCAAGTTATGAGGACAACGCCAACAAAAGCCGCAAGTGTCTCCAACCTCGACGTGGTCACCAGGTTATCTAACCAGCTAGAGATGATGAATAAAAAGATTGGTGGTTTGTATAGTTCCTCGCAGGTACACTCAGTAATGCAATATGACTCGAATCGAGGAGGAGTGGCGAATCCTGAGTACCCACCCTACGGATATGGCATGGAAAACAAGCAAGCTCACTATATGGGTAACTATTCTAGACCACAAAATAATTTTTATAGTGACACTTATAATGCAGGTTGGAGTTACCATCCCAATTTCTCGTGGGATGATCACAATAGCCAAAGACCGGAACTTCCTCCAAACTTTCAACAACCACCTCACCAACAGGAAGAGGAGTCGCACTTTGAAGAGATGCTGACAAAATTCATGACAGCCACAGAAAACCACTTCCAAGATACTGAGAAAACACTTAAAAGCAACAAGAGCCGAATCATGGAAATTACTAAGTTAGTCAAGGAAGTCACTAATGCAGTCGAACAACTCGCAAAGCTAATATCAGAACTACCACAAGGAAGCTTGCCAAGCAATACTGAAACTAACCCGAGAGAGCAAAATCAAGCCATTTATGATAGTGAAGGATTAGACGAACCAAACCCAAAGGAAGAACCTGTGGTAAGTGAAGGTAAGGTTGAGGTGTGCCATGATTTACCAAAAGCGGTAATTACAGAGTACCAACCTCGTGTGTCATATCCCGATGCAATAACGAAAGACCACACTGAGGAAGAATTTGGTGAACTCACACTTCGTGTAGAGGACAAAACAATCACTCTTCAAGCTCTTGACTCAGCTAGGACATCAAGTAATAAAGGTACGAATGTTAATTCTATTGATAATCATTTGGTTCAACCTTCTTTTCAGGAAGCATCACGAAATCACTTAGCCGAGCTAGATCTTAGACCTCCTGCCAACAAGGAAGAAATACATAAGGAACAAAGGCTTAGGGTTGACAAACTAAAAGAGTAGGAAACACAAATCAAAGAGGAACAGGAACCACACGAAGTGAAACCGAAGGGGCCCCCAAATGAGCTGATAGGAGCAACGAATCACTTTAAATTAGGGGATCAGGTATTGTTGAATAAGGAAGACTCTCGAATCACCAATTCAGACCCCAAGACAAATGAAGAAATTACTTTTGAGTTACTTAATGTCTTCCTATGCAGCACAGTCGAGGTAAGCAATCCTAAACTCGATACTTTTGAGGTAAACATTACTCGACTTAAACTATATATCCATAACTGAATTGATCACATGAGAAATGATTTTCACCTCCTCAAACCACCATGACCATACGAATGAGAGGTAAAGTCTAGCTTAAGACTATAAACGAGCGCTTCTCGGTAGGCAACCCGAGCACTAACCTCATTTTTTACATATTTTTTTTATTTTTATTTTTATTTTTATTTTTCCCTTTTCTTTTTCATTTTAGCACCTAACCATAAACTAACAAAAGAGCATATTTCTAGGCCACACAGCCCTACACACGGGCGTGCCCGTGGCCGTGTGGAAGCCAGGGGATGAACCATGGGCGTGCCAGTAGCCGTGCACGACATAGAAAAATTTCTTTTCCCAACACGGGTGGTGATAATAGTCCACGCCTGTGCCGATTCCCCGTGTGAGGTTACTGACTTGTTAAGCACGGGTTAAACATGACCGTGCCTTCAAATTGTGCCAACATACTGACTTCTTAGACACGGGCGTGGCCGACTGAAAAATGGGCATGGAGTAACAACATGCTCAAACACACGGCCATTCGAGGCGGCCGTGTGAATTGACACATCCTCAGCCCACGGGCGTGGGAAAGTACCAGAATCAAGCCTCTATTTAAACCCAACCACCCTTCCCCATTCTTCTCCTCTACTCTCCACCCTAACTCTACTAACTAGTTTTGTTTTATTTCTTTTCGTATCTAGGCGTAGGTATTCATACCCATACGGCCTTGCACACGGCCGTGGCCGTGGTCGTGTGGGCACCATAAGTAGGAAAGAGGGCGTGACCATAGATGTGTGGCAACAGGACAAAAGTTTTCTCCCAAAACATGGGCTGCATCTCTATTTAAACCCCCTTCTTCCTTTCTTTTTTTTCCAATTGACTTTTTTCTTTCATTTTCCATTATTCACTTTTATTTTTATTTTTATTTTTTTATTTCTTTATTATTTTCTTCTTATTCTTTATGCTATTTAGATTTAACCTAGGATACAATAAAATCATACTGGCTACTTCGAGGATTCAATTTCAAACCTTTCAAGACGCTACCCCAGATTCACCTCCAACGTATTTTCCACCTCCTCCAAGGATTTCATCCATAATTTAGGAAGTCTCAATTCTCTCCCTATCTTATGATTTTATGATTATTTTGCTATTATCTATCTTTGTACATTGAGGGCAATGTACATCTTTAGTGTGGGGGGTTAACTATAGTATTATTTGAAAATCCCTGGATTATGCCTTGTTCAAAAGTAAAGTTTTTCATATTATGATTAGAATGAAATTTCCTATGATTTATGATCTTTGCTGATATGTTTTGGAGTAAGTCATTGATAATTGTGCATTGATGATTAAATTTGAAGGATACTAGAGAATCAAGCATAATAAAGTCTATTTTCTAAAAAAAAAATTGGTTGTCTACCTGAATCTGAATGTTACTTTGAAGTTTGAAATTTACGAGCTTGACATCAAAATACCCATAATTTTTGTGAGATTTTGAACCTTTTAGAGCATACATCCTTTCATGCTCACTTTTTATTACGAGTGTGTCAACATTGATTTGTTATTCTAGAACTCGCCTCGATTATACATGTTAAGACCACACCTTTAATTTGATATACAGAGATGATAAAGGCACTTAGGATCTAACCCACTCACTCCACTAAAAAGCCTACCTTCATAAATTAACCCCTAGAGAACCCTGTTGATCCTAACAACCCTTTTTATTGACTCACCCATTAATAACCCAAAAACCCCTTTGTATTTGTTATCACCATTCCTTTTTAACTACCCTTTTTGTCAAGATTTGATTTTGAACAGTTTCCTAACTATGTTCTATATTTCAGTTGTAAAATCTCTTTCTTATTATTATTATAGTTTGTTCTTTAAAAAAAACGAAGTATATTCATTATTAGTTCTATGATAGATGAGCTTATGCATGTAAATTTCAAGTCTTGAAGAAAAAGCTCGTATTAGTAAGTTCAATTGATGTAATTATATAAGATTAGTTCATTTTTCTAGTTAGGTAAATTGTCAAATTCGATCTCGATTCTAACCTTCTAATTTAGCCTTTATCCACAACCTTAACCTAAGCCCTATTACAACCTTGTTAAAGACCTTTTGATTTGTGTATCATCTAATTTTACAGTGGTGGAGATTTGATTTTCAGGCAAGCCTATGGGATTAACTCTTCATGTTCGACTTTTGAGTGATTAATTTTGAACCTTAAACACTTTGAGTGATTTAAGTGAATCTTAAGTGAGGATGTCAATTCTTGTCGGTTTCGAATCAGAGGTAATTATTTAGGTGAGGGGAAACACCTAACGTTTTCAAGGCTATAAATGTAAGACTTTGATTGTTTGAATCTTTAGGACTCTTTGAGTTGAATTATCCATGTATGAATTATTTCTGAATTATGATGAAACATTATTGATGAAAATTTTGAATCGAGGAAGTTTGTTTTAATTATGAGTTGAGAATTTTGCTTGAGGACAAGCAAAAGCTTAAGTGTGGGGGTATTTGATAAACCGTAAAAGTAACATATTTTAATCCCACATTTAGCATACTTTTGGATGATTTATCCTTTGATTTATGTAAAAAGGTGCTCTTAATCCTTTCTTTTCATGTTTTATACTCAGGCAAGCACCCAAGGATGAAAAGAACGAGAAACGGGCTTAAAACAGACCAAATTGGGCCAAGAGAGAAATCAACATAGCCTGGCCCAAAGCTAACACGGCCGTGCTTAATTAAAAGTCTGAGCACAGCCTGGCCACGATCCACACGGGCGTGTGCCATGGCCGTGTCCCTGTCGCTGGAAGGAGCAATTTCATTCGGGAAAGGGTACTTGGAGGCAAAGAAACACATTCCAAAGCCTATTCAAACACCCTATTAGGAATTCTACTTAAACTAGGATACTTAGGGGCCAAGTAAGGCATCTCAAAGTCTATATAAACACCCAAGGAGGCAACTTGAGAGGGGAGTTCGGCAGAAGCCGAAACCTAAGCATCGAAGCTAGGCCAAAGAGCCAAGCCGGAAAGGTCAGAGTTGAGGGAATCACTCAAAGATAGCCAGTTGATCCATCCCAAGAAGCCGGAGTTATACTCAAAACGACTGATTTCTCCTTCAATTCCTTCAGGGAGTTTTAGGGATTTCTTATGTTTTGTTTTATCTTTTCTCTTGAGATGTTTTATTTATTTGTCATGAACTAAACCCCTCAGATACCTGAAGGGGATGAAACCTAGATGAATTTTGTTATTTGATTTCTGAATTATATGATAATTACTTAGTTTGTTCTTAATTATGTTGCTTAATCCAAATCTGATGTGCTTAGGTGGAGGAGGAATAGACCTTGCCTAAGAGTAGATCTAACATAATTAAGCGGAGCTGAACGAACGCCTAGAGATAGGGTTACGAGATTTTGCCAGATTAGGGTGAAACCTAATATGGGAATCCATTGATCGATTTCCTGCTATTCTAGGGGATTATTATAACAGAACGAGAGTTCCACTAATTAACCTAGGGTTAGACATTATTCGCCTCGAGAGAGGGTTTAATATAGGTTAGGGAGTCCTACGGATCAAGCTAAGTAAAAGAAATCATATGGTTCAGTGTTAAATGACAAGTGAAATCTAGGTGGATTCTTCCTAAGGGTATCGTCGTAATCAACTGAGTTTTTCATCAAGTTATTTCCCAATTCGTTCTTTTTGTCTTGTGTCTTTAGCTTAGTAGTCGTTAATTTAGATTAAAGCAACTTCACTATATCTTTAAGGCTAAATAATAAAAAGAAAGTTAGTATTAGTACTTTTAGTTCCTTTGGGTTTGACAATCCGGTCTTGCCTAAGCTATACTACTGTTCGATAGGTACACTTGTCTTTAATCGTTGTCAGAGTTAGTTTCCCGGTTCGATCACATTCATTATAAATTTTTAAAACTCTGATTTCAGCGATTAGCGTTACATAACTAGTTTGTTATTTTGACATAGTTTTTGGGTAAAGGTTATGATTTGATTAAATGAAGGAATTTAATCATTAACTAGTTTGTCCCAAACCATCTGTAAATGCGAAGAACGATTGTACATACGGTTCGCATCGATGCACTGTAAGGAATCTAACTAGCTTGGATTCATAAAATAGTTATAATTTCAACGATTGGTTTGAACTCATAAGTGGGTATTTGGCGGCTGGTTTAATGGTATATTGATTGAATTCATACTGAATTTTGGCTTAGGTTCATTTAAGGAATTATTAACGAAAATTGGAAGATTCGCTAGTATGATGCGAGGAAGCAAAAAATAAGGTGTGGGTCCTAAACTCATAAAATTGTTTGAAAATGTTAAATATCATGTTATATATGATAAATTAGCTTGTTGATCGGATTGTCTTAATAGCCAAATTATTTATTTTGTGAGTGACCGAACCAAGTATGTTTCGAGCCTTAAAAGATTGACACGTTGGCAAAATTGCTAGTTTGATAGTATGAATGTTTGATTGAGTTTGTAATTGCATATTTAAGTTATGAGATATGAGAATGTTTGACTGAATGATATAATGTGTTGAGATATTAAGCTTATGTATGATTTAAACGCATGAGATATTTGTTATATTGTGTATTTAAAAGGGTGATATTTATGCACAATGAAAATCTGTAAAGTATGTGAAATTGAGCAATATTGATTGATACCAACTCAATGGTACTTTGAAAGATTGGAACACTGTTTCCATTTACTGAAAGTATGTGATTATTGAGAACATGCTAAGTATGTCAAATGAATGTGAAAAGTATTGAGATATGATTATGTATGGGATTGTGTGACATATTGCATACACATTGGGTTGGGATTTTGTGGTAGATGGAGGAGTTCCGTGGAGTACCGACGGCATATTAAGTCCGCATCATTTGTAGTCAGTGCACTGCACCTGGAGTACCGAGGGGATTGGCGATTTTATCGCATATTATATGTTATTGGCGATTGTATCACACTATTTGATATCCGGCAGATTTTCTGTATTATTGATTATTTAGTGGTTTTACCACATCAAGCTATGCTCATAATGTTTTGGAGTTTGGTAGACAAATTCTGGGGAACTCGTGGTGTGTAGCGGATGGTATGGGTAGGAACCTTTTTGCATTGCACATGACACATTTGAATGTTATTGATTTATGCTATGTATTGTACTTTGTTGTATTGAATGGTATCGAAACTAATGATTGTTACTCGAATGAATGATGACCTATGCTCATACACTGTTTGACATCAATTTGATAATGGCTATGTAATGATATGAAATTTCTATGATGGTTCTGTTTTTCTTCTATTAAAGCTAATTTGTTTCACTATATTCGATATTTATGTTTGTTTAAATAATTGTTTGACTCACACTAAGCTTTTCATAAGCTCACCCCAATAGTGTTCAACTTTTCAGGTAAACCTCAAAATTAGGACCAGACTCGGCATTTGATCATGTCTGTCGAGTCTAAAAATTTATAAAAAGAATGATCGAACCTGGAAACTAACTCTGACAACGATTTGAGGCAAGCGCACCTATCGAACAGTAGTATAGTTAAGGCAAGACCAGAATGTCGAATCCCAAAGGAACCGAAAGTACTAGTGCTAACTCTCTTTTTATTATTTATCCTAATAAGTAAAGTGATCTTTATCTAATCTAAATTAATTAACTATTAAACTAAAGATGCAAAGACAAAGAGAAAGGGTTTGGAAAAATAACTTGAGGAAAAAACAAATTGATTAAGACGACACCCAAGGAAGAATCCACCTAGACTTCACTTGTTATCTAACTCTAAACCAGACGATTTATTCACTTGACTTGATCCGTAAGATTCCCTAATGTATATTAAACCCTCTCTCGAAGTGAATAACGTCTAACCCGAGGTTGATTAATTGAAATCTCTTTCTAATTAAAACCCCTAGAATCACATTAACTCGATCTATGGACTCCCATATTAGGTTTCACCCTAATCCGGCAAAATCTCGTCACCCTATCTCTAGGCGCGCGATCAAATCTGCTTAATTATGCTAGATCTACTCTTAGGCAGGGACTTTTGCTCCTCCACCTAAGCACATCATACTTGAATTAATATCCCGGAAATATCAACACAAGAATTAAGAACACATAATTTAGAACAAGTCAAATATTTATCATATAGTTCAGCAAATGATAACAATATTCATCTTAGGTTTCATCCCCTCAGGTATCTAAGGGTTTAGTTCATAAAAATAAAGGAAAACATCTCAAAAGAAAAGATTAAACAAAACATAGGAAATCCCTAAAACCTCCTGAAGGAATTGAAGGAGAGATCCTCTATCTTGAGTATAATTCTGGCTTCTTGAGATGGATCAACTGGCTATCTTCAAGTAAATCCCCACAAATCTACCTCCTTTGGCCTAGTCGGACAGCCCCTGACTGACGCCTTGGGTTCCCTCTTTTCTCGTCATACTTAGGGTGTTTATATAGGCTTTTGAATATGTTACTTTGCTCCTAAGTATCCAAATCCGAATGAAACTCTTTTTCCTACGGCAGGGACACGCCCATGGCACACGTGTTCGATCCTGTTGAATTGGGCACGGCCGTGTGGATTTGGGCCAGGCCGTGTCGATTTCATGATATGTCCCATTTACTCCGTTTTGGGCCCGTTTTCTATTCTTTTCGTCATTGGGTGCTCTCCTGAGTATAAAACATGAAAAGAAAGGATGAAGAGCACCTTTTTACATAATTCAAGGCTTAAATCATCCAAAAGCATGCTAAATGTGGGCTTAAAATATGTTACTTTTACGGTTTATCAAATACCCCCACACTTCAGCTTTTGCTTGTCCTCAAGCAAAATTCTCAACTACAATTAAAACGAACTTCCTCGGTTCATAATATTCATCAATAATGTTTCATCATAATTCATAGATAATTCATACATGGATAACTCAACTCAAAGAGTCCTAAAGATTCAAAAAATCAAAGTCATAGTTTTTATAGTATGAAAACATAGGTGTTTCCCTTTACCTAAATAATTACCTCTGATTCAAAATCGACAAGAGTTGACATCCTCACTAAAGATTCACTCAAACCACTCGAAGTGTTTAAGGTTCAAAATTAAGCACTCAAAAGTCAAACATGAAAAGTTAATCCCATAGGCTTGCATGAAAATCAAATCTCTACCACTATAATATGAGATGATACACAAATCCAAAGGTCTTTACAGGGTTGTAACGGGGCTTAGGTTCAAGGGTATGGAAATAAGCTAAATTAAAGGGTTAGAATCGAGATTGACCTGACAAATTACCTAACTAGAAACAACGAACTGAATATAAGTAATTATATCAATTGGAAACTAATAATACTACTATTGATAATACTTTAATACGAGCTTCTTCAATAATTGGAATTTAATGCATAAGCTCACCTAATCACAAAACTAATAATGAATACACTTCGTTTATTTTAAGAACAAGTCAAATATATAATAAAGGATAAATTCAACTACTTGAAATAAAAATCATAGTCAGGTAACTGATCAAATCAAATCTCGACATAAGGGTAGTCAAAAGGAATGGTGATAACAAATACGAAGGGTTTGGGGTTAATATTAGTGGGTGAGTCAATAAAAAGGGTTGTTAGGAGTAAACGGGGTTCACTAAGGGTTAATTATGAAGGTAGGCTTTTAGTGGAGTGAGTGGGTTAAAACCTAGGTGCCTTTATCATCTCTGTATATCAAATCAAAGGTGTGGTCTCGACATGTATAATCGATGCAAGTTCTAGAATAACCAATCAATGTTGACACACTCATAATAAATAAAGTGAGCATGAAAAAGAATATATGCTCTTATATGGTTCAAAAGCTCATAGAAAATTATGGGTTTTTGATATCAACCTTGTAAATTTCAAACTTCAAGGTAACATTCAGATTCAGGTAGACAACCTAAAAATTTTAAATTTTGAAAAATAGACTTATCATGCTTGATTCTCTAGTATCCTTCAAATTTAATCATCAATTCACAAATACCAATGGCTTACTCTAAAACATATCAATAAAAATCATAAATCAAAGGAAATTTCATTCTAATCATAATATGAGAAACTTACTTTAGAACAAGGCACAATTCAAGGATTTTAGAATAATACTATAGTTAACCCCCCACACTTAAGATGTATATTGTCCTCAATGTACAAGGATAGATAATAACGCATTAATAATAAAATCATAAGATAGGGAGAGAAGTGAAACTTCCTGAATTATGGATGAGATCCTTGAAGGATGTTTCATGATGGATGTGATGACTAGGTATAAGTGATAATTTTGTTCCTTGAGTTGTATATTAATTCTATCTAATCTGCGAAGTCATCAATGAAATGTTTAGGGAGAAATATTTAATGAATTTGTTAGAGATACTCGAGGGTTAGATGGCCAGTGATAAACTGAACTGTACTGAAATAAAAGTTCTAACAAGACAAAATAAAAAGTTTAATAACTGAAAATTAAACATAAATAATAATAATAATAATAATAACGGCAAATAAAGATAAGAAAAAGGACTCAAAGGTCCTCGTCATCTGCTGATTCGCTGGGTGGTCGAGGCTGTGACATATGAAAGTGGTGAAAAATCTGCTGAAGCGTGGCCTCAATGCCGTCAAATCGTCGAGCGGTATCATTGAATTGTTGAGTACAGTAGTGCTTAAACTGAGTGAAGCGTGCAGAAATGTCCGAAAGTGAAGCTGTTGCATGGGAGGGATGCTGGCTCGGGAGTGGCGCCTCCTGTGGTGGTGGGACATCATCAGTAATGTCCTCGGGATCCTCCTCGTCGGTGGGGAGGGCTAGTCGGTATTGAGGAGGATCAGTTCCACGTCGATATTTGATCATCCTCATATGCAGCATAGTCTGGACGCCCTGTGGTACCATCTGCCCAATCAGTGTGAGAGAGTAGGTTTGGGTCTCGGTGTGGAGGAGGCCGAAGTACCGAGCCAAACGTGTGACGTATGGACCCATCGATATGATCCCCCTCCTATGTGGCTCTGTCTAGTGTTGGATGGCACAGGCTATGAAGTAAGCTAGGTCGAAAACGTGCCCGTTTGACATGCACCATAGTTAGTAGACATCGTGAGCATATCCGACACCGGTGCTCTCGCGTCGACCTGTAAGAGTATGAGCCAAGATGGCATGTACGTACCTTAGAAACAGGGCAAGGGCCGTCGCCTTGGAGTGACTGGGGTCATAATTGCCCTTGTCAGGGGCTAAGTTGTACTAACAGCTTACGAGGGTGCGGTGAAACTTGCGGTGTAGCTCAGAGAGGTCATTCTCTGCTACGAAGTCTTCCGTATAGAGTCCAAGTACGGCCTCGAATTGAGGTACGTTCAGCTGTCGTATGGTGCCTTCCAAGTAGAATTGTATCGTACCTGGATCATCGTATTGTGTCATTACCGTCTGGAGTTGGAAAGTAGAGCAGAGCTCTAAAGTAAGCTCCAAGTACGTAGGCTCGATGATGGTAAAAAATTAATCCCACAAATTGGTTGTAAGTAGAGCTCGGACATCGTCTACTAGACAGACTTGCCCTGAGTGCCTTGTAACGGTCCTCTTGGGCGGCTTGAGGGAATTGGAGGAACCGGTGGTATCCTTCAGTAGTTGTGCTAGCAAAGGATGCGCCGGGTCCCTTTCGTGTTTTGGAAGTGGTGGCTGCGGTTCAGTTTCCTCGTGACGACAACATTATACCTGAAAATAGTTGATATTCAAGTAATTTTCTACCAAAATAAAGCAAATACTTTGATCAATACCCAAAATATTCAAAGTCTAAATAAGAATATTTCAACCATGAGCAACTATTTCGACAGTGATTAGTTCTATCTAGTTCTAGTTAACTACCTAAACAATGACTAACCTACTTAAGGTAGTAATCAAATTAGTTCTAAAATTCTAAAGATTAATTTAATAATAAATAATAGTAAAAAGAGACTAAAAAATGAAATCTTAATCAGATAATAAATAAATAGATGGGATTGAAATAATGAAAGGTGACCAGTAGTGCTTTCGAGCGTGGCGTTGTGGACGGGCGGAGCACGGGCGTGTAATGTTGGCGCACGGTCGTGTGCTATAAAAATTCTGGGTAACACGGTGGTGGAGTGGGCGTGGTCTCCTGTTAACATGGCC
The DNA here is from genome assembly GCA_005393395.2 of Gossypium australe. Lineage (NCBI taxonomy): Eukaryota > Viridiplantae > Streptophyta > Magnoliopsida > Malvales > Malvaceae > Gossypium > Gossypium australe. The sequence continues at coordinate 20,990,293 of CM016614.1, read as the reverse complement.
GTGGCTTCATTTTTGTATGGGTATTAGAAAGGAAGGGAGGTGACGGGGTTATGAGAGTCAAATGGGGGTGATTTTTGTTGATGGTGGCAAGATTAGGGGGTAGTTTTGGAGGGTGGATGACTAGGCTTGGGGTTTGGGAAGAAAATTGGGAGAAAACGGGGGCTGTGTTTCTTTAAATAGGAAAGGGGACGCGGGCAGAGGCCACGCCCGTGTATCTGTTATTCAGCCCGTGTTTTTCGCGATTTTCAAATTTGAGCGTGTTTGCGATGTTGCCCACGCCCGTGCTTTAGGTCACCACACCCGTGTATATATAGTTAGTGTCTCACACCGTTGGTAGGCACGGGCGTGGTTCATGCCCGTGCTTAGTGACTCAGGATAGACCATGGTCGCATCGCACGGCCGTGGTCTTTTTATCGCAACCCGTGTTGGGAAAACAATTTCTCTTCTTCTTCTCACACGTCTACCTGCACGCTCGTTTTTCATCCCATGTTAACCGCACGGCCACGGGCACGCCTGTGTGTAAGGCCGTGTGGTAGGAAACCTGCAATTACTGAAACAATTAGTTTGATTTAGGTGTTAAAGAGGGAGAATAAAATTAAAAAGGGAAATTTAATGGGGTTAGTGAAGTTAGTGCTCGGGTTGCTTCCTAAGAAGCGCTCGTTTAAAGTCTTAAGCTAGACTCACCCTGTTTTCATTCCTAAGAGAAGGTTCACGGAGCTGAAGCTCCTCTCTCAATTCCTTAAAGTCTTCACCATTATAAAATTTCAATCGATGTCCATTTACCTTGAATGTTCCTTGAGTTGGATGTGTTACCTCAACTTGTCGTAAGGAAAAATAGATTTTATCACGAATGGGCCTGACCACCTCGATTTTAGCTTTCCAGGAAATAGTTTGAGCCTTGAATTATACAGCATGACTAGGTCTCCTACTTCGAATTGCTTTGATTGTTCTAAACGAGCATCATGGCACCGTTTTGTTGCCTCCTTATATAGTCGTGAATTCTCATAGGCCTCAGCTCGTCATTCATCTAGTTCGTTTAACTACATCATCCTCTTCTCACCTGCAGTTTTGAGATCATAATTCAAGAATTTTATAGCCTAGTAGGCTTTGTGCTCCAACTCAAATGGTAGATGACAACTCTTTCCGTAAACAAGTTTATACGGGGATGTCCCTAAAGGGGTTTTAAATGTTGTTCTGTAGGCCCATAAAGCATCATCTACTTTTATTGGCCAATCTTTCCAATTTTATTCAACTGTTTTTTCTAGGATTCGCTTAAGCCCTCGGTTTGCCACTTCCACTTGCCCACTGGTTTGAGGATGATAAGGGGTAGCTATTCTGTGGTGTACTCCATATTTTCTTAAGACTCTTTCAAATTGAGTATTGCAAAAGTGAGTGCCCTTATCGCTGATGATTGCTCTGGGTGTTCCAAAACGAGAGAACAGTTTCTTAAGAAACTTTACTACAACTCTAGCATCGTTAGTAGGTAAAGCTTGGTCTTCCACCCATTTTGACATGTAATCTACTGCTACTAAGATGTATTTATTTCCGAACGAACTAGGGAACGGACCCATAAAATCAATACCCCATACATCAAATATCTCACATGATAACATATATGTCTAAGGCATTTCATCGCGTTTAGAGATATTACCTGTTCCCTGGCATTTATCACACGAAGCGGCATACCTGTTGGCATCTTTGAAAAGAGTTGGCCAGTAGAATCCTGATTCGAGCGTTTTGTGTGCTGTCTTAATTCTGCTGTAATGTCCTCCTGAAGGTCCTGAATGGAAATGTTCTAGGATCTTACTTGCTTCCACCTTTGTAACGCATCTTCGAATTACTTGATGTGCACATATACGAAAAAGAAAGGGATCTTCCTAAAAATAGTTTTTTTGCATCAGCAAAGAATCTCTTCTTTTGGTGATGTGTAACTCTTTTTGGCAAGATGTTAGCGGCTAAATAATTCACAATATCTGCAAACCATGGTACCTCAGCGTTAGTTATAGAAAAGAGTTGTTCCTTGGGGAACAAGTTATTTATCTCACTCTCATCCAGCTCTTCGATATGTGGGTTCTCAAGCCTGGAGAGGTGATCTGCTGCAAGGTTTTCAGCTCCCTTCTTATCCTGTATTTCCAAATCAAATTCCTGTAAGAGTAAGATCCATCGTATGAGTCGAGGTTTTGCATCTGATTTAGTTAAAAGATAACGAAGAGCTGAATGGTCAGTGTAAACGACAACTTTAGATAATATTAAATACTGCCTAAATTTGTCAAAAGCAAAAACTACAACTAGTAATTCTTTCTCTGTGGTGGTGTAGTTTTCTTGTGTGGGTGTCAATGTTCTGCTAGCATAATAAATTGGCTGAAAATGCTTGTCTCTCTGTTGTCCCAGAACTGCACCTACTGCAAAATCACTCGCATCACACATTAGTTCAAAAGGTAAATTCCAATCAGGTGCAATTATAATCGGAGCATTTATTAGTTTATCCTTGAGTACATTGAATGCATCTAAACATTCTTGATCGAAATTGAAAGGAACATCTTTTTCTAGTAATTTTGTTAAAGGCTTAACTATTTTAGAGAAACCTTTAATGAATCTTCTATAGAATCAAGCATGTCCTAAAAAGCTTTTAATAGCCTTAACTGAACAAGGGGGAGGTAACTTTTCTATGGTTTCAATCTTTGCTCTATCTACCTCAATCCCTTTACTAGAAATCTTATGTCCTAACACAATCCCTTCTCTAACCATAAAGTGACATTTTTCCCAATTCAAGATAAGATTCGTTTCTTCACATCTTATTAGTACTCGTTCCAAATTTTTAAGGCAAAGATGGAAAGAATTACCGAATACAGAGAAGTCGTCCATAAATACCTCCATAATGTCTTCCACAAGTTCATCAAAGATGGCCAACATGCGGCGCTATAAAGTAGCAGGAGCATTACATAATCCAAAAAGCATTCTACGATAAGCAAACGTACCGTATGGGCATGTAAATGTTGTCTTCTCTTGATCTTCGGAAGCTATTGGGATTTGGAAGTAACCGGAGAGTTCGTCCAAGAAGCAATAGTACATATGCCCAGACAACATTTCTAACATCTGATCAATAAAGGGTAGAGGGAAGTGATCTTTTCTGGTGGCATCGTTCAGTTTCCTATAGTCTATACAGACTCTCCAACTTGTGACTGTTCTTGTGGGAATCAATTCATTCTTTTCGTTGGTTACCACAGTCATGCCTCCTTTCTTTGGAACTACCTGCACAGGACTTACCCAAGTGCTGTCAGAAATAGTGTAACACCCCAAACCCGGCCCATAAGTTTCGACCAGATCTGGTATGCTACGGGTTGTACATTGAAAACTTTTGCTTTGTTGGTTTTTGGAAACCATAAGTTAATTAGACAATATTTGAATAAATAAGTGACATTTGAAAAGAAAACCTTGTATTATTATTATTATTCCGTATAATTAAACCACTGACATAATTTCAGGAGTTGCAAATAATAAAAACTACTTAGATGAATATAAACTATGGGGCCTTATTACATAAATATTTCCAAAATAATAAATAAAAGAAAAACAAAAAAAGAATAATTTATGGAAATAAAAACTTGATGGCCCCTCGATTCCGTCTCGGCTCCCATGTCCAGGATCTACTGCTCATCTGAAAGAGTAGAAAAAAATAATAGGGTGAGTCACCAAGACTCAGTGTGCAAATCCCGAAAACACATAAAAGGCTTGGGCCCACAAACACATTATGGGCCTTAGCCCATACACAATGGCAACAATCATAATTACATGATAAATAATAAATGATGAATGGCCCAACCCAAACCTAGAAATCCATCCTCTACACACCAACCCGTACCAACCATCACACCTTAGGGAATTCTACAATCAACCCGCCAACCGCTATACACCATATCGATAGCTGTGCTGCCTGTCTTAAAGACCGATCACTGTGTGACCTATGTGGCAAAGCCACCGATCGCCATGCGACCTTAATAATACATCGTAGCATTTCGATAGCTGAGCTGCCTGTCATAAAGACCGATCACTATGTGACCTATGTGGCAAAGCCACAGATCGCTATGCGACCTTCTTCCCCTTCATCATATCCATCTCATCCCATGCATACATACATGCAAAATCAAGCAATGTATTACCTAAGAGACTTCAGTTTATCGCATACATCGATACACATAGAGAAGTTTCTATGATTACGTACCTAGATCCCTTGCCTACCCTTTTTGGGTAATCTGACTGTCTATACAGCCTTTTTCCGGCTTTTAGCCCATAACATATATTTAGTTCAGATTACCATTCAGCCTTTTTCTGGCTTTTAGCCCATAACATACATAATACAGTTTAATTAGTGTGTTAGAGATCTACACACCTGATTACAGTCAAGACGAGACCTTCTATATCGACACTATCAGAAGCCGATACGACTGCTAACTGCCTAAGATCTTGTTCTGAAGCCGGTCCACAACCCGGTGGCCAATTCCGTACTGCTGACACTGCTCGTTTCTTAAATTTAGGGATTGGTTTTACAGATCCAATCCCCTCCTTCGCCTGATCGATATTTGATTCCATTAAAAGACCTTATCATAACATATGGTTAAGATCACAAATACGATAGCGAATCTAAAGAGAATCTAAAGAGAACCCCTTACCTTGAAATCCTGAAAAGAGAGATATGAGGTTCAGAGACTAACGGTTCCGGCTTTTAGATTTAAGTGATCTACTTGAATTCTCGAATGTCGCCCAACATAAAAAAACCAACAATCCATTAGCCTTTCGGCTTTGTCTTCTAAAAATCGAAAGAGAAAAGGAATAGATCAGAAGAAATCGGCACCTACCTTTACATAGAATTCAACAACTCCTAGAAGATTTCGGCTTTTGAGAAGATCAAAAAGAGAAGATGATAGGAAGAAATCTATGTAGATTCGGCTTTTTGTGAAGAGATCGGCAAAAGAGAAGAAGCAAAGAACAATGAATATTTGGCTTGTAGAAAAAGAATGAAGAAGAGAATTAAATTCAAGAGTTTCGGCTTTTGCATAAAAGTGAAGATGAGAGAATGGGATTTAGGGATTTCGACTTTGGCAGAGAATGAGAGAAAAGAATGAGAGGAAAAACCCAAATGCCGAAATTGAAGAAGAGAATAGAAAAATATAACCCAAATGCCGAAAATATAAAGATATTCCCCCTTTCTTAACCTAAATTTCGGCACCTACCCCCTAAAAACTGAAAATGCCCCTTTTTAAAACTAAAACTAAGCTACTATTCAAAGGGAATTTCGGCACCCCTTGCCCATACCAAAACCGATTCCCCCTCCCCATTGGAGTTTCAAATTCGGCCACCACTGTGACCAACAGATAAATCCTACATTTTCTCCCTTATTTTCATCTGATCACTCATTCTTAAGTGACATGGATAACACCACCTCTTCCTTCCTTTATCTGCCACATTATCAGCCATATTATCCACATTATCCAAACAAATAAATCCTATTTTAAAGCATCCTAGCTGACTCCAACTCTGCTCATTTAAATGCCGAAAATTAACTAACTTTAATTAAAATAACTGAGCTTCATGCGACTCGAACTTGAGCCTCCTCAGTTGACGCCACCTCCCTGCTCTCTAAGTGGCGCCACTTTGCCACTGGGCCACAAGCCCATTTGTATTTTAAAACACAGATACTACCTTTTAAACCCTATAATACCCAAATAGATAATTTTAACCAAGGCCTCTGCCTAGGCCTGAGCCCAATTTGGACCCCTAACACTTAAATTAACTCATTACACATGTTCACCCGTTAAACGCATAGGCCCAAAAATTCAGGATGTTACAAATAGGATAAATTATTCCTGCATCTAGAAGTTTAATTACCTCAGCTTTGACGACTTCTTTCATATTGGGGTACCGTCTCTGAGGTTGCACACACGGTTTATACTCATCTTCCATTAAAATTTTGTGGGTGTAAAATGATGGGCTTATTCCTTTAATGTCTGACATTTTCCACGCTATGGCCTTTTTGTGCTTCCTTAGTACCCTTAGCAACTCTTTTTTCTCCTTGGGTCCTAGTTCCGAAGAGATGATTACTGGTAGCGTGGAATTATCCCCCAGGAATGCATATTATAAATGCTTTGGTAATTTTTTTTAGTTCTAGCTTGGGCGGCTCATCAATAGAGGATTTCTATTTTAGTTTGTCATTAATCTCGATGTCCTCTATTTTCATCTATCTAGGAGATGATGCATTGGGATTATCTTCATCGGCATCGTTATCTTTCCCCTTACCTTGTGAAAGACACAATTCCATCGTGTCACTATACATGATTTCCTGCAAGGATTCTTGAAAAATGTGATCAGTGGCATCAACAAAGTAACAAGAATCATCTTGTTTTCTAGAATATCGCATGGCATCATGAATTTGAAAAACAATTTCGACAGCCCTGGCAGTAGCTAAAAAGGGTCGTCCCAAAATTAAAGGTACCTCTACGTCCTCATTCATGTCGAGCACAACAAAATCAACAGGGAATATAAATTTATCTACTTTTACCAAAACATCTTCAATAATTCCCCTAGGACACTTAATAGATCTGTCAGGTAACTGAATACTCATCCTAGTGGGTGTTGGTTTCCCGAGACCAAGTTGTTTAAACATTTTATAAGGCATTAGATTAATACTGGTACCTAAATCAGCTAATGCTTTCTATATGCTCAAACTACCAATTAAACAAGGAATAGTTAAACTTCCTGGATCTTTCAATTTGGTTAGCTGCTTGTTTTGGATGATAGCTGAGCATTCTTCATTAAGCTCTACTGTTGAAATTTCCTCGAACTTCCTTTTATTTTTTAGAAGCTCCTTCAAAAATTTTGCATATGTTGGCATATGCAAAATAGCTTCAACAAAAGGTAAGTTAATATGTAACTGTTTAAAAAGTTCAAGAAACTTACCATATTGTGCGTCTAAGCGGTCTTTCTTTAGCTTTGCTGAGTATGGAATTGTTGGTTTGATATCCTCGTGGGTAGGTGTTATCTTGGCCTTATCGGTTTCATGTGGTACCTCTTTCTTCGTTTCGATTAATTCCCTTCCACTTCTTAGTGTCAATGCATGTACCTGTTCTGTTTCCCTCGGTAAGCTTTCTGATCATGTTTCAGAGATTAACTTAGCAAGTTTCCTAATTTGATTCTTGAACCCTTGTGTCAATTCCTCAAGTTTTGTTTCTACCTTCTGGAAACGTGTTTCTGAGGCTGCTATGAGGTTTGTTAGCACCTCTTCAAGGTTCAGCTTCTTTTCCTGTGGGTAGGGTTGTTGTTGGAAGTTTTGGAAAGGTTATTGCCTTTGATTTCTTTGACCGCCCCATGAGAAATTGGGTTGGTTCTTCCAACCTGGATTATAAGTATTACTATAAGGGTTATTATTAGATCAGAAACTATTACCCATATAGTTCTATGATAGATGAGCTTATGTATGTAAATTTCAAGTCTTGAAGAAAAAGCTCGTATTAGTAAGTTCAATTGATGTAATTATATAAGATTAGTTCATTTTTCTAGTTAGGTAAATTGTCAAATTCGATCTCGATTCTAACCTTCTAATTTAGCCTTTATCCACAACCTTAACCTAAGCCCTATTACAACCTTGTTAAAGACCTTTTGATTTGTGTATCATCTCATTTTACAGTGGTGGAGATTTGATTTTCAGGCAAGCCTATGGGATTAACTCTTCATGTTCGACTTTTGAGTGATTAATTTTGAACCTTAAACACTTTGAGTGATTTAAGTGAATCTTAAGTGAGGATGTCAATTCTTGTCGGTTTCGAATCAGAGGTAATTATTTAGGTGAGGGGAAACACCTAACGTTTTCAAGGCTATAAATGTAAGACTTTGATTGTTTGAATCTTTAGGACTCTTTGAGTTGAATTATCCATGTATGAATTATTTCTGAATTATGATGAAACATTATTGATGAAAATTTTGAATCGAGGAAGTTTGTTTTAATTATGAGTTGAGAATTTTGCTTGAGGACAAGCAAAAGCTTAAGTGTGGGGGTATTTGATAAACCGTAAAAGTAACATATTTTAATCCCACATTTAGCATACTTTTGGATGATTTATCCTTTGATTTATGTAAAAAGGTGTTATTAATCCTTTCTTTTCATGTTTTATACTCAGGCAAGCACCCAAGGATGAAAAGAACGAGAAACGGGCTTAAAATAGACCAAATTGGGCCAAGAGAGAAATCAACATAGCCTGGCCCAAAGCTAACACGGCCGTGCTTAATTAAAAGTCTGAGCACAGCCTGGCCACGATCCACACGGGCGTGTGCCATGGCCGTGTCCCTGTCGCTGGAAGGAGCAATTTCATTCGGGAAAGGATACTTGGAGGCAAAGAAACACATTCCAAAGCCTATTCAAACACCCTATTAGGAATTCTACTTAAACTAGGATACTTAGGGGCCAAGTAAGGCATCTCAAAGTCTATATAAACACCCAAGGAGGCAACTTGAGAGGGGAGTTCGGCAGAAGCCGAAACCTAAGCATCGAAGCTAGGCCAAAGAGCCAAGCCGGAAAGGTCAGAGTTGAGGGAATCACTCAAAGATAGCCAGTTGATCCATCCCAAGAAGCCGGAGTTATACTCAAAACGACTGATTTCTCCTTCAATTCCTTCAGGGAGTTTTAGGGATTTCTTATGTTTTGTTTTATCTTTTCTCTTGAGATGTTTTATTTATTTGTCATGAACTTAACCCCTCAGATACCTGAAGGGGATGAAACCTAGATGAATTTTGTTATTTGATTTCTGAATTATATGATAATTACTTAGTTTGTTCTTAATTATGTTGCTTAATCCAAATCTGATGTGCTTAGGTGGAGGAGGAATAGACCTTGCCTAAGTGTAGATCTAACATAATTAAGCGGAGCTGAACGAACGCCTAAAGATAGGGTTACGAGATTTTGCCGGATTAGGGTGAAACCTAATATGGGAATCCATTGATCGATTTACTGCTATTCTAGGGGATTATTATAACAGAACGAGAGTTCCACTAATTAACCTAGGGTTAGACGTTATTCGCCTCGAGAGAGGGTTTAATATAGGTTAGGGAGTCCTACGGATCAAGCTAAGTAAAAGAAATCATATGGTTCAGTGTTAAATGACAAGTGAAATCTAGGTGGATTCTTCCTAAGGGTATCATCGTAATCAACTGAGTTTTTCATCAAGTTATTTCCCAATTCGTTCTTTTTGTCTTGTGTCTTTAGCTTAGTAGTCGTTAATTTAGATTAAAGCAACTTCACTATATCTTTAAGGCTAAATAATAAAAAGAAAGTTAGTATTAGTACTTTAGTTCCTTTGGGTTTGACAATCCGGTCTTGCCTAAGCTATACTATTGTTCGATAGGTACACTTGTCTTTAATCGTTGTCAGAGTTAGTTTCCCGGTTCGATCACATTCATTATAAATTTTTAAAACTCTGATTTCAGCGATTAGCGTTACATAACTAGTTTGTTATTTCGACATAGTTTTTGGGTAAAGGTTATGATTTGATTAAATGAAGGAATTTAATCATTAACTAGTTTGTCCCAAACCATCTGTAAATGTGAAGAACGATTGTACATACGGTTCGCATCGATGCACTGTAAGGAATCTAACTAGTTTGGATTCATAAAATAGTTATAATTTCAACGATTGGTTTGAACTCATAAATGAGTATTTGGCGGCTGGTTTAATGGTATATTGATTGAATTCATACTGAATTTTGGCTTAGGTTCATTTAAGGAATTATTAACGAAAATTGGAAGATTCGCTAGTATGATGCGAGGAAGCAAAAAATAAGGTGTGGGTCCTAAACTCATAAAATTGTTTAAAAATGTTAAATATCATGTTATATATGATAAATTAGCTTGTTGATCGGATTGTCTTAATAGCCAAATTATTTATTTTGTGAGTGACCGAACCAAGTATGTTTCGAGCCTTAAAAGATTGACATGTTGGCAAAATTGCTAGTTTGATAGTATGAATGTTTGATTGAGTTTGTAATTGCATATTTAAGTTATGAGATATGAGAATGTTTGACTGAATGATATAATGTGTTGAGATATTAAGCTTATGTATGATTTAAACGCATGAGATATTTGTTATATTGTGTATTTAAAAGGGTGATATTTATGCACAATGAAAATCTGTAAAGTATGTGAAATTGAGCAATATTGATTGATACCAACTCAATGGTACTTTGAAAGATTGGAACACTGTTTCCATTTACTGAAAGTATGTGATTATTGAGAACATGCTAAGTATGTCAAATGAATGTGAAAAGTATTGAGATATGATTATGTATGGGATTGTGTGACATATTGCATACACATTGGGTTGGGATTTTGTGGTAGATGGAGGAGTTCCGTGGAGTACCGACGGCATATTAAGTTCGCATCATTTGTAGTCAGTGCACTGCACCTGGAGTACCGAGGGGATTGGCGATTTTATCGCATATTATATGTTATTGGCGATTGTATCACACTATTTGATATCCGGTAGATTTTCTGTATTATTGATTATTTAGTGGTTTTACCACATCAAGCTATGCTCATAATGTTTTGGAGTTTGGTAGACAAATTCTGGGGAACTCGTGGTGTGTAGCGGATGGTATGGGTAGGAACCTTTTTGCATTGCACATGACACATTTGAATGTTATTGATTTATGCTACGTATTGTACTTTGTTGTATTGAATGGTATCGAAACTAATGATTGTTACTCGAACGAATGATGACCTATGCTCATACACTGTTTGACATCAATTTGATAATGGCTATGTAATGATATGAAATTTCTATGATGGTTCTGTTTTTCTTCTATTAAAGCTAATTTGTTTCACTATATTCGATATTTATGTTTGTTTAAATAATTGTTTGACTCACACTAAGCTTTTCATAAGCTCACCCCAATAGTGTTCAACTTTTCAGGTAAACCTCAAAATTAGGACCAGACTCGGCATTTGATCATGTCTGTTGAGTCTAAAAATTTATAAAAAGAATGATCGAACCTGGAAACTAACTCTGACAACGATTTGAGGCAAGCGCACCTATCGAACAGTAGTATAGTTAAGGCAAGACCAGAATGTCGAATCCCAAAGGATCCGAAAGTACTAGTACTAACTCTCTTTTTATTATTTAGCCTAATAATTAAAGTGATCTTTATCTAATCTAAATTAATTAACTATTAAACTAAAGATGCAAAGACAAAGAGAAAGGGTTTGGAAAAATAACTTGAGGAAAAAACAAATTGATTAAGACGACACCCAAGGAAGAATCCACCTAGACTTCACTTGTTATCTAACTCTGAACCAGACGATTTATTCACTTGACTTGATCCGTAAGATTCCCTAATGTATATTAAACCCTCTCTCGAAGTGAATAACGTCTAACCCGAGGTTGATTAATTGAAATCTCTTTCTAATTAAAACCCCTAGAATCACATTAACTCGATCTATGGACTCCCATATTAGGTTTCACCCTAATCCGGCAAAATCTCGTCACCCTATCTCTAGGCGCGCGATCAAATCTGCTTAATTATGCTAGATCTACTCTTAGGCAGGGACTTTTGCTCCTCCACCTAAGCACATCATACTTGAATTAATATCCCGAAAATATCAACACAAGAATTAAGAACACATAATTTAGAACAAGTCAAATATTTATCATATAGTTCAGCAAATGATAACAATATTCATCTTAGGTTTCATCCCCTCAGGTATCTAAGGGTTTAGTTCATAAAAATAAAGGAAAACATCTCAAAAGAAAAGATTAAACAAAACATAGGAAATCCCTAAAACCTCCTGAAGGAATTGAAGGAGAGATCCTTAGTCTTGAGTATAATTCCGGCTTCTTGAGATGGATCAACTGGCTATCTTCAAGTAAATCCCCACAAATCTACCTCCTTTGGCCTAGTCGGACAGCCCCTGACTGACACCTTGGGTTCCCTCTTTTCTCGTCATACTTAGGGTGTTTATATAGGCTTTTGAATATGTTACTTTGCCCCTAAGTATCCAAATCCGAATGAAACTCTTTTTCCTACGGCAGGGACACGCCCATGGCACACGTGTTCGATCCTGTTGAATTGGGCACGGCCGTGTGGATTTGGGCCAGGCCGTGTCGATTTCGTGATATGTCCCATTTACTCCGTTTTGGGCCCGTTTTCTATTCTTTTCATCATTGGGTGCTCTCCTGAGTATAAAACATGAAAAGAAAGGATGAAGAGCACCTTTTTACATAATTCAAGGCTTAAATCATCCAAAAGCATGCTAAATGTGGGCTTAAAATATGTTACTTTTACGGTTTATCAAATACCCCCACACTTCAGCTTTTGCTTGTCCTCAAGCAAAATTCTCAACTACAATTAAAATGAACTTCCTCGGTTCATAATATTCATCAATAATGTTTCATCATAATTCATAGATAATTCATACATGGATAACTCAACTCAAAGAGTTCTAAAGATTCAAAAAATCAAAGTCATAGTTTTTATAGTATGAAAACATAGGTGTTTCCCTTTACCTAAATAATTACCTCTGATTCAAAATCGACAAGAGTTGACATCCTCACTAAAGATTCACTCAAACCACTCGAAGTGTTTAAGGTTCAAAATTAAGCACTCAAAAGTCAAACATGAAAAGTTAATCCCATAGGCTTGCATGAAAATCAAATCTCTACCACTATAATATGAGATGATACACAAATCCAAAGGTCTTTATAGGGTTGCAACGGGGCTTAGGTTCAAGGGTATGGAAATAAGCTAAATTAAAGGGTTAGAATCGAGATTGACCTGACAAATTACCTAACTAGAAACAACGAACTGAATATAAGTAATTATATCAATTGGAAACTAATAATACTACTATTGATAATACTTTAATACGAGCTTCTTCAATAATTGGAATTTAATGCATAAGCTCACCTAATCATAAAACTAATAATGAATACACTTCGTTTATTTTAAGAACAAGTCAAATATATAATAAAGGATAAATTCAACTACTTGAAATAAAAATCATAGTCAAGTAACTGATCAAATCAAATCTCGACATAAGGGTAGTCAAAAGGAATGGTGATAACAAATACGAAGGGTTTGGGGTTAATATTAGTGGGTGAGTCAATAAAAAGGGTTGTTAGGAGTAAACGGGGTTCACTAAGGGTTAATTATGAAGGTAGGCTTTTAGTGGAGTGAGTGGGTTAAAACCTAGGTGCCTTTATCATCTCTGTATATCAAATCAAAGGTGTGGTCTCGACATGTATAATCGATGCAAGTTCTAGAATAACCAATCAATGTTGACACACTCATAATAAATAAAGTGAGCATGAAAAGGAATATATGCTCTTATATGGTTCAAAAGCTCATAGAAAATTATGGGTTTTTGATATCAACCTTGTAAATTTCAAACTTCAAGGTAACATTCAGATTCAGGTAGACAACCTAAAAATTTTAAATTTTGAAAAATAGACTTATCATGCTTGATTCTCTAGTATCGTTCAAATTTAATCATCAATTCACAAATACCAATGGCTTACTCTAAAACATATCAATAAAAATCATAAATCAAAGGAAATTTCATTCTAATCATAATATGAGAAACTTACTTTAGAACAAGGCACAATTCAAGGATTTTAGAATAATACTATAGTTAACCCCCCACACTTAAGATGTATATTGTCCTCAATGTACAAGGATAGATAATAACGCATTAATAATAAAATCATAAGATAGGGAGAGAAGTGAAACTTCCTGAATTATGGATGAGATCCTTGAAGGATGTTTCATGATGGATGTGATGGCTAGGTATAAGTGATAATTTTGTTCCTTGAGTTGTATATTAATTCTATCTAATCTGCGAAGTCATCAATGAAATGTTTAGGGAGAAATATTTAATGAATTTGTTAGAGATACTCGAGGGTTAGATGGCCAGTGATAAACTGAACTGTACTGAAATAAAAGTTCTAACAAGACAAAATAAAAAGTTTAATAACTGAAAATTAAACATAAATAATAATAATAATAACGGCAAATAAAGATAAGAAAAAGGACTCAAAGGTCCTCGTCATCTGCTGATTCGCTGGGTGGTCGAGGCTGTGACATATGAAAGTGGTGAAAAATCTGCTGAAGCGTGGCCTCAATGCCGTCAAATCGTCGAGCGGTATCATTGAATTGTTGAGTACAGTAGTGCTTAAACTGAGTGAAGCGTGCAGAAATGTCTGAAAGTGAAGCTGTTGCATGGGAGGGATGCTGGCTCGGGAGTGGCGCCTCCTGTGGTGGTGGGACATCATCAGTAATGTCCTCGGGATCCTCCTCGTCGATGGGGAGGGCTAGTCGGTATTGAGGAGGATCAGTTCCACGTCAATATTTGATCATCCTCATATGCAGCATAGTCTGGACGCCCTGTGGTACCATCTGCCCAATCAGTGTGAGAGAGGAGGTTTGGGTCTCGGTGTGGAAGAGGCCGAAGTACCGAGCCAAACGTGTGACGTATGGACCCATCGATATGATCCCCCTCCTATGTGGCTCTGTCTAGTGTTGGATGGCACAGGCTATGAAGTAAGCTAGGTCGAAAACGTGCCCGTTTGACATGCACCATAGTTAGTAGACATCGTGAGCATATCCGACACCGGTGCTCTCGCGTCGACCTGTAAGAGTATGAGCCAAGATGGCATGTACGTACCTCAGAAACAGGACAAGGGCCGTCACCTTGGAGTGACTGGGGTCATAATTGCCCTTGTCAGGGGCTAAGTTGTACCAACAACTTACGAGGGTGCGGTGAAACTTGCGGTGTAGCTCAGAGAGGTCATTCTCTGCTACGAAGTCTTCAGTATAGAGTCCAAGTACGGCCTCGAATTGAGGTACGTTCAGCTGTCGTATGGTGCCTTCCAAGCAGAATTGTATCGTACCTGGATCATCGTATTGTGTCATTACCGTCTGGAGTTGGAAAGTAGAGCAGAGCTCTAAAGTAAGCTCCAAGTACGTAGGCTCGATGATGGTAAAAAATTAATCCCACGAATTGGTTGTAAGTAGAGCTCGGACATCGTCTAGTAGACAGACTTGCCCTGAGTGCCTTGTAACGATCCTCTTGGGCGGCTTGAGGGAATTGGAGGAACCGGTGGTATCCTTCAGTAGTTGCGCTAGCAAAGGATGCGCCGGGTCCCTTTTGTTTTTTGGAAGTGGTGGCTGCGGTTCACTTTCCTCGTGACGACGACATTATACCTGAAAATAGTTGATATTCAAGTAATTTTCTACCAAAATAAAGCAAATACTTTGATCAATACCCAAAATATTCAAAGTCTAAATAAGAACATTTCAACCATGAGCAACTATTTCGACAGTGATTAGTTCTATCTAGTTCTAGTTAACTACCTAAACAATGACTAACCTACTTAAGGTAGTAATCAAATTAGTTCTAAAATTCTAAAGATTAATTTAATAATAAATAATAGTAAAAAGAGACTAAAAAAAATGAAATCTTAATCAGATAATAAATAAATAGATGGGATTGAAATAATGAAAGGTGACCAGTAGTGCTTTCGAGCGTGGCGTTGTAGACGGGCGGAGCACGGGCGTGTAATGTTGGCGCACGGTCGTGTGCTATAAAAATTTTGGGTAACACGGTGGTGGAGTGGGCGTGGTCTCCTGTTAACATGGCCGTGGCTTCATTTTTGTATGGGTATTAGAAAGGAAGGGAGGTGACGGGGTTATGAGAGTCAAATGGGGGTGATTTTTGTTGATGGTGGCAAGATTAGGGGGTAGTTTTGGAGGGTGGATGACTAGGCTTGGGGTTTGGGAATAAAATTGGGAGAAAACGGGGGCTGTGTTTCTTTAAATAGGAAAGGGGACGCGGGCAGAGGCCACGCCCGTGTATCTGTTATTCAGCCCATGTTTTTCGCGATTTTCAAATTTGAGCGTGTTTGCGATGTTGCCCACGCCCGTGCTTTAGGTCACCACGCCCGTGTATATATAGTTAGTGTCTCACACCGTTGGTAGGCACGGGCGTGGTTCATGCCCGTGCTTAGTGACTCAGGATAGACCATGGTCGCATCGCACGGCCGTGGTCTTTTTATCGCAACCCGTGTTGGGAAAACAATTTCTCTTCTTCTTCTCACACGTCTACCTGCACGCTCGTTTTTCATCCCATGTTAACCGCACGGCCACGGGCACGCCTGTGTGTAAGGTCGTGTGGTAGGAAACCTGCAATTACTGAAACAATTAGTTTGATTTAGGTGTTAAAGAGGGAGAATAAAATTAAAAAGGGAAATTTAATGGGGTTAGTGAAGTTAGTGCTCGGGTTGCCTCCTAAGAAGCGCTCGTTTAAAGTCTTAAGCTAGACTCACCCTGTTTTCATTCCTAAGAGAAGGTTCACGGAGCTGAAGCTCCTCTCTCAATTCCTTAAAGTCTTCACCATTATAAAATTTCAATCGATGTCCATTTACCTTGAATGTTCCTTGAGTTGGATGTGTTACCTCAACTGTGTCGTAAGGAAAAATAGATTTTATCACGAATGGGCCTGACCACCTCGATTTTAGCTTTCCAGGAAATAGTTTGAGCCTTGAATTATACAGCATGACTAGGTCTCCTACTTCGAATTGCTTTGATTGTTCTAAACGAGCATCATGGCGCCGTTTTGTTGCCTCCTTATATAGTCGTGAATTCTCATAGGCCTCAGCTCATCATTCATCTAGTTCGTTTAACTACATCATCCTCTTCTCACCTGCAGTTTTGAGATCATAATTCAAGAATTTTATAGCCTAGTAGGCTTTGTGCTCCAACTCAAATGGTAGATGACAACTCTTTCCGTAAACAAGTTTATACGGGGATGTCCCTAAAGGGGTTTTAAATGTTGTTCTGTAGGCCCATAAAGCATCATCTACTTTTATTGGCCAATCTTTCCAATTTTATTCAACTATTTTTTCTAGGATTCGCTTAAGCCCTCGGTTTGCCACTTCCACTTGCCCACTGGTTTGAGGATGATAAGGGGTAGCTATTCTGTGGTGTACTCCATATTTTCTTAAGACTCTTTCAAATTGAGTATTGCAAAAGTGAGTGCCCTTATCGCCGATGATTGCTCTGGGTGTTCCAAAACGAGAGAACAGTTTCTTAAGAAACTTTACTACAACTCTAGCATCGTTAGTAGGTAAAGCTTGGTCTTCCACCCATTTTGACATGTAATCTACTGCTACTAAGATGTATTTATTTCCGAACGAACTAGGGAACGGACCCATAAAATCAATACCCCATACATCAAATATCTCACATGATAACATATATGTCTAAGGCATTTCATCGCGTTTAGAGATATTACCTGTTCCCTGGCATTTATCACACGAAGCGGCATACTTGTTGGCATCTTTGAAAAGAGTTGGCCAGTAGAATCCTGATTCGAGCGTTTTGTGTGCTGTCTTAATTCTGCTGTAATGTCCTCCTGAAGGTCCTGAATGGAAATGTTCTAGGATCTTACTTGCTTCCACCTTTGTAACGCATCTTCGAATTACTTGATGTGCACATATACGAAAAAGAAAGGGATCTTCCTAAAAATAGTTTTTTTGCATCAACAAAGAATCTCTTCTTTTGGTGATGTGTAACTCTTTTTGGAAAGATGTTAGCGGCTAAATAATTCACAATATCTGCAAACCATGGTACCTCGGCGTTAGTTATAGAAAAGAGTCGTTCCTTGGGGAACAAGTCATTTATCTCACTCTCGTCGAGCTCTTCGATATGTGGGTTCTCAAGCCTGGAGAGGTGATCTGCTGCAAGGTTTTCAGCTCCCTTCTTATCCTGTATTTCCAAATCAAATTCCTGTAAGAGTAAGATCCATCGTATGAGTCAAGGTTTTGCATCTGATTTAGTTAAAAGATAACGAAGAGCTGAATGGTCAGTGTAAACGACAACTTTAGATAATATTAAATACTGCCTAAATTTGTCAAAAGCAAAAACTACAGCTAGCAATTCTTTCTCTGTGGTGGTGTAGTTTTCTTGTGTGGGTGTCAATGTTCTGCTAGCATAATAAATTGGCTGAAAATGCTTGTCTCTCTGTTGTCCCAGAACTGCACCTACTGTAAAATCACTCGCATCACACATTAGTTCAAAGGGTAAATTCCAATCAGGTGCAATTATAATCGGAGCATTTATTAGTTTATCCTTGAGTACATTGAATGCATCTAAACATTCTTGATCGAAATTGAAAGGAACATCTTTTTCTAGTAATTTTGTTAAAGGCTTAGCTATTTTAGAGAAACCTTTAATGAATCTTCTATAGAATCAAGCATGTCCTAAAAAGCTTTTAATAGCCTTAACTGAACAAGGGGGAGGTAACTTTTCTATGGTTTCAATCTTTGCTCTATCTACCTCAATCCCTTTACTAGAAATCTTATGTCCTAACACAATCCCTTCTCTAACCATAAAGTGACATTTTTCCCAATTCAAGATAAGATTCGTTTCTTCACATCTTATTAGTACTCGTTCCAAATTTTTAAGGCAAAGATGGAAAGAATTACCGAATACAGAGAAGTCGTCCATAAATACCTCCATAATGTCTTCCACAAGTTCATCAAAGATGGCCAACATGCGGCGCTATAAAGTAGCAGGAGCATTACATAATCCAAAAAGCATTCTACGATAAGCAAACGTACCGTATGGGCATGTAAATGTTGTCTTCTCTTGATCTTCGGAAGCTATTGGGATTTGGAAGTAACCGGAGAGTTCGTCCAAGAAGCAATAGTACATATGCCCAGACAACATTTCTAACATCTGATCAATAAAGGGTAGAGGGAAGTGATCTTTTCTGGTGGCATCGTTTAGTTTCCTATAGTCTATACAGACTCTCCAACTTGTGACTGTTCTTGTGGGAATCAATTCATTCTTTTCGTTGGTTACCACAGTCATGCCTCCTTTCTTTGGAACTACCTGCACAGGACTTACCCAAGTGCTGTCAGAAATAGTGTAACACCCCAAACCCGGCCCATAAGTTTCGACCAGATCTGGTATGCTACGGGTTGTACATTGAAAACTTTTGCTTTGTTGGTTTTTGGAAACCATAAGTTAATTAGACAATATTTGAATAAATAAGTGACATTTGAAAAGAAAACCTTGTATTATTATTACTCCGTATAATTAAACCACTGACATAATTTCAGGAGTTGCAAATAATAAAAACTACTTAGATGAATATAAACTATGGGGCCTTATTACATAAATATTTCCAAAATAATAAATAAAAGAAAAATAAAAAAAGAATAATTTATGGAAATAAAAACTTGATGGCCCCTCGAGTCCGTCTCGGCTCCCATGTCCACGATCTACTGCTCATCTGAAAGAGTAGAAAAAAATAATAGGGTGAGTCACCAAGACTCAGTGTGTAAATCCCGAAAACACATAAAAGGCTTGGGCCCACAAACACATTATGGGCCTTAGCCCATACACAATGGCAAAAATCATAATTACATGATAAATAATAAATGATGAATGGCCCAACCCAAACCTAGAAATCCATCCTCTACACACCAACCCGTACCAACCATCACACCTTAGGGAATTCTACAATCAACCCGCCAACCGCTATACACCATATCGATAGCTGTGCTGCCTGTCTTAAAGACTGATCACTGTGTGACCTATGTGGCAAAGCCACCGATCGCCATGCGACCTTAATAATACATCGTAGCATTTCGATAGCTGAGCTACCTGTCATAAAGACCAATCACTATGTGACCTATGTGGCAAAGCCACCGATCGCTATGCGACCTTCTTCCCCTTCATCATATCCATCTCATCCCATGCATACATACATGCAAAATCAAGAAATGTATTACCTAAGAGACTTCAGTTTATCGCATACATCGATACACATAGAGAAGTTTCTATGATTACGTACCTGGCATCCCTTGCCTACCCTTTTTGGGTAATCTGACTGCCTATACAGCCTTTTTCCGGCTTTTAGCCCATAACATATATTTAGTTCAGATTACCATTCAGCCTTTTTCTGGCTTTTAGCCCATAACATACATAATACAGTTTAATTAGTGTGTTATAGATCTACACACCTGATTACAGTCAAGACGAGACCTTCTATATCGACACTATCAGAAGCCGATACGACTGCTAACTGCCTAAGATCTTGTTCTGAAGCCGGTCCACAACCCAGTGGCCAATCCCGTACTGCTGACACTGCTCGTTTCTTAAATTTAGGGATTGGTTTTACAGATCCAATCCCCTCCTTCGCCTGATCGATATTTGATTCCATTAAAAGACCTTATCATAACATATTGTTAAGATCACAAATACGATAGCGAATCTAAAGAGAATCTAAAGAAAACCCCTTACCTTGAAATCCTGAAAAGAGAGATATGAGGTTCAGAGACTAACGGTTCCGGCTTTTAGATTTAAGCTATCTATTTGAATTCTCGAATGTCGCCCAACATAAAAAAACCAACAATCCTTTAGCCTTTCGGCTTTGTCTTCTAAAAATCGAAAGAGAAAAAGAATAGATCAGAAGAAATCGGCACCTACCTTTACATAGAATTTGACAACTCCTAGAAGATTTCGGCTTTTGAGAAGATCAAAAAGAGAAGATGATAGGAAGAAATCTATGTAGATTCGGCTTTTTGTGAAGAGATCGGAAAAAGAGAAGAAGCAAAGAACAATGAATATTTGGCTTGTAGAAAAAGAATGAAGAAGAGAATTAAGTTCAAGAGTTTCGGCTTTTGCATAAAAGTGAAGATGAGAGAATGGGATTTAGGGATTTCGACTTTGGCAGAGAATGAGAGAACAGAATGAGAGTAAAAACCCAAATGCCGAAATTGAAGAAGAGAATAGAAAAATATAACCCAAATGCCGAAAATATAAAGATATTCCCCCTTTCTTAACCTAAATTTCGGCACCTACCCCCTAAAAACCGAAAATGCCCCTTTTTAAAACTAAAACTAAGCTACTATTCAAAGGGAATTTCGGCACCCCTTGCCCATACCAAAACCGATTCCCCCTCCCCATTGGAGTTTCAAATTCGGCCACCACTGTGACCAACAGATAAATCCTAAATTTTCTCCCTTATTTTCATCTGATCACTCATTCTTAAGTGATATGGATAACACCACCTCTTCCTTCCTTTATCTGCCACATTATCAGCCATATTATCCACATTATCCAAACAAATAAATCTTATTTTAAAGCATCCTAGCTGACTCCAACTCTGCTCATTTATCATAGAACTATATGGGTAATAGTTTCTGATCTAATAATAACCCTTATAGTAATACTTATAATCCAGGTTGGAAGAACCAACCCAATTTCTCATGGGGCGGTCAAAGAAATCAAAGGCAATAACCTTTCCAAAACTTCCAACAACAACCCTACCCACAGGAAAAGAAGCTGAACCTTGAAGAGGTGCTAACAAACCTCATAGCAGCCTCAGAAACACGTTTCCAGAAGGTAGAAACAAAACTTGAGGAATTGACACAAGGGTTCAAGAATCAAATTAGGAAACTTGCTAAGTTAATCTCTGAAACATGATCAGAAAGCTTACCGAGGGAAACAGAACAGGTACATGCATTGACACTAAGAAGTGGAAGGGAATTAATCGAAACGAAGAAAGAGGTACCACATGAAACCGATAAGGCCAAGATAACACCTACCCACGAGGATATCAAACCAACAATTCCATACTCAGCAAAGCTAAAGAAAGACCGCTTAGACGCACAATATGGTAAGTTTCTTGAACTTTTTAAACAGTTACATATTAACTTACCTTTTGTTGAAGCTATTTTGCATATGCCAACATATGCAAAATTTTTGAAGGAGCTTCTAACAAATAAAAGGAAGTTCGAGGAAATTTCAACAGTAGAGCTTAATGAAGAATGCTCAGCTATCATCCAAAACAAGCAGCTAACCAAATTGAAAGATCCAGGAAGTTTAACTATTCCTTGTTTAATTGGTAGTTTGAGCATATAGAAAGCATTAGCTGATTTAGGTACCAGTATTAATCTAATGCCTTATAAAATGTTTAAACAACTTGGTCTCGGGGAACCAACACCCACTAGGATGAGTATTCAGTTACCTGACAGATCTATTAAGTATCCTAGGGGAATTATTGAAGATGTTTTGGTAAAAGTAGATAAATTTATATTCCCTGTTGATTTTGTTGTGCTCGACATGAATGAGGACGTAGAGGTACCTTTAATTTTGGGACGACCATTTTTAGCTACTGCCAGGGCTGTCGAAATTGTTTTTCAAATTCATGATGCCATGCGATATTCTAGAAAACAAGATAATTCTTGTTACTTTGTTGATGCCACTGATCACATTTTTCAAGAATCCTTGCAGGAAATCATGTATAGTAACACGATGGAATTGTGTCTTTCACAAGGTAAGGGGAAAGATAATGATGCCGATGAAGATAATCCCAATGCATCATCTCCTAGACAGATGAAAATAGAGGACATCGAGATTAATGACAAACTAAAATAGAAATCCTCTATTGATGAGCCGCCCAAGCTAGAACTAAAAAAAATTACCAAAGCATTTATAATATGCATTCCTAGATCATAATTCAAGAATTTTATAGCCTAGTAGGCTTTGTGCTCCAACTCAAATGGTAGATGACAACTCTTTCCGTAAACAAGTTTATACGGGGATGTCCCTTAAGGGGTTTTAAATGTTGTTCTGTAGGCCCATAAAGCATCATCTACTTTTACTGGCCAATCTTTCCAATTTTATTCAACTGTTTTTTCTAGGATTCGCTTAAGCCCTCGGTTTGCCACTTCCACTTGCCCACTGGTTTGAGGATGATAAGGGGTAGCTATTCTGTGGTGTACTCCATATTTTCTTAAGACTCTTTCAAATTGAGTATTGCAAAAGTGAGTGCCCTTATCGCTGATGATTGCTCTGGGTGTTCCAAAACGAGAGAACAGTTTCTTAAGAAACTTTACTACAACTCTAGCATCGTTAGTAGGTAAAGCTTGGTCTTCCACCCATTTTGACATGTAATCTACTGCTACTAAGATGTATTTATTTCCGAACGAACTAGGGAACGGACCTATAAAATCAATACCCCATACATCAAATATCTCACATGATAACATATATGTCTGAGGCATTTCATCGCGTTTAGAGATATTACCTGTTCCCTGGCATTTATCACACGAAGCGGCATACCTGCTGGCATCTTTGAAAAGAGTTGGCCAGTAGAATCCTGATTCGAGCGTTTTGTGTGCTGTCTTAATTCTGCTGTAATGTCCTCCTGAAGGTCCTGAATGGAAATGTTCTAGGATCTTACTTGCTTCCACCTTTGTAACGCATCTTCGAATTACTTGATGTGCACATATACGAAAAAGAAAGGAATCTTCCTAAAAATAGTTTTTTGCATCAGCAAAGAATCTCTTCTTTTGGTGATGTGTAACTCTTTTTGGCAAGATGTTAGCGGCTAAATAATTCACAATATCTGCAAACCATGGTACCTCGGCGTTAGTTATAGAAAAGAGTTGTTCCTAGGGGAACAAGTCATTTATCTCACTCTCGTCGAGCTCTTCGATATGTGGGTTCTCAAGCCTGGAGAGGTGATCTGCTGCAAGGTTTTCAGCTCCCTTCTTATCCTGTATTTCCAAATCAAATTCCTGTAAGAGTAAGATCCATCGTATGAGTCGAGGTTTTGCATCTGATTTAGTTAAAAGATAACGAAGAGCTGAATGGTCAGTGTAAACGACAACTTTAGATAATATTAAATACTGCCTAAATTTGTCAAAAGCAAAAACTACAGCTAGCAATTCTTTCTCTGTGGTGGTGTAGTTTTCTTGTGTGGGTGTCAATGTTCTGCTAGCATAATAAATTGGCTGAAAATGCTTGTCTCTCTGTTGTCCCAGAACTGCACCTACTGTAAAATCACTCGCATCACACATTAGTTCAAAGGGTAAATTCCAATCAGGTGCAATTATAATCGGAGCATTTATTAGTTTATCCTTGAGTACATTGAATGCATCTAAACATTCTTGATCGAAATTGAAAGGAACATCTTTTTCTAGTAATTTTGTTAAAGGCTTAGCTATTTTAGAGAAACCTTTAATGAATCTTCTATAGAATCAAGCATGTCCTAAAAAGCTTTTAATAGCCTTAACTGAACAAGGGGGAGGTAACTTTTCTATGGTTTCAATCTTTGCTCTATCTACCTCAATCCCTTTACTAGAAATCTTATGTCCTAACACAATCCCTTCTCTAACCATAAAGTGACATTTTTCCCAATTCAAGATAAGATTCGTTTCTTCACATCTTATTAGTACTCGTTCCAAATTTTTAAGGCAAAGATGGAAAGAATTACCGAATACAGAGAAGTCGTCCATAAATACCTCCATAATGTCTTCCACAAGTTCATCAAAGATGGCCAACATGCGGCGCTATAAAGTAGCAGGAGCATTACATAATCCAAAAAGCATTCTACGATAAGCAAACGTACCGTATGGGCATGTAAATGTTGTCTTCTCTTGATCTTCGGAAGCTATTGGGATTTGGAAGTAACCGGAGAGTTCGTCCAAGAAGCAATAGTACATATGCCCAGACAACATTTCTAACATCTGATCAATAAAGGGTAGAGGGAAGTGATCTTTTCTGGTGGCGTCGTTCAGTTTCCTATAGTCTATACAGACTCTCCAAATTGTGACTGTTCTTGTGGGAATCAATTCATTCTTTTCGTTGGTTACCACAGTCATGCCTCCTTTCTTTGGAACTACCTGCACAGGACTTACCCAAGTGCTGTCAGAAATAGTGTAACACCCCAAACCCGGCCCATAAGTTTCGACCAGATCTGGTATGCTACGGGTTGTACATTGAAAACTTTTGCTTTGTTGGTTTTTGGAAACCATAAGTTAAATAGACAATATTTGAATAAATAAGTGACATTTGAAAAGAAAACCTTGTATTATTATTATTCCGTATAATTAAACCACTGACATAATTTCAGGAGTTGCAAATAATAAAAACTACTTAGATGAATATAAACTATGGGGCCTTATTACATAAATATTTCCAAAATAATAAATAAAAGAAAAATAAAAAAGAATAATTTATGGAAATAAAAACTTGATGGCCCCTCGAGTCCGTCTCGGCTCCCATGTCCACGATCTACTGCTCATCTGAAAGAGTAGAAAAAAATAATAGGGTGAGTCACCAAGACTCAGTGTGCAAATCCCGAAAACACATAAAAGGCTTGGGCCCACAAACACATTATGGGCCTTAGCCCATACACAATGGCAAAAATCATAATTACATGATAAATAATAAATGATGAATGGCCCAACCCAAACCTAGAAATCCATCCTCTACACACCAACCCGTACCAACCATCACACCTTAGGGAATTCTACAATCAACCCGCCAACCGCTATACACCATATCGATAGCTGTGCTGCCTGTCTTAAAGACCGATCACTGTGTGACCTATGTGGCAAAGCCACCGATCGCCATGCGACCTTAATAATACATCGTAGCATTTCGATAGCTGAGCTGCCTGTCATAAAGACCGATCACTATGTGACCTATGTGGCAAAGCCACAGATCGCTATGCGACCTTCTTCCCCTTCATCATATCCATCTCATCCCAAGCATACATACATGCAAAATCAAGCAATGTATTACCTAAAAGACTTCAGTTTATCGCATACATCGATACACATAGAGAAGTTTCTATGATTACGTACCTAGCATCCCTTGCCTACCCTTTTTGGGTAATCTGACTGTCTATACAGCCTTTTTCCGGCTTTTAGCCCATAACATATATTTAGTTCAGATTACCATTCAGCCTTTTTCTGGCTTTTAGCCCATAACATACATAATACAGTTTAATTAGTGTGTTAGAGATCTACACACCTGATTACAGTCAAGACGAGACCTTCTATATCGACACTATCAGAAGCCGATACGAATGCTAACTGCCTAAGATCTTGTTCTGAAGCCGGTCCACAACCCGGTGGCCAATCCCGTACTGCTGACACTGCTCGTTTCTTAAATTTAGGGATTGGTTTTACAGATCCAATCCCCTCCTTCGCCTGATCGATATTTGATTCCATTAAAAGACCTTATCATAACATATGGTTAAGATCACAAATACGATAGAGAATCTAAAGAGAATCTAAAGAGAACCCCTTACCTTGAAATCCTGAAAAGAGAGATATGAGGTTCAGAGACTAACGGTTCCGGCTTTTAGATTTAAGCGATCTACTTGAATTCTCGAATGTCGCCCAACACAAAAAAACCAACAATCCTTTAGCCTTTCGGCTTTGTCTTCTAAAAATCGAAAGAGAAAAAGAATAGATCAGAATTCGACAACTCCTAGAAGATTTCGGCTTTTGAGAAGATCAAAAAGAGAAGATGATAGGAAGAAATCTATGTAGATTCGGCTTTTTGTGAAGAGATCGGCAAAAGAGAAGAAGCAAAGAACAATGAATATTTGGCTTGTAGAAAAAGAATGAAGAAGAGAATTAAGTTCAAGAGTTTCGGCTTTTGCATAAAAGTGAAGATGAGAGAATGGGATTTAGGGATTTCGACTTTGGCAGAGAATGAGAGAATAGAATGAGAGGAAAAACCCAAATGCCGAAATTGAAGAAGAGAATAGAAAAATATAACCCAAATGCCGAAAATATAAAGATATTCCCCCTTTCTTAACCTAAATTTCGGCACCTACCCCCTAAAAACTGAAAATGCCCCTTTTTAAAACTAAAACTAAGCTACTATTCAAAGGGAATTTCGGCACCCCTTGCCCATACCAAAACCGATTCCCCCTCCCCATTGGAGTTTCAAATTCGGCCACCACTGTGACCAACAGATAAATCCTAAATTTTCTCCCTTATTTTCATCTGATCACTCATTCTTAAGTGACATGGATAACACCACCTCTTCCTTCCTTTATCTGCCACATTATCAGCCATATTATCCACATTATCCAAACAAATAAATCCTATTTTAAAGCATCCTAGCTGACTCCAACTCTGCTCATTTAAATGCCAAAAATTAACTAACTTTAATTAAAATAACTGAGCTTCATACGACTCGAACTTGAGCCTCCTCAGTTGACGCCACCTCCCTGCTCTCTAAGTGGCGCCACTTTGCCACTGGGCCACAAGCCCATTTGTATTTTAAAACACATATACTACCTTTTAAACCCTATAATACCCAAATAGATAATTTTAACCAAGGCCTCTGCCTAGGCCTGAGCCCAATTTGGACCCCTAACACTTAAATTAACTCATTACACATGTTCACCCATTAAACGCATAGGCCCAAAAATTCAGGATGGTACAAATAGGATAAATTATTCCTGCATCTAGAAGTTTAATTACCTCAGCTTTGACGACTTCTTTCATATTGGGGTTTAACCGTCTCTGAGGTTGCACACACGGTTTATACTCATCTTCCATTAAAATTTTGTGGGTGTAAAATGATCGACTTATTCCTTTAATGCCCGACATTTTCCACGCTATGGCCTTTTTGTGCTTCCTTAGTACCCTTAGCAACTCTTTTTTCTCCTTGGGTCCTAGTTCCAAAGAGATGATTACTGGTAGCGTAGAATTATCCCCCAGGAATGCATATTATAAATGCTTTGGTAATTTTTTTTAGTTCTAGCTTGGGTGGCTCATCAATAGAGGATTTCTATTTTAGTTTGTCATTAATCTCGATGTCTTCTATTTTCATCTGTCTAGGAGATGATGCATTGGGATTATCTTCATCGGCATCGTTATCTTTCCCCTCACCTTGTGAAAGACACAATTCCATCATGTCACTATACATGATTTCCTGCAAGGATTCTTGAAAAATGTGATCAGTGGCATCAACAAAGTAACAAGAATCATCTTGTTTTCTAGAATATCGCATGGCATCATGAATTTGAAAAACAATTTCGACAGCCCTGGCAGTAGCTAAAAAGGGTCGTCCCAAAATTAAAGGTACCTCTACGTCCTCATTCATGTCGAGCACAACAAAATCAACAGGGAATATAAATTTATCTACTTTTACCAAAACATCTTCAATAATTCCCCTAGGATACTTAATAGATCTGTCAGGTAACTGAATACTCATCCTAGTGGGTGTTGGTTCCCCGAGACCAAGTTGTTTAAACATTTTATAAGGCATTAGATTAATACTGGTACCTAAATCAGCTAATGCTTTCTATATGCTCAAACTA
Organism: Gossypium australe; assembly: GCA_005393395.2. NCBI lineage: Eukaryota > Viridiplantae > Streptophyta > Magnoliopsida > Malvales > Malvaceae > Gossypium > Gossypium australe. The sequence goes on along the minus strand of CM016614.1, from coordinate 20,962,111 downwards.
CCAATTAAACAAGGAATAGTTAAACTTCCTAGATCTTTCAATTTGGTTAGCTGCTTGTTTTGGATGATAGCTGAGCATTCTTCATTAAGCTCTACTGTTGAAATTTCCTCGAACTTCCTTTTATTTGTTAGAAGCTCCTTCAAAAATTTTGCATATGTTGGCATATGCAAAATAGCTTCAACAAAAGGTAAGTTAATATGTAACTGTTTAAAAAGTTCAAGAAACTTACCATATTGTGCGTCTAAGCGGTCTTTCTTTAGCTTTGCTGAGTATGGAATTGTTGGTTTGATATCCTCGTGGGTAGGTGTTATCTTGGCCTTATCGGTTTCATGTGGTACCTCTTTCTTCGTTTCGATTAATTCCCTTCCACTTCTTAGTGTCAATGCATGTACCTGTTCTGTTTCCCTCGGTAAGCTTTCTGATCATGTTTCAGAGATTAACTTAGCAAGTTTCCTAATTTGATTCTTGAACCCTTGTGTCAATTCCTCAAGTTTTGTTTCTACCTTCTGGAAACGTGTTTCTGAGGCTGCTATGAGGTTTGTTAGCACCTCTTCAAGGTTCAGCTTCTTTTCCTGTGGGTAGGGTTGTTGTTGGAAGTTTTGGAAAGGTTATTGCCTTTGATTTCTTTGACCGCCCCATGAGAAATTGGGTTGGTTCTTCCAACCTGGATTATAAGTATTACTATAAGGGTTATTATTAGATCAGAAACTATTACCCATATAGTTCATTTGCTCGCTTTCCATGCCCTGTCCGTAGGGTGGGTACTCAGGATTCGCCACGCCCTCACTTGTCTTGCACTGCATTACTCGATGTGCCTGCGAAGAACCATAGAAACTATCAAATTTTTTATGTAGCAATTCTACCTGATTTGATAGCACGATTACTACATCAATGTTGAAAACTCCGGCTGCTTTGGCTGGCCTTATCCTTGTAACTTGCCACTGATTGTTATTCAGTGACATCTCCTCTATAAACTCATAGGCTGCTTTAAGAGTTTTGTTGTTTAGGGTTCCGCCGATAGCTGAATCGATTAATTGTCGTGTTGAAGGGTTCACATCATTGTAAAAAGTTTGGACCTATAGCCACAATGGTAATCCATGGTGTGGACACCTTCTCAACAAATCCTTGTATCTCTCCCATGCGCCGTAAAGTGTCTCTGAATCTATCTGCACAAAAGAAGAGATATCATTCCTTAATTTGGCCGTTTTGGCCGGTGGAAAATATTTTAATAAAAATTTTTCGGTTATCTGATCCCATGTAGTGATTGATCCTCGTGAAAGAGAATGTAACCACTATTTGGCTTTATTTCTTAAAGAAAAGGGAAATAATCGAAGACAGATGGCATCATCAGAAACGCCATTTATCTTGAAGGTATCGCAGAGTTCTAGAAAATTCTCTAAGTGTGTGTTAGGATCTTCATCCTGCAAACTATCAAACTGAACAAACTGTTGTATCATCTGTATAGTGTTAAGTTTCAATTCATAATTATTTGCAGCAATAATAGGCCTAACAATACTAGACTCAGTTCCTGTTAAACTAGGTTTAGCATAATCATACATAGTACGTGGAGCATGATGTTCGGCCATCTCTGGAGGTGGCAAATTATTCTCTGCCATCTCTTCTGTAGTATTAATTTCGGCTTCTTGCTCTTTGTCTATGTAGTTTAGGCTTCGCCTTTGTAACACCCCAGACCTGGCCCAAACACCACGACCGGATCTGGCATGTCACTAAGACGTTTTAGTAAAACATGTTGCATTTTTGGAAGTCATTTGTCGAGTTTAAGCATTTATACCGAAAAACTTAATAATTTGGTAATTAATATAATATATATATTTTATAAGATGCCTTCCTGAATTAAAAACAGAAATTTAGTACATGCCTTAGTTTTATTTTTTATCGAATAATTCAGGTGTCTGAAGGTAAAGCCCAAAAACTGGAAATATAAAACTAATGGCCCAAGGCCTTATTACAACTAACTTTAAAACTCTTAATCAAAAATATTAAAAACAATATTCTAAGTAAAATCTTCTGCTGGATCAAGTACTCTCTCGCATGGCCACCTTGCGCTCCTCTCCAGCCCGGTCCGATGCACTAGGTGCTACCTGAAATTGTTAAAATAATAGGGTGAGTCGCGAGACTCAGTGTGCAACCCTCATGCACCATTAGATTTGGGCCTTAACCCCACAGAACATATAACAAAATATAATATATCATAAAATATGCAGAGCCTAACCCAAATCTTAGGTTTCCATCCGCTACACGCCACTCTTACCTACCAGTCACACCATTGGGGATTTCTACAATCAACCCACACTGCTACACACCATTGATGGCAGTCATGCTGCTCATCGTCAGATCATGGCCGTAGCCACTACAACAGGTCATGGCAAAAGCCACTACAACAGGTCACGGCAGAAGCCGCTACAACAGGTCACGGCAGATGCCGCTACAACAGAACACTTCCCCTTTCAATATACCCAACCCCATGCAATTACAGAAATCGGCATACTTATCACATATGTAATCTTAGCAGGAACATTCACTTAAGATTGACAGAGATCACTAACCTGGTGATTCACTTTTACCCTCCTAGGGTTTCAACCATTATGCCGGAATTTCGGCATTTATCAGAATATAACAGATTTATAACATATTTTAACAGGCAATCTAAATGATGTGGAAGTGTTACACACCTGATATCGCGTAGTTTACTCCCTTAGTTAAATCCTTACTATCTGGATCTATAACCCTTAGTCTAAAACCTTGCTCAAAAGCTAGAATACGAAGATTTGGGGTCCCTTACATTCGGCCAAGGGTTAATAAATAGCCGAATTATACGTAAAAACTAATATATCTCCTTACCTTGAAATCCTGAAAGTAACACGATTCGAGTGTTACTGAACTCTGGCTTAGAGATCTACGCGATTGACTCCTCTTCAAATCTCGGAATGCCACAAATAAGAGAAAAACTTAAGATTAGTTTCCTTATAGCCATTCGGCTAGAGTCCCTAAAAAGCCAGAAAGGATTGAAATCTTATGAATCAACACTTACCTTCAGTTTCCTTTGAGATTCGGCACAACCAGATACCTCAGAGAGAATTCGGCAAACACAGGAGATGAGATCTAAGGATTTCAGCTTTTATGAAAATCCCAGAAAAGATGAACTGATGCGCTTTCGGCTTTTAGAAGATCTAAGTAAAGTGTTTCGGCTTTGGCTTAGAACGAAAGAAAGCAAGGAGAGATTTAGAGATTTCGGCTAAAGTATTTGAAAGAGATGAGAAGGAGATTGTCAGAGAGTTCGGCCAATAAGGGAGAAATAAAAGAAAGAAGGTTGAAAGGGAGAATGGAGTAGAGGTTTCGGCAGAGAAGAAAAAGATGACAAGAACTTAGCCACTAATTTTCGGCACAAAGAATGAAGAAAAGAGAGTAGGGTTTAAATGCCAGAATTGATGAGCTACCCCCTATTTATAGAAATTTCGGCACTTACCTATCAAAACCCGAAAGTGCCCTTCCTGACAACTAAAAATTAAGCAAATAAAAAGGGAAAATTCGACACGCCTTTGCCATAAAGAAACTGATTTCTTCACTCCTCTAGGTGATGGATTTTCGGCCAACACCTAGCCTTGCAGATAGCTCTTCATCCTTTCCTTATCTATATCAAAACACCTATCCAAAAGTATCCTACATCACACCACTTCCTCCCTCCTTTATCAGCTTATTATCCACAAATTAAAAACATTAAAAATCCCTATATTTTAGCCTTGTACTGTCCCCTCCTAGTCCCCTTTTAATATGTCAAAATTTGGCCCTATAACTTGGGCTTCAAGCAACCAAAATTTGGGCCCTCCTCATGCACTAGTGACACCAACTCCCCTTCCTCCTAGTGGCATCATTTTCCTCTGGGCCACAAGCCCACTATGTCAAATAAGCTACCAAAACTTTCCTTTAAGCCCTAGAGTGTTTAAACAAAATATTTAAACAAAGCCTCAGCCCATTCCTGAGCCCAATCTGGACCCCTAACCCTTGAATTAATACATTAAACATACCCACACAGTAAACGCGTAGGCCCACAAATTCAGGATGCTACAGTTCTACCCCCTTAAAGAAATTTCGTCCTCGAAATTTCCAACTAACTAGTAATCGTACTACCTAAGTCTCACCACTATGCTTTCGCTGCGCACTCTAATTTAATAATATATAAATATTGCAAGCATACAGTTTCTATACCCAAAAATATAGCATCCACACAAAACATACCCGACTTAATAGTGATTGAACAATCCCGAGCCTTATGCTCCTTAGACCCACATCTTAAACACGTTCCTGACTTCCTCCAACATTCACCCAGATGACGCCTTCTGCAATATTCGCAAACCCGAAAGTTTGGACGTACCTTAACATGCTTCATAGAACGAGACTGTAACCCTAGAAAACTACGATCTCTTTTTTTCTTACAGTCCACGCACCCAACCGAAGTGTTTCACCGATTTCTTTAACCTCCTTCAGTACCTCCCTAACTAGCTGAGTCAGCACATCAGTCCTAACACTTCCACGGTCTCGGCCGCGGCCTCTTCTTCCTCTTCTAGCGCTCATCGTTGATTCTCATATTATCTGAATTAGAAATTTTATGAATTATTAATTTCTTTCACTGATTAACCACGAACAATCTTATGAACAGTAGTTTTAAGAGTAGTTCTTTCGAATTCGAACCTATCTACAGTTTCAGTCTCAAGTTTATCTCCTAATTCTAGAAACCACGTACATTCAACAATCAACATACAGACAACATCCATACACCCATATTCAATACATAGGGGTATTTTCGTTATTCCACTACCCAGGGGTATTTTCGTAATTTTATCCTACAAGGGTATTTTCGTAATTTTCAAAATAGAGTTCCTTGTTGATTTCATGAAATAAGGGTATTTTGGTAATTTTTGCAATCCAGGGGTATTTTGGTAATTTTGTAATCCAGGGGTATTTTGGTCATTTTACGAATTTGGGGTAATTTGGTAATTTTACAAATCAGGGATATTTTGGAAATTTTTTTCTTAAAACAGGGGTATCTTGGAAGATTTGATTTCAAAAGAATAATAGCTGTGTTCAGGTATTTGTGGGTTTTTGGTTGTTGTCGTGTGTTGTGTGTTTTTTTAAGGAAAAAAAATTTCGTTGACTTTGTAAATCGGGGTATATTTGCAAATCTTGGTATTTTTCCAAAATAAGGGTATTTTAGCAATTTTGTAAAAATAAGGTGGCTGGTCCCTTTCAGGTTTTAATCACAAAGTTTGGCCTACCAACAAGTCCTCACGGCTAAGGTGAGCAGTCACTACGCAGCAGGTAGGATTCCAGCGAAGAGGAGGTGAGTCACTAGGACTGCTTAAGTACCAGGCTCTTCCGGATCCAATCCTAGACATGCGCATGCCTGTTGCCACACCCCAACCTAGCGACTTGTTCATGTGTTTGTTTAGTGAAATTAAGTCTTATGAGATTTAGGGAGTTGTTTAAGCTAGGCCTAAAGTCAATCAAGTTCTAATTCAAATAATCTACGTCCCATAAAGCCCATCAAGCCCACATACATTTATAACACACAGTGAGTTCAGAATACTTACCTGGCGGACTTGGGCCGGAGACGCAGGTGCCATGCTGAGAAAACCATCCTGTGTTATTTTTAAACATGCATGTTTCCAAAACCCATCTTTAGAAAACGTTTTGAGCCCAAAACCCCCAAAGCCGAGTTTTGAACTAGGCTCTGATACCAATTTGTAACACCCCAGACCTGGCCCAAACACCACGACCGGATCTGGCATGTCACTAAGAAGTTTTAGTAAAACATGTCGCATTTTTGGAAGTCATTTGTCGAGTTTAAGCATTTATACCAGAAAACTTAATAATTTGGTAATTAATATAAGATATATATTTTATAAGATGCCTTCATGAATTAAAAACCGAAATTTAGTACATGCCTTAGTTTTAATTTTTATCGAAAAATTCAGGTGTCTGAAGGTAAAGCCCAAAAAGCAGAAATATAAAACTAATGGCCCAAGGCCTTATTACAACGAACTTTAAAACTCTTAATCAAAAATATTAAAAACAATATTCTAAGTAAAATCTTCTGCTGGATCAAGTATTCTCTCGCAGGCCACCTTGCGCTCCTCTCCAGCCCGGTCCGATGCACTAGGTGCTACCTGAAATTGTTAAAATAATAGGGTGAGTCGCGAGACTCAGTGTGCAACCCTCATGCACCATTAGATTTGGGCCTTAACCCCACAGAACATATAACAGAATATAATATATCAGAAAATATGCAAAGCCCAACCCAAATCTTAGGTTTCCATCTGCTACACGCCACCCTTACCTACTAGTCACACCATTGGGGATTTCTGCAATCAACCCACACCGCTACACACCATTGATGGCAGTCATGATGCTCATCGTCAGTCATGGCCGTAGCCACTACAACAAGTCATGGCAAAAGCCACTACAACAGGTCACGGTAGAAGTCGCTACAACAGAACACTTCCGCTTTCAATATACCCAACCCCATGCAATCACAGAAATCAGCATACTTATCACATATGTAATCTTAACAGGAACATTCACTTAGGAATGACAGAGATCACTAACCTGGTGATTCACTTTTACCCTCCTAGGGTTTCAACCATTATGCCGGAATTTCGGCATTTATCAGAATATAACAGATTTACAACATATTTTAACAGGCAATCTAAATGATGTGGAAGTGTTACACACCTGATATCATGTAGTTTTACTCCCTTAGTTAAATCCTTACTATCTGGATCTACAACCCTTAGTCTAAAACCTTGCTCAAAAGCTGGAAGAATACGAAGATTTAGGGTCCCTTACATTCGGCCAAGGGTTAATAAATACCAGAATTACACGTTAAAACTAATATATCTCCTTATCTTGAAATCCCGGAAGTAACATGATTTGAGTGTTACTGAACTCTGGCTTAGAGATCTACGCGATTGACTCCTCTTCAAATCCCGGAACGCCGCAAATAAGAGAAAAACTTAAGATTAGTTTCCTTATAGCCATTCGACTAGAGTCCCTAAAAAGCCGGAAAGGATTGAAATCTTATGAATCAACACTTACCTTCAGTTTCCTTTGAGATTCGGCACAACCAGATACCTCACAGAGAATTCGGCAAACACAGGAGATGAGATCTAAGAATTTCGACTTTTATGAAAATCTTGAAAAAGATGAACTGATGCGCTTTTGGCTTTTAGAAGATCTAAGTAAAGTGTTTTGGATTTGGCTTAGAAAGAAAGAAAGAAAGGAGAGATTTAGAGATTTCGGCTAAAGTATTTGAAAGAGATGAGAAGGAGATTGTCAGAGAGTTTGGCCAATAAGGGAGAAAGAAAAGAAAGAAGGTTGAAAGGGAGAATGGAGTAGAGGTTTCGGCAGAGAAAAGAAAAAGATGACAAGAACTTAGCCACTAATTTTCGGCACAAAGAATGAAGAAAAGAAAGTAAGGTTTAAATGCCAGAATTGATGAGTTACCCCCCTATTTATAGGAATTTCGGCACTTACCTATCAAAACCCGAAAGTGCCCTTCCTGACAACTAAAAATTAAGCAAATAAAAAGGGAAAATTCGGCACCCCTTTGCCATAAAGAAACTGATTTCTTCACTCCTCTAGGTGATAGATTTTCGGCCAACACCTAGCCTTGCAGATAGCTCCTCATCCTTTCCTTATCTTTATCAAAACACCTATCCGAAAGTATCCTACATCACACCACTTCCTCCCTCCTTTATCAGCTTATAATCCACAAATTAAAAACATTAAAAATCCCTATATTTTAGCCTTGTGCCGTCCCCTCCTAGTCCCCTTTTAATATGCAGAAATTTGGCACTATAACTTGGGCTTCAAGCAACCAAAATTTGGGCCCTCCTCATGCACTAGTGACGCCAACTCCCCTTCCTCCCAGTGGCATCATTTTCCTCTGGGCCACAAGCCCACTATGTCAAATAAGCTACCAAAACTTTACTTTAAGCCCTAGAGTGTTTAAACAAAATATTTAAACAAAGCCTTACCCCATTCCTGAGCCCAATCTGGACCCCTAACCCTTGAATTAATACATTAAACATACCCATAGACTAAACGTATAGGCCCACAAATTCAGGATGTTACAGCCTTATTTCTCTGCGATTTCTACGAACGGTACCTTCAATATCACAGTCGTAAAGCAAGGGTCCTGTCGGGTTCCTTCTAGTCATAAACTAGAGGTACCTGGAAGGAACAAAAAGAAAAAAAGAAAATTTTAGAAAAATAAAATTTAATTGCAAAAATAAAAATAAATAATAAATATGGCTAAAGTAATAAAAATTAAGATTTCTTAATATTTTAGTTCCCCAGCAACGGCGCCAAAAACATGATCGTGTCTGTCGGGTCTTAAAATTTATAAAAAGAATGATTGAACCTGAAAACTAACTCTGACAACGATTTGAGGCAAGCGCACCTATCGAACAATAGTATAGTTAAGGTAAGACAGGAATGTCGAATCCCAAAGGAACTAAAAGTACTAGTACTAACTCTCTTTTTATTATTTAGCGTAAGAATTAAAGTGATCTTTATCTAATCTAAATTAATTAACTACTAAACTAAAGATGCAAAGACAAAGAGAAAGAGTTTGGGAAAATAACTTGAGGAAAAATCAATTGATTAAGACGACACCTAAGGAAGAATCCACCTAGACTTCACTTGTTATCTAACTCTGAACCAGACGATTTATTCACTTGACTTGATCCGTAAGATTCCTTAATGTATAATAAACCCTCTCTCGAAGCGAATAACGTCTAACCCTAGGTTGATTAATTGAAATCTCTTTCTAATTAAAACCCCTAGAATCGCATTAACTCGATCTATGGACTCCCATATTAGGTTTCACCCTAATCCGGCAAAATCTTGTCACCCTATCTCTAGGCGCACGATCAACTCTGCTTAATTATACTAGATCTACTTTTAGGCAGAGACTTTTGCTCATCCACCTAAGCACATCATACTTGAATTAATATCCCGGAAATATCAACACAAGAATTAAGAACACATAATTAAGAACAAGTCAAATATTTATCATATAGTTCAGCAAACGATAACAAGATTCATCTTAGGTTTCATCCCCTCAGGTATCTATGGGTTTAGTTCATAACAATAAAGGAAAACATCTCAAAAGAAAAGATAAAACAAAACATAAGAAATCCCTAAAACCCCCTGAAGGAAATGAAGGAGAGATCCTTAGTCTTGAGTATAATTCCGGCTTCTTGAGATGGATCAACTGGCTATCTTCGAGTAAATATCCACAAATCTGCCTCCTTTGGCCTAGTCGGACAGCCCCTGACTGAAGCCTTGGGTTCCCTCTTTTCTCGTCATACTTAGGGTGTTTATATAGGCTTTTGAATATGTTACTTTGCCCCTAAGTAACCAAATCCGAATGAAACTCTTCTTTCCTACGGCAGGGACATGCCCATGGCACACTCCCATGTAAGTCGTGGTCAGGCCGTGTTCGATCCTGTTGCATTGGGCACGGTCGTATGGATTTGGGCCAGGCCGTGTCAATTTCGTGATATGGCCCATTTACTCCGTTTTGGGCCCGTTTCCCGTTCTTTTCGTCATTGGGTGCTCTCCTGAGTATAAAACATGAAAAGAAAGGATGAAGAGCACCTTTTTACATAATTAAAGGCTTAAATCATCCAAAAGCATGCTAAATGTGGGCTTAAAATATGTTACATTTACTGTTTATCAGCATTCGGAGAATCAACTTGGACCTCAGATTATTATTACTTTTTAATTAAGTATTATTAAATCTTTATTGGTTTTGGCTTGTAATATTTAATTATTTCTGGTCTGTGGCTTGGTAACTTTTCTTTTGAGAATTTTTGCCTGCATGAATTATTCAAGCATAATAATCGGATAATGCATTATATCGGGCTTAAGTAAAATTTGATATTGTTCCCTAGTTTCCACTACATTGCAAATGAATTGTTCTTAAAAAAACAAATCGATAAGACAACTAAATTTCCAAAATGACTTGAAAAATGGTTTTTCTGTTGTAATAATTTAACATCGAGTTTTTTTTTTAAAAGAAGAGCAACAAGCAAACAATTTTTCTAAAACAACTCTATCAACAATAAAATGAATCCTAAGCATACACGACTGATCGTATGTCTGTCGAGTTTTAAAATTTATAAAGAGAATGATCAAACCTGGAAACTAACTTTGACAACGATTGAAGGCAAGTGTACCTATCGAACAGTAGTGTAGCTTAGGCAAGACCGGATTATCGAACCCAAAGAAACTAAAAGTACTAATACTAACTTTCTTTTTAATATTTAGCCTAAAATAAGTGAAGTTGCTTTAATATAATCTAAACTAATTACTAAGCCAAAGACACAAAGACAAAAAGGATGAATTAGGAAAATAACTTTAGGAAAAACTCAGTTGATTAAGATGATACCCTCAGAAAGAATCCACCTAGACTTCACTTGTTATTTAACCCTGAACCATACGATTTATTTACTTAGATTGATCCGTAAGACTCCCTAACGTATATTAAACCCTCTCTCGAGGCGAATAACGCCTAACCCTAGGTTAATTAACTGAAATCTCCTTCTCACTTAATAACCCCTAGAATAGCAGTAAATCGATCTATGGACTCCCATATTAGGTTTCACCCTAATCCGTCAAAATCTCGTCACCCTATCTCTAGGCGTGCGATCAACTCCGTTTAATTATGCTAGATCTTCTCTTAGGCAGGGTCTATTCCTCCTCCACCTAAGCACATCAAATTTGGATTAATCTTGCATAATTAAGAATAAACTAGGTATTTATCATATAATTCAGAAAATAATAACAAGATTCATCTAGGTTTCATCCCTTTTAGGTATCTGAAGGATTTAGTTCATAACAAATAAAGAAAACATCTCAAGAGAAAAGATAAAATAAAACACAAGAAATCCCTAAAACTCCCTGAAGGAATTGAAGGAGAAATCTGCCGCCTTGAGTAGAATTTTGGCTTCTTGGGATGGATCAACTGGCTATCTTCGAGCAATTCCCACAAATCTGACCATTCCGACTTGGCTCCTTGGCCTAGCTAACTGCCCCTTCAAGGATGAACTTAGGGGGTTTATATAGGCTCTTGGAATGTGTTTCCTTACCCCAAAGTATCCAAATCCGAATGAAATTGTTCATTGCCACGACAGGGACACGGCCATGTCACACGCCCGTGTGACTAGTCTTTGGACCGTGTTCGGATTTCTTTAATGAGGCACGACCGTGTAAATCGAGGGTCAGACCGTGTTCTAGATGATCAACAAGGCACGCCCGTGTGGGCTTAAGTCCAGGCCGTGTCGATTTCCACCTTGGCCCAATTTGCTCCGTTTTGGGCTCGTTTCTCGTTCTTTTTATCCTCGGGTGCTTTCCTGAGTATAAGACATGAAAAGAAAGGATTAAGAGCACCTTTTTATATAAATTGAGGCTTAAATCATCCAAAAGTATACTAAATGTGGGATTAAAATATGTTACTATTACGATTTATCAACGACCTAATGAATAAATGCTTTTAAGCTAACTCAAAGTACAACTACAATTTTCTCTAAAATGAGTTTATTTAAAGTCTTCAAAAGTAACGTAAGTTCGCTTAGCCATTTCGGTGGCTAATGTAGCCTTCTCAATCTAGCCATAATGTCTAGGTCGGGTTTGGGAGGTTACACAAACGACCGTGGCCACGTTTACTTTTCATTAACCATGTAATGCCAATGAGAGGATATCATTTATCCATATATTGATCTATCAATTCCACTATTGTGAATGACGCCACATATTGCAGAAGTTGTATACCTAACGTACCAACTTTCGTGTAGCACCCCTAGCTAGTATCCATTGCCAAATTAGGGCTACAGAGTATTATCGAGAGACAACACCATACAACGAACATTTTATTACCAGAAACAAATCACAACGTAAATCATAACAATATCATCCAAAATCATACCTGCAGTCCCTTTTATGAGCCTTCGAGGCCCTAAAAATACACTAGAAATGAATCAGGACTAAATCAGAAACTTATGAAATTTTTCAGAAAAAGATAAATTTTTTCAAACTGCAGGGGTCACACAACCAAGAGACACGCCCGTGTCTTAGGCCGTGTGGACATTCGAAGTAGGGACACACGGTCATGTCTCAGCCCGTGTCTGTGCCCATGTAACTCTATGACTTGAGTCACACGGCCAAGCCACACGCCCATGTGCCTGGTCGTGTACCTTCCAAAAAGGCCTTACACGCCCGTGTGCTAGGTCATGTGCTAGGCCGTGTAACAGCCTAGTTTGCAACCCTTTTAAAGATATAGGGGACACACGGTCATGTGTCACACACGGCTGAGACACATGCCCTTGTCTCTGGCCGTGTGGACGAAAAATAGGTCATTTCCAAGACATTTTTCTCACCCAAAATCTAGCCACTTTTACAACCCAATTGCACCTATAATCATTGTAACGCCCTGACTTATTTATTTCTATTTCTATAAAATCTGACACAAATATGCATCTACTTTAATGATTAAGTGCTCTGAGTGTGTGTATGAGGTCTTGGGTTCAACTTCGACTTTTTTGGATCTAAGCCTTATCCTTGTTCAGTGGGCTTATATTAAATTTCCTGTAAATTCATATCAGAATGAGCATGCTGGTTTGGGTGGTAAGGAGTTAGTGTGTGGGAGGTCTTGTGTTCGAATCTCTATGCGAGCGTGGGTATTAATTTTTGTTCAGTTGCATGAGAGAGTTTTAGTAGAGCTAAAAATTTGAGGAAGTTATGTGTAGTGGGATTTGTGGGGGTAAAATTAGAGGAAAATTAGATTTCTAATTTAATTTTTGTTCTTTTTCCCAAAAACTTCTTTTCTTCTCTGACGTTTTCTTCTTCTCCCTTATTTTATTCCCACTTTCAAATTTCATTTTTTTAATTGATGTCATTTTCCTTGTTCGAATTGATGCTGCTGTGGGTTTTGGGTTCTTTAATCGACTTGCTAAGTGAAAGATTTGTTTATTGTTAGCATTTGGGTTTTGAGTTGTGGGCAATGTTATGATAGACGATAGTTGGTGAGTAATCGATGAATTTTGTTGCATAGGTAAAGGCTATGAAACATCGATTTTCACTTTAACGGCTTGATTCGAGGTGGTGGTCGTTTTCGGTAAGTGATAAGTCAATGTTTTCATAGTTGAGTAATTGTGTTGAACTTGTAAAATTGGTTGCTTAGGGGTGATGGGTACTCTGTCATTAGGTTTTGGAAGGCTCGGGAGTGGTTTTGCATCAAAATCGTATCAGGTGTGTAACTGAAATGAAGAAAATGAGGTGTCGGCAAAAGTTGAAAAACTGCACTGTCGACGCAACATGGGCGTGCTGTCGGCCCTGTGTGAGACACAGCCATGTGATCGATGATGGCTTGGCTATATGCAAGACACGACCGTGTGGTGGTCGGTACGAGGCCGTGTAGCCACATGAGCTAGGCCAAGTTGGGTGTGTGGGCTACACAGGCATTACACACGAACATGTGGGCCGATAATTTTGAAATTTTCCCTAGGGTCACAAGGGCCGCTCCGATCGACTGTAGGCCTACTATAGGGTCGGTAAGGGCTAATTAAACCCTAATTTGTATGCTATGGTATTTTGATAGACTGATCTGAGTAGGATACTAAATGTATGCCTGACTGTATTGCTATACGTATATCTGATATTTGTATATATGCATATTGAGCATGTTAAATTTGTTATATCTGCATCTAATTTTTACATCTGTAATTGGGTGGGATATGTATATGAGGAGGAAGTATTCTGTTCATCGTTAATCGCCTATATTCTGGCAACTTGGCTGCATATAATCTGATATGTTTCTTAATGGCACAATGTGGTGTATAGGGATGGATAGGTGTTTTTAACCCCACATGGTGTGATGGGAAAGTCAGAGATGGTGTGTAGAGGATGGGTAGGATTTATGCATAACTACTTCTGTAATCTGAATCTGGATCTGAATTTGAATCTAAAACTGTATTTGTTTCTGACTGTGTATATAATTCTATACGTTTGCATGCTTAATTCTTATGGGTTACACACTGAGTTTTCGTAAACTCACATCTTATGTCTGTTTTTTTCAGGTAATCCACAGGCTTAGGCGGATTGGTGCGGCAGAGACTCAGCAGCGACCACACATCCGTAAACTATTTTAACTTAATTATTTATGGTTTATTTATGATTTTGGTTTACATTTGAGAGTTTTTAATTCCAGGACTCTCTGGACTTTATGGTTTTATAACTATTGGTTTTGGTTTTATATGTTTGATAAATTGCATGCTCCAGCAAAACATTTTTCTTTAAAGATGACAATTTACACGCAAACAAAGGTCTTTCTAAAACACGACTGCATTTTCAAAATATAATTTTTTAAGGCTTTTAATGTAATACGTTTTTGGTAAATGAACTAATTAAAAGGTGTTTTCGATTAAAAATGGGAAAGTTCTGACGAGACAACTCCATTTCAAAACCCCTACCTTGTGACACTTCTAGATTCGGCCATAACTTTTAGACCGAATTTGGTGTGTTACATTTAGTGGTATCAGAGCCAGGTTACAAAACTTGGGTTGTGAATTTTGGGTTCCAAAAGTTTGTTTTAAAAAGAAGTGGTTTTCAAATATTCTAAATAATGTGAAAAAGTATGTGGTACGCCAAGTCTTCGGCGTCGATCCTATTAGTATTGATAAACCATAATTTACACATATTTTAACCCAATGCTTGGATTAATTTTGGATAATTTTCCATTAAATTTGATGAATTCGATGCTCATAATCTCTTAATTTCATGTTTTATACTCAAGAGAGCTTAGGGAGTCGAAAAAGAACAAGAAATGGGCCAAAAAGGGACAAAATGGGCCTACACGGCCTGGACCACCGCACACGGGCAAATCTACACGGCCTGGACCACTGCACACGGATGGACCATACTGCCGTGTGTGACTAGCAGGATCGAACACGGCCTGGGCTATCGACCATGGGCGTGTCACACGGGCATGTCCCTCCCAAAATTAGGAAGAATTCTATTCAGAATAGGATACTTGTGGGCCAAGAAAGGCATCTCGAAGCCTATATAAACACCTTAGGAGCCAACCTAAAAAGAGAGTTCGACAGGACGTCAAATAGGCGCCGAGTAGTAGGCAGAAAATACTCTAGGACAGCGTCGGGAACAGCTTAGGAGAAGGATCTCCATCAAGACTAAAAATCTCCCATCAAGTTCTTTAGGAGTTTTTTGGGTTTTCTTATGTTTTGTTATTTTTCCTCTTTTATGATGTTTCCCTCTTTTAGTATGAACTAAATCTCTCAAATACCTGAGGGGATGAAACCTAAGACAGATATTATTATTATTTGATTTATGAGATAAATACTTGTGCTTATTCTTAATTGTGAGTTCTTATTCTTGTTTTCATAATTCAGGTTACTAATTCAAGTAGAGTGTGCTTATTCAGTGGAGCAAAAGTCTGTGTCTAAGAGTAGATCAACACAATTAAGCGGAGTTGATTGCAACCCTAGAAATAGGGCGACGAAAATTTATAAGATTAGGGTCAAACCTAATAAGGGAATCCATAGATTGAGTTAATGCGACAATAAAGGTTTTAATTAGAATGATATTTCAATTAATCAACCTAGAGTCAGTTGTTAGTAGCCTCGAAAGAGGTATTAATATAATTCAGGGATTTCTACGGATTAAGCCAAGTGAATAAATGCATGAATCAAAAGTAATAAGTGAAGTCTAGGTGGATTCTTCCTTAGGTATTGCCTATCTCATATAAGTTTTCTAAAAGTATTTTCCCCAATTGGCTCTTTCTCGCGTTCATATGTATTAGTTAAATTAGTTAGTTAATTTTAGATTAAAAGCAAATCCCCTTAATTTTTAGGCTAGATAATAAAAAGATAGTTAATACTAATACTCTTGGTCCTTGAGGATACGATATTCTGGACTCACCACATCTATACTACTATTCGATAGGTGTGCTTGCCTTCGTCAAAATAATAGTTAGTTTTGAGCTCCATCAAGTATCTCTATACTTTAATAGAACTGTTCTAGAAACACTCTAGATAGCACTCTCTGAAACTATACTGAGTTAGCTAGAGACTGAAATATTTGAAAATAATTTTGAATTTCTGATAACTTATGCATAAAATATCTACTAATAAATATTGAAACTGATGCATAAAACTTTTAATGTAGATAAAACTCAAAATATTCAATGAGCGCTAGTGGAATGCGCAGACGTGGTATTCGGGGTCGTCTAGAGGTTGTAGGGGAGCTTGAGCTGAGTTTTCCTCTCTGGGCAGTATGCCGAACTTAAATACTAGTGAGACACCAGTTTTGTCTGCTATTGAGACTGGGTCTCAAAGTCACTCGGCTAGGGACGACGCACTGTCCCAAGACATGTTGAGGATTTTGGAGAGGGTCGCTGGACCCCATTCTAGAGCTGGGGGCCGAAGGTTGATAGCTGAACAACTCCCGTCTAATGGTGCCGAGTTGTTTAAGGGTGTCACTGGAGTCGCCCCTAATGTGGCCGAATATTGGTTGGAGGCTACAGAGAGGATCATGAATGATCTAGACTGTACTCCTGAGCAGAAACTTAAGGGTGTAGTCTCTTTATTTCTCGATGAGGCTTATCAGTGGTGGTTGACGTTTGAGGAGGGTACTCAGCTAGAACATCTGAATTGGGATTTCTTTAAGACCACCTTCCAGAGTAAGTACGTGGGGGTGAGCTATGTGGATGCTCGCAGGCGTGAGTTCATGAATCTCACGCAGGGCAATGGATCTGTAGCTGAGTATGAGGCTAAGTTTTTGAGGCTGAGCTGCTATGCTCGAGGCATGGTGGCGTCCGAGTATGAGAGATGCGTCCAGTTTAAGGATAGCTTGAGGGTATTGATTGCTCCATAGAGGGAGCGACAATTCACTGTTCTGGTTGAGAAGGCAAAGATTGCTGAGGATGTTAAGCGCGTGGAGCGCCAGAATAGGGACCGAGAAAGGGGTAAGAATAAGAGGGATTCGGAGCCTTTTAGTTTTGCTTAGAGGCCTAAGAAAAAGGCCAGACTTGATGGGCCGGTTAGAGTAGGGGCTCCTGATGCTCCTACTGGGATTCAACCTTGTGGAGATTGTGGTATGCGCCATCTGAGCGAGTGTTGGAGGAGGGTTGGGGCTTGTTTAAGGTGTGGGTCTTTAGAGCATCGGATTTAAGAGTGTCTGTATCACCCCAAACCCGGCCCAAAACACCACGGCTGAATACGGAATGTTACTGGGAAAAACGTTTGAAGAGAATTTGATCTAAGGGTGAAAACACGTGTTGGGTTTAAAATCTTTTTCTTAGTTTGTAAAAGATAACTTGTTTACAACATGTTTGTCATTTTGGAAGTAGGTTTCCGAGGAGAATAAAAACTTTGAAGATCATGTGAAATTTAAATCATTGTACGTTTGAGAATTTAAGAAAAATCGAGTTGTTACGAGTATCTGGGTTTAAAACTTTAGTTTAAATCTTTAAGTTGTAGATTGTTTCCAAAATCATTTCCCAATTATTAACTCGATAATCAATCTAACTTAAAACCAAAATAAAATCCCGAAATACTTAAAATGGCCTTATTACAATAAAAATTATCCCAATAGTAAATAAGAATTTAAAATGCAAGTATAAATAAATCATCTTCTGCATGGCCACCTCAAATCCACTCCAGCCCGGTCAAAGCATCATGTATCACCTGCATTGTTTTTAGAAAAATAGAGTGAGTCAAACCGACTCAGTGTGCAATTATCTCACATGTCTCCACAAATGGGCTTGGCCCACATCCACACAATTCCACATACCACACATGATTATGCAAAATGAACTCCAACCCAACCTAGTGTCCATCCGCTACACACGCCCGTATCCTGCCGCACACACCAGGGGATTACTAAATCGACCTTCCAACCGCTACTCACCTCTTTGGCAGTCAAGCTGCTCAAAGTTAATATAACGTGGCATAGCCACCGATCACCGTGTGACCAAATATAATGTGGCCTAGCCACCGATCACTATGTGACCAAATATAACGTGGCCTAGCCACCGATCACCATGTGACCAAATATTGATATCCACGATGTGACTCAAGGTCATCATCAATCCACGATGAAGCACAAAGCTATCATCAATCCGCGATGTGGCACATAGCCAACACCAATCCACGATGAGGCACATAGCCATCACCAATCCACGATGTAGCTTAAGGCTAACATCAAACCACATATATAAATGTACACCCTGTCCTTCATTAATCATATCCCGATCCCCATGCACATACATTATTTTATGATAAAATGACAGTATAACTATTATGAACATATCAACATGCATACACAACATGCCTACACATATATCATCCAAGATTTGATATCCATAATCACTAACCTGATTATCAGATTACCCACCATGGGTAGCCACACCACCACAGCCGCTAATCCCGGCTACCACACATACCACATACATATGATAATAAAACAAAAGAACAGTGCAATAACTACACACATGATAACTCATAACACCACACCCTCTATGTCGACACTGTCCCTAAACAAGACTACCGCTATCTGCCTACGGTCCTGCTCTGATGCTGGCCCACACCCCGGTGGCCAATCCCGCACCACAGAAAAACGCTTCTTGAACTTAGGGGTAGGGACAACCCCTTTCTCTCCTTGACTGGTACCCGCATCCATTGAATAACACTTAATCAGAAGACCCGGTTAAACTTTAAATCAAATCTTAAACGAGACAAAACCAAATCTTAATCGAACACCCTTACCGAAATAGATTCAAATCCCGAAGGCTCCTCCTTAACCTTTTTCGAAACCCCCTACATTAGTCTAGTTAGAAACGGCTAAACTGCATAAGGTCAAAAGATATGGCCTTTGGCTGAATATCATAACCAACTTACCTTACTCAATTGAATCTCGAAGGATCTTGCTCCTAACGCTGGCTACAACGAACCCGAACCGAACCTTTCATGGTTTCGGCCAACCAAACAAGCAAGATTAGATTCTTGGTTTCGGCTAACCAAGAAGAAAAGAAGAAAGAAAACCGATCAAAGGAGAGATCCCTACCACTCTACCAACCCGATTCGGCTTAATGACAACCCTTGGGGATCAAGGCAATAGAAGAAAATGGAAGATGAGTGTAGACGAAAAATAAAAGAAGAGAAAGAGAAAACGATGGATGGGAGATTCGGCCAAGATACTATTTGGCCTTGATGAAAAGCAAGAGAAGAAAAGAAATAATGGCGAGGCTCAATAGAGGTTTGGCTAAGGTTTCATAAATGGGAAAAGTCCCTTCGGCTTTTGAAGATGGGTGAATCGATGAGAAGATGAAGAAGAAGAGAAGTTGGGGTTTAAGAGGTTTCGACAATAGGAAAGAATGAGAAAAAGAATGGAATGATAGTGCATCTAGGATCTCTTGTATTTCGGCTTTAGACTAAGAAAAGAGAAGACAGAAAATGGGTTACCTTGCTGACACTTTCGGCAATGAGCTAAAAGAAAAAGAAAATTCGAAAAATGCCCCCAAACACTAGCACACCTACGGCACCTACACTCAAAGCTCCCAAAACCGAATACCCCCACTCTCCCCACACAAGAATTCGGCTATCATCCAACTAGCCAACATGCTCCACCTTTTCCTCCTATTTTTCCTCTTCACCTCTCATTCAAACTCATTTGAATGAGTCAACCTCCACAAATAACTCTCCACCCTCTATCCGAATATCTTGACCAAGTCCACCCTCATCCCTTCAGAATCTGATTTCCGTCCAACTCTCCATCCCCCTTGACGCAAAAAGGCAACCGCAAAATGCTTCCTCTGCAGCTCGAACCTCCTCCCCCTTGACACTCCTTGTGACGCAACACTCCCCCTTGCTCGTAGGCGTTACCTTGCCACTCCACCACCCCTTTTCTTGTGTCATAAACCCCACACAAATTTCCTTAAGGCTTAGCTCCCCTAACTCCCCCTAACTAGCTTAAACCAAACATTCTCCTAAGCCTTCTACTTACATCCCAAGGTTCCCAAAGCCCCCAAACATACTCAAACAACATACAGAGCATACTAACACGCAAATACCAATTAAAATGCATAACCCCAAAATCCCGAATATTACAGTGTCCACAACGGGTAGATCAGATACAAGCTTGGGGACCGGGTTCTGTGTAGCCTCAGAGGGCAGTTCAGCAGCCACCTAGAGGTCGTGGACCGACTAGGGGTGGTAATGGTATGGGCCG
Source organism: Gossypium australe (assembly GCA_005393395.2). Lineage (NCBI taxonomy): Eukaryota > Viridiplantae > Streptophyta > Magnoliopsida > Malvales > Malvaceae > Gossypium > Gossypium australe. Next base: position 20,941,786 of record CM016614.1, on the reverse strand, counting down.
AGGGCAGAGAGCACTGGGCATAGGTGCTAGTTAGACTGAGGCGAGACAGCTTACGTTGGTTTATGCCGCTCGACGTCGAGAGGATAGAGATGCTCCAAATGTTATCATCGGTACGTTCTTAATTTTTGATGTGCCTCACAGTACTTTGATAAACATAGGTTTTACACACTCCTATGTAGCTAGTTCTATATTTGAAAACCTGGAGATGTCTGTTGAGAGCACTTCTAGTGAGGTTATTGTATTGAGTCCGTTGGGGCAGCTTGTTCGGGTTAATAACTTTTATAAGGATATTCCATTAGAGGTGCAAGGGGCGATATTTCTGGCAGATCTGATGGAGCTTCTATTTGGGGAATTTGACTTGATCCTGGGTATGGATTGGTTGGTTAAGCATCGTGTTAGTTTGGATTGTGCAACTAAGAGGGTCGTTCTGAGAATTGAGGATGATAATAAGATGGTTGTGATCGGTGGGCGTCGATATTATCTGTCCAACATGATCTCCGCTCTTATGGATGAAAAATTGGTGCGGAAAGGGTGTGAGGCGTATTTGGCTTACGTTAGTGTTTCTGCTTTTGGGAACTCTACTATTGTTGTAACACTCCCCACCCAAATCTGTCGCCGGATTAGGGTTACCGACCTTAATCAAATATCAAGACTAATCATTCTCTTATTCAATCACAACAAGACCATATTATTATTAATGGTATTATCAATCTAAGAATACATTTAATAGTAATTTGCTTATAACCATTAATAGACAAAACATACCTTGCATTATCCAAACCTAGATGGTAGCCGAATTAGTACATAAATGAACCATTACCATAATTCAGGGACTTCATCTCTTCTAATTCGCATGCAACTAATGGTGGTGTAATGTAGTTGAAACATACCTTATGTAGCAATTTTGTGGATTGGCATTTGTTACTCATGCTCACAGGTTCCATTTCGGCACTTTGTAACATATAACACATCTAATAAACATATATACAATCACTACCATCCTTGTTACAAGTCTTATAATATTACCCAAATTTCAGTCGGCCTATCACTTTAATCAACTACTCAACCATATTAAAAACTTATTCTTGAACAAATGAACATACTCACATCACATACCATGACCGTTCATCTATAAATTTCCAAAATAAGTTCATACTTATCTACAAATTATACCAAGTAAGATAGCCAAGTTAATCCAAAATTTGTATAGAGGTTTTGCCATTTTCGCATGGCACATAAACGCATATATATATATATATACATACAACCCCAAAATACCTTTAAGTCCATTTGAAAGTAGTTTAACCTATACATGCCATGGTAATTAAAATTTGATATCCCAAAATAAAATACCAAAATGGTTGATAGTATACTTGACTTCGACCGAGATCCTCAAACACGAGCTTAACTTCGACAAACCTAAGAGACATCAAAACCATACACCCGGTAAGCTATCATGAATATAGCTTAGTAAGTTTGAGCAATTACACATATATACATATAGTAGGTCACTACGCGTCCGTAATTTGATTCATCTTAATCATAAAATAATTCATTACATTCATGTATAATATATATATACATATATATATATATATATCCACCCATTTCTTAATGACTATATTTGCGCATCAAGCCGAAACACATACCTTATGCATTGCAAAATAGAATCTACTTACCGAATGAATTTCATTTTCTTTCATAAGTATCCACGTACACATATAAGCTTGATATCTCCACTTACTTTCGTTTGAGTCTTTCATCCTTGAGGGGATTTAAATGTCAGCACACACAGTGCATTTCCCGTAACGTCTCACACACTAAGTGTCGTTACTAAATATCAAGGCATACTCGATGCCGGTATTTGTAATGTGTAGCACACTTAGTGCCATTACAAACTTTCTGCACACACAGTGCCCTCCAACCGAATTCGCACACTTAGTGCTCGGTAGATAAGATGTGCACACATAGTGCAATGCAAGTATATATATATATATATATATATATATACACCTCATTTAAAGAAAATTTACTTTTCATCTTATTATGGATTCCCAAATTCAACGCATACACACATCTAATTCGGAAAAGAAAAGAAACTATACGAACACCACCTCCGATTTCAAATTTCATGAATATAGTAGTACCCAATTAGTTAACACAAGAATTTGTCCCACACCATAGTATAATTGCAAACATGTATATAAGATCATGTATCATCTTGTACTCCCTTGATCAATCAAAGAAAACCGTATATATACATGCATAGTACTACCACTTCTATACTTAACAATTTTCTTTAAACCTATCTATCACATTCGGCTTTTGGGAATAACATTTTAATAGGACCTAAATTGAAGCTTAACCTTCTAATTTAGCAAACATTCAATTGAAATCAATTGCTTACAAACTTACTTGATTGTTGAAGAACTAAATTTTGTATCGGCTACTCGTTTATTCTAGCCTTCCCCCGACCCGTCTCCGGTTCCTTTCTTTCTTGATCTAAAACAAAAATCCAAAAGAAAGAGTCCATTCAAATAATTTCATTTATTCGTATTTGAGATGCTCAAACACACTATTCTTCCAATTCATCCCTCAAAATTTGAATTTCTTACAATTTAATACAAATTTTCTTTTCATTCGGATTAAATCTATTTTATGTATTATTGAGCTAAGGCCGAATTACTCTTATGCCCTTTCAAAACTTATAATGCTATTCATTTTGATCCTCATTCAAAATTATAAGGGTTTCCCTTTTCATCCCTCAAATTTACATACTTTTCATTTTAGTCCACACGGCCATACAATGAAAAATATGCAAAATTTAAATTGACCCTTTAATGACCGAATCTCCCTTATGCACATACCAATCTATATCCTTCAATTATTTAACATATCACTCCCCCACATTTTGAGTTTTCACAATCTAATCATCCTACTACAATTATCCCAAATTTTCTTATTCAAAACATATCAATCTCAAACACATGCATATCATCTCACCATTAAACTCAACCAAACAAGACCTTTCATCCATGGCCGAATCTTAGCATGCTCTTAAACTCAAAAATTTTCACATGGACTAGATAGTACTTAGGAGGACTAACTTAAAAATGCAAGAATTCATAAAAATATAGCTTAAAAGCTTACCTTAATGAGACATGCAAGCCTAAAGAAAAATGAAGAACCAAGCTTTCTCCTCCCTTAAAATTTCGGCCAAGAAGATGGAGAAGAAAGAGATGAAACTAATATGTTTTTCTTATTATATTATTCCACTAACTCCATAATTAAAAATAAAATAATCTTTAATATTCACTTTACCCTTGTTGTCGTCCACCCTTATCATGCATAATGGCCAAATTGTCATGGAAGTACCAACTGAGAGATGGCCAATTCAATTAAGTCCTCAATTCTACCACAACTAATGATATCATATTTATTCAACTAAGTCCTTACTAATATTTTCGCATAGGTTATAATTTACTTCAAAACAAAAACTCTAGCACACACACATTCAAATATAATTATTAAACACAAACTTAAGATAAAGTAAAATAACATGGTTAATAATTAATAAAGGAATAAGAATAAAATTGTTCCGTTCTAATTGGGATTCATGGTTCTGAAACCACCGTTCCGATTAGGGTCGTAGATGGGTCGTTACAACTCCCCCTTGAAAGATTTTCGTCCCCGAAAATCTTATCGTTAAATAGTTGTGGATAACGTTCCTTCATAGATTCTTCACTCTCCCAAGTTGCTTCCTCAACCCCATGTTTATGCCACATAACTTTCACTAACGAAATTTTCTTATTCCGTAACTCCTTCACTTCACGAGCCAAGATATGGATCGGTTCCTCTTCGTAAGTCAGATCGGGTCGAATTTCAACCTCGGATGATTTAATCACGTGCGAAAGGTCGGATCGGTACCTTCTAAGCATTGACACATGGAAGAGATTATGAATCTTATTTAATTCATGCGGCAACCTGAGTTTATACTCAACGGGCCCAATTCGCTCAATAACTTCATACGATCCAATGAATCGCGGGCTCAGCTTTCCTTTACGGCCAAATCTAAGTATTTTTTTCCACGGTGACACCTTCAAAAATACATAATCACCTACTCAGAACTCTATCTCCTTTCGTTTCAGGTCCGCGTACGACTTCTGACGGTCTGATGAAATCTTCAAATTTTCCCGAATTACTCTAACTTGCTGTTCTGTCTCTCTGATCAAATCAACCCCGTGTATCTTGCCCTCGCTTAACTCGGTCCAAGACAGTGGTGTACGACATTTCCGACCGTATAATGCTTCATAAGGTGCCATTTTGGTGCTTGATTGGAAGCTATTATTATACGCAAATTCAATTAAAGGTAAGTATTATTCCCATGTACCTCCAAACTCGAGGATGCAACATCTCAACATATCTTCGAGTATTTGAATTATACGCTCAGATTGACTGTCAGATTGAGGGTGAAAAGCTGTACTAAAATGCAACTTGGTACCCAAAGCATCTTGCAGTTTCTTCCAAAACCGCGACGTGAACCTCAGATCTCTATCTGAAACAATAGAGATAGGTACTCCGTGCAACCGTACAATCTATGGCACATATAACTCAGCCAACTTATTAAGTGAGAAATCCATGCGCAGAGGAATAAAATGAGCCTATTTTGTCAATCTATCGATGATAACCCAGATTGAATCTTTCTTACTTGGCGTCACAGGCAATCCCGCTATGAAATCCATCATGACTCGATCCCATTTCCATTCAGGTATCATAATCAGCTGAAGTAATCCTGAAGGTACTTGATGCTCAACTTTCACTTGTTGGCATACTAAACACTTAGATACATAGTCCGATATGTCTCGTTTCATATCGTGCCACCAATAATGTTGTTTCAGGTCATTATACATCTTCGTGCTACCCGGATGCATCGACAATTTACCACTGTGGGCTTCATCGCAAATCTTTTGAATCAATTCAGGATTCCTTGGTACACACATTCTATTCTTGAACCGTAAACACCCTTCGGTATCAATCTGAAAATCTGAATCCGTACCCGAACCACAACGACCCCTTTTCTCTTTTAAATCTTCATCGATCTCCTATGCCTCTCAGATCTGTTGTACAAACAACGGCTTCGTTTTCAACTCTGCAATAATTACACCGTCATTAGTTATGGTCATATTCGCATTCGATGTTCGCAGAGCAAATAGGGACTTTCAGCTCAGTGCATCGACAACCACATTAGCCTTTCCTGGGTGGTAATCAATCACAAGCTCGTAATCCTTCAATAGTTCCAACCATCGGCGTTGTCTCAAATTCAATTCCTTCTGAGTCATTAAGTACTTTAGACTCTTATGATCCGAATATATGTGGCATTTCTCGCCGAATAGATAGTGACGCCATATTTTCAAGGCGAAAACTATAGTGGCCAATTCAAGGTCGTGTGTTGGATAATTCTTCTCGTGTGATTTCAATTGTCTCGAGGCGTAGGCCACAACTCTGCCTTCTTGCATCAACACACAACCGAGCCCATTTAAAGATGCGTCACTAAAAATAACATATTCTTTACCCGATTCGGGCTGGACTAGCACTGGGGCTTCTGTCAACAAAGTCTTCAATCGTTCGAAGCTTTCCTGACACTTTTTTGTCCAGTCGAATTTCACATCTTTCTATAAAAGCTTTGTCATCGGAGTTGCTATCATCGAAAATCCTTTCATGAAGCGTCTATAGTATCCTGCAAGCCCCAAAAAGCTACGTACCTCAGATACATTCCGTGGAGGTTTCCACTCCAATATGGCCGAGATTTTACTCGGATCAACCCGAATACCCGACGCTGAAATAACATGCCCCAAAAAGTAGACGTCTTTCAACCAAAACTCACATTTATTAAACTTTGCGTACAACTGCTTCTCACGCAAGGTTTGTAACACTAACCTCAGATGTTCAGCATGTTCGGTTTCATTTCGTGAATATACTAATATATCATCTATAAACACTACTACAAACCGATCTAAGTACGGTCTGAAGATTCGATTCATCAGATCCATGAAAACCACTGGGGCGTTAGTGAGCCCAAACGGCATCACCAAAAACTCATAATGCCCATATCTCGTCCGAAAAGCAGTCTTTGGTATGTCTGATTCCTTCACTCGCAGCTGATAATATCCTGATCTCAAACCAATCTTGGAGAACACTAAGGCTCCCTTAAGCTGATAAAATAAATCGTCGGTACGGGGCAACGGGTATTTATTCTTAATGGTCACCTTATTGAGCTCTCTATAATCAATGCAGAGTCTCAAAGTTCCATCCTTCTTTTTCACGAATAGAATGGGCGCACCCCGGGGCGAGAACTCAGGCGAGCGAAACCTCTATCCGTCAATTCTTGTAACTGTGCCTTCAATTTTTAATTCTATCGGTACCATTCGATACGGCGCTATCGAAATCGGAGTGGTCCCTGGTACTAGCTCAATACCAAACTCCACCTCACGAGTAGGGGGCAATCTCGGTAACTCTTCTAGAAACACATCTGGGTACTCACTCACAATCGGTATAGATTCAATTTTCTTTTCAGCTACCTCATTATTAATCACATATGTGAGATAAGCTTCGCAACCCTTCTTTAAATACTGTCGAGCCATCATCCATGATATCACCGGTGGTAGTCCACTTAAGTCTGCAGACTTAATCCGGATTATCTCATCATTCTGACATCTTAAATCAATAATCTTTCGTCTGCAATTCACTACTGCATCTTGACATGTTAACCAATCCATACCTAGGATTATACCAAATTCATTAAAGGGTAACAGTATCAAATTGGCTGGAAAACACATGTCTCGGGTCATCAACGGACAATTCCTACATACTTTATTAACTAATACACATCGACCCAGCGGGTTTGAAACCCGAATCACATATTCAGTAGACTCAACAGGTAGAGTCTTACTAGATACTAATACCTCACATACATACGAATGAGTTGAACTGAGATCAATCAAGGCAGTTACACTAGTATCAAAGAGAGTAAAAATACCGGTAATAACGTCTGGAGACGAGGCCTCTTCTCTAGCACGGATGGCATAAGCTCTAGCTGGGACACGGGCCTCCGATCTAATAGCCGCATCAGTGACCCCCCTCTGTGTGCCACTCCTACCTCCCCCAGCACGAGATGGTCTACCCCTAGCTGTAGTACCGCTCAGTCTCACACTCTGAGCAGTACATTTCTCATCAGTTTCTGGGCAGTCTCGAATAAAATGATCTTATGAACTACACTTATAGCAAGTGTGGTTAATAGTTTTACCCCAGCATTCCTCGAAATGTCGTCTACCACACTGCTGGCACTCAGGTTTGCTTGATCGAGCATTGCCAACGCTAGCCACTGACGTAGCCCGAGAGCTCACTGGCGGTCGCTCTCGTATAGAAATCCCAGTATTAGATTTGAATTGGCCACCGTCGTTCTTAAACTTTTTCGTTGCCGATTGCACTTTACCAAATCTTTTTTGGAAATCTTTAGATTCTAAATCAGCTTTTCGTTTTTCTTTCCCCAACTCTTCAGCTTTACAAGCTCGTTCAACCAATACAACGAACTCATTGATTTCAAGAATACCGATTAGAAGTTTTATGTCCTCATTCAACCCATCTTCGAACTTCCGACACATAACAGCTTTCGACAAAACGCACTCACGAGCGTAGCGACTAAGTCGCACAAACTTACGCTCGTATTCGGGTACGGTCATACGACCCTGTTTGAGTTTAAGAAATTCTTTACGCTTAGAGTCATGAAGCGCTGACTTATATACTTCTTGTGAAACTCTGACTGAAAGAAGTCCCAGGTAACTCTTTCTTTCAGAATGACTGACACGAGTGTATTCCACCAGTAGTAGGCGGCATCCCGCAGTAATGATATGGCACACTTCAAACACTCGTCAGGTGTGCAAGACAGCTCATTAAAAACACGGATGGTATTATCGAGCCAAAATTCAGCTCGTTCTGCATCGTCGTCATCCTTAGCTCTAAATTCTTGAGCTCCATGTTTTCTGATACGATCAACCGGAGGTTTAGTCACTCCTTCCGGATTGGTAAGTGGGGGTACCATCAGTACTACCGGGGGGAACATTCGTATTTTGAGGCGATTGAACCGTCAGATTGGTTCGTATATATTGACTAAACCAATCGTTCATCATGGAGTAGAAGGCCTGTTGGGCCTCGTCCTCCAGATTACTTGTAGCCGGTCGACATTCCTCAGGCGCAGTCCCTTGCGCGAGAGCAGGAGCCACACTCTCAACATTATCAACTACCGCTCGTTCGGAATCAGGATCCATTACTATACGAGAAAGAAAAGAATAGACGCATTACACTGTCAGAAGTCATCATACTATCACCACATAAAACATGGCATGTATAGCTAAACTCACACACACTACATTAGTCCAGGAACCGACTAATCTTAAGCTCTGATACCAATAAAATTGTAACACTCCCCACCCAAATCCGTCGCCGGATTAGGGTTACCGACCTTAATCAAATATCAAGACCGATCATTCTCTTATTTAATCACAACAAGATCATATTATTATTAATGGCATTATCAATCTAAGAATACATTTAATAGTAATTTGCTTATAACCATTAATAGACAAAACATACCTTGCATTATCCAAACCTAGATGGTAGCCGAATTAGTACATAAATGAACCATTACCATAATTCAGGGACTTCATCTCTTCTAAATCGCATGCAACTAATGGTGCTGTAATGTAGTTGAAACATACCTTATGTAGCAATTTCGTGGATTGGCATTTGTTACTCATGCTCATAGGTTCCATTTCGGCGCTTTGTAGCATATAACACATCTAATAAACATATATACAATCACTACCATCCTTGTTACAAGTCTTATAATATTACCCAAATTTCAGTCGGCCTATCACTTTAATCAACTACTCAACCATATTAAAAACTTAATCTTGACCAAATGAACATACTCACATCACATACCATGACCGTTCATCTATAAATTTCCAAAATAAGTTCATACTTATCTACAATTTATACCAAGTAAGATAGCCAAGTTAATCCAAAATTTGTATAGAGGTTTTGCCATTTTCACATGGCACATAAACGCATATATATATATATACATACAACCCCAAAATATCTTTAAGTCCATTTGAAAGTAGTTTAACCTATACATGCCATGGTAATTAAAATTTGATATCCCAAAATAAAATACCAAAACGGTTGATAGTATACTTGACTTCGACCGAGATCCTCAAACACGAGCTTAACTTCAACAAACCTAAGAGACATACAAACCATACACCCGGTAAGCTATCATGAATATAGCTTAGTAAGTTTGAGCAATTACAATTATATACATATAGTAGGTCACTACGCGTCCATAAATTGATTCATCTAATTCATAAAATAATTCATTACGTTCATGTATAATATATATATATCCACACATTTCTTGATGACTATATTTGCGCATCAAGCTGAAACACATACCTTATGCATTGCAAAATAGAATCTACTTACCGAATGAATTCCATTTTCTTTTATAAGTATCCACGTACACATATAAGCTTGATATCTCCACTTACTTTCGTTTGAGTCTTTCATCCTTGAGGGGATTTAAATGTCAGCACACACAGTGCATTTCCCGTAACGTCTCGCACACTAAGTGCCATTACTAAATATTAAGGCATACTCGATACCGGTATTTGTAATGTGTCGCACACTTAGTGCCATTACAAACTTTCTGCACACACAGTGCCCTCCAATCGAATTCGCTCACTTAGTGCTCGGTAGATAAGATGTGCACACATAGTGCAATGCAAGTGGTATATATATATATATATATATATATATATATATACACCTCATTTAAAGAAAATTTACTTCTCATCTTATTATGGATTCCCAAATTCAACGCATACACACATCTAATTCGGAAAAGAAAAGAAACTATACGAACACCACCTCCAATTTCAAATTTCATGAATATAGTAGTGCCCAATTAGTTAACACAAGAATTTGTCCCACACCATAGTATAACTGCAAACATGTATATAAGATCATGTATCATCTTGTACTCCCTTGATCAATCAAAGAAAACTGTATATATACATGCATAGTACTACCACTTCTGTACTTAACAATTTTCTTTAAACCTATCTATCACATTCGACTTTTGGGGATAACATTTTAATAGGACCTAAATTGAAGCTTAACCTTCTAATTTAGCAAACATTCAATTGAAATCAATTGCTTACAAACTTACTTGATTGTTGAAGAACTAAATTTTGTATCAACTACTCATTTATTCTAGCCTTCCCCCGACCCGTCTCCGGTTCCTTTCTTGTTTGATCTAAAACAAAAATCCAAAAGAAAGAGTCCATTCAAATAATTTCATTTATTCGTATTTGAGATGCTCAAACACACTATTCTTCCAATTCATCCCTCAAAATTTGAATTTCTTACAATTTAATACAAATTTTCTTTTCATTCGGATTAAATCTATTTTATGTATTATTGAGCTAAGGCCGAATTACTCTTAAGCCCTTTCAAAACTTATAATGCTATTCATTTTGATCCTCATTCGAAATTATAAGGGTTTCCCTTTTCATCCCTCAAATTTACATACTTTTCATTTTAGTCCCCACGGCCATACAATGAAAAATATACAAAATTTAAATTGACACTTTAATGACCGAATCTCCCTTATGCACATACCAATCTATACCCTTCAATTATTTAGCATATCACTCCCCCACATTTTGAGTTTTCTCAATCTAATCATCCTACTACAATCATCCCAAATTTTCTTATTCAAAACATATCAATCTCAAACACATGCATATCATCTCACCATTAAACTCAACCAAACAAGACCTTTCATCCATGGCCGAATCTTAGCATGCTTTTAAACTCAAAAATTTTCACATGGACTAGATAGTACTTAGGAGGACTAACTTAAAAATGCAAGAATTCATAAAAATCTAGCTTAAAAGCTCACCTTAATGAGACATGCAAGCCTAAAGAAAAATGGAGAACCAAGTTTTCTCCTCCCTTAAAGTTTCGGCCAAGAAGATGGAGAAGAAAGAGATGAAACTAATATGTTTTTCTTATTTTATTATTCCACTAACTCCATAATTAAAAATAAAATAATCTTTAATATTCACTTTACCCTTGTTGTCGTCCACCCTTATCATGCATAATGGCCAAATTGTCATGCAAGTACCAACCGAGAGATGGCCAATTCAATTAAGTTCTCAATTCTACCACAACTAATGATCTCATATTTATTCAACTAAGTCCTTACTAATATTTTCGCATAGGTTATAATTTACTTCAAAACAAAAACTCTAGCACACACATATTCAAATATAATTATTAAACACAAACTTAAGATAAAGTAAAATAACATGGTTAATAATTAATAAAGGAATAAGAATAAAATTGTTCCGTTCTAATTGGGATTCATGGTTCCGAAACCGCCATTCTGATTAGGGTCGTAGATGGGTTGTTACAGGGGATATCAGAACTGTAAGGGATTTTCCGGATGTATTTCTTGAGGAGTTACTGGGTTTACCTCTAAATTGATAAGTTGAGTTTGGAATTGAGCTTCTACCAGGTATAGCTCTGGTGTTTATCACTCCATATTGTATGGCACAGAAGGAGCTTACTATGCTTAAGGCTCAACTTCAAGAGCTTCTAGATCGTGGTTTCATTCGTCCTAGTGTGTCTTCATTAGGAGCACTAGTCCTGTTTGTGAAGAAAAAGGATAGCCCCATGAGGATGTGCATCAATTAACGATAGCTGAATAAACTGACTGTGAAGAATAAGTATCCACTTCCAAGGAGAGATGACTTGTTTGATCAGTTTCGAGGGGCTTCAGTGTTTTCGAAGATTGATCTTCATTCTGGGTATCATCAGTTGAGGGTTAATGAGGTAGATGTTCATAAGACTGCATTTATGACTCGTTATGAGTATTACGAGTTCCTAGTTATGCCTTTTGGTCTGACGAATGCTCCGGCTGCATTCATAGATCTGATGAACTGAGTCTTTTAGCCTTATCTGGATTAGTTCGTCATGGTCTTCATCGATGATATTTTGGTTTACTCTAAGATTGAGGATGATCATGATGAGTATCTTAGAGTAGTGCTCCAGATTCTTCGTGAAAAATAGCTCTACGCTAAGTTGAGCAAGTGCGGATTTTGGTTACGAGAGGTAACTTTCTTGGGGCATGTGGTGTCTGCTGAGGGGATTTGTGTTGATCCGAGGAAGATTTAGGTTGTAATTGGCTGGAAATAGCCTAAGAACGTATCTGAGATCCGTAGTTTTTTAGGTTTGATGGGTTATTATCAGTAGTTCGTTGAAGGTTTTCTCTGGTTGCAGGTCCGTTAACTAAGTTGCTGCGCAAGGGACTTCCTTTTGTCTGGACTGATGCATAACAATCAAGCTTTGAGAAGCTAAAGTCTATTCTGATCCAGCTTGAATCCGGTAAAGGGTTTGTGGTCTATAGTGATGCATCGCACGTCATTTTGGGATGTGTATTGATGCAAGATGGGAAAGTTGTGGCTTATGCGTCCCATCAGCTTAAGACACATGAAGGAAACTATCTGACGCACGATCTCGAGTTGGCTGCAGTTGTTTTTGTGTTGAAAATTTGGAGGCATTATCTCTGAAGTGTATTATTTACACTAATCACAAGAGCCTTAAGTATCTTCTTTGTTAGATGGAGTTGAATCTTAGGCAACGTCGATGGATTGAGCTACTCAAAAATTATGACTGCACGATAGACTATCATCCTGGTAAGGCCAATGTGGTGGCCGATGTTCTTAGTCGTAGAGCGATGACTGATCTAATAGCTATGTTCGCTCGTCTTAGTCTATTTGATGATGGGAGTCTGTTAGCTGAGTTGAAAGTTAAGCCAACTTGGATTGATCAGATTCGAGTTAAGTAGCTGGGGGATGAGTCTCTGGGTATTCGGTTTCGTCAAGTTGAGAGTGATAGTACTTCTGACTTTGGGCTAAATAATGAGGGAATTCTGTGTTTTTGAGGTCGGATCTGTATGCTGAATGATTCTAATTTGAGGCAGTCGATTCTGATCGCATAATAGCCCATATGCTATGCACCCCGGTGGTAATAAGATGTACTGAGATTTTCGTGAGATGTACTGGTGGCCAGGTTTGAAACGTGAGGTTACAAAATTTGTTGCTCGATGTCTGAGGTGCCTGATCGTGTCTGAGAGTTTTAATATTTATATAATGAATGATCGAACCTAGAAACTATCACAACGGTTGAGGTAAGCGCACCTATCGAATAGTAGTATAGCTTAGTGGTAAGACCGGAATGTCAAACCCAAGGGAACCAAAAGTACTAGTTTTGACTTTCTTTTTATTATCTAGCCTAAAATAAAGGGGATTGATATTTATCTAACTAATTCCTAAGCTAAGGATGCCAAGACACAGAAAATGAATTAGGAAAAATACTTTTGAGAATGAATTAGGATGCCAAGACCACACGGTCGTGCCTCTTTAACAGACCCGACCACGGCCTAGATACGATTGACACGGGCGTGTACCTGACGTGACCTGTTTTAATTCTATTCGGAATAGGGTACTTAGAGGCAAAGAAAGACATTCCAAAAGCCTATATAAACACCCTAGAGGCCAACCTTCAAGGGGCATCCAGGTAGGCCAAGGAGCCAAGCTAGAGAGGCCAGAATTGTGGAGTTTACTCGAAGAAAGCCGATTGATTCATCTAAAGAAGTCAGAGTTATACTCAAGACGGAGGATCTTCCCTTCAAATTCCTTCAAGGGGTTTTAGGGTTTTTCTTATTTTTTTTTATATTTTCTTCTGAGATGTATTCTTTTATGATTATGAACTAAACCCCTCAAATACCTGAGGGGGATGAAACCTAGGACGGATCTTGTTATTGTTTTCTGAACTATATGATAAATACTTGATTTGTTCTTAATTATGTGTCCTTAATTCTTGCTTTGATATATCAGGATATTGATTCAAGTATTGACGTGCTTAGACAGTGGAGCAAAAGTCAATGTTTAAGAGTAGATCTAGCATAGTTAAGCGGAGTTGATCGCAACCCTAGAAATAAGATGACGAAAATCTGTTGGATTAGGGTCAAACCTAATATGGGAGTCCATAGATCGAGTTACTGCAATTCTAGGGGTTTTAATTAGAAAGAGATTTCAATTAATCAACCTAAGGTTAGACGTTAGTAGCCTCGCCAGAGATATTAATATAAATTAGGGAATCCTACGGATCAAGTCAAGTGAATAAATCGTCTGGTTCAGAGTTAAATAACAAGTGAAGTCTATGTGGATTCTTCCTCGGATATTGTCTTAATCAATTGGTTTTTCCCAGAAGTATTTTCCTTAATTCATTCTCTGTGTCTTAGCATCCTTAGCTTAGTAGTTAGTTAAATTTAGATTAAACAACAATTCCCTTAATTTTTAGGCTAAATAATAAAAAGAAAGTTAGTATTAGTACTTTTGGTTCCCTTGGGTTCGACATTCCGGTCTTGCCACTAAACTATAATACTATTTGATAGGTGCGCTTGCCTCAATCATTGTCATAGTTAGTTTCTAGGCTCGATCATTCTTTATATAAAATTTGAAGACTCTGAAACACGATCAGTTGCATTAACTCGATTTATGGACTCCCATATTAGGTTTGACCCTAATCCAGCAAATTTTCATCATCCTATCTCTAGGAGTGCGACCAACTCCGCTTAATTATGCTAGATCTACTCTTAAACAGGGACTTTTGCTCCTCTGATAAGCACATCAATACTTGAACCAACATCTTGGAATATCAAAGCAAGAATTAAGAACATATAATTAAGAACAAATCAAGTATTTATCATACAGTTCAGAAAACAATAACAAGATCCGCCTTAGGTTTCATCCCCCTCAGGTATTTGAGGGGTTTAGTTCATGTTTATGAAAGAATACATCTCAAAAGAAATTAAATAACAAAACATAAAGAAAAACCCTAAAACCCCCTGAAGGAAATTAAAAGGAAAATCCTCAATCTTGAGCGCGATTCCAGCTTCTGAGATGGATCAACTGGCTTTCTTCGTGTAATTCCCTATATTCAGTCCTCTCTGGCTTCGCTCTTGTCAAAAGCCCTGACAGAAGCCTTCTATCGAACTCCCCTTTTAGGTTGCCCTCGAGGGTGTTTATATAGGCTTTCGGGATGCCTTACTTGGCCCACAAGTATCCTATTCCGAGTGGAATTAAAATGGGTCAAGGCAGGGACACGCCCGTGTGAAACGCCCGTGTGAATCGAGCCCAGGGTCGTGTTCAAGTCTGCTAAAGTGGCACGGCCTTGTGGTTTACCCGTGTGGTGAACTCCAGACCGTGTTGATTTCTTACTTTGGCCCATTTTCTCCAGTTTTGGCCCGTTTCTTGTTCCTTTCATCCTCCTATGCTCTCCTAAGTATAAAACATGAAATTAAAGGATTAGGAGCATCAAATTCCACAATTCAAGGGATAAATCATCCAAAAGTACGCCAAATTTGGGATTAAAATATGTATATATTACGGTTTATCAAATACCCCCACACTTAAGCATTTGCTTGTCCTCAAGCAAAATCATCGACTCACAATTAAAATTCATTCTTCTCAACTTATAACTCCTATCAGTAATGTTTCGAAATAATCCATAGGTAATCATATGTTGAGAATTCAACTAAAAGAACATCTAAGTTTCAAACAATCCAAGTTGAGCATTTTATTCATGAAAACATAGGTATTCCCCCTTATCTAAGTAATCACCTTTGATTCAAAATATGACAGAGTTAACATCCTCACTAAGGATTCACTCAAATCACTTGAAGTGTTTAAGGGACAATAAATTAAGCACTCAATAGTCAACATGAAAAGTTATTACCATAGGCTTGCATGAAAATCAAATCTCCACCACTATAAATTGAGATGATACATCGATCAAAAGGTCTTTAAAAAAGTTGTAATGGGGCTTGGGTTTAAGGTGTGGATAAAGGCTGAATTAAAGGGTAAAAATCGAGATCGAATTGACAAATTACCTAACTAGAAAAATAGACTAATACTGAATAATTACAATAAACACGCTTCTTCTCAAGATGTGAAATTAATTGCTTAAACTTAAATAATAAAGAACTAATAATGAAGTTTTTTTAAGAACAAATCAAGTACATACAATAATAAGAATTTAATAACTGAAATGGAAAACATAGTTAGACAACTTCTCAGATCAAATCTCGTTAAAAAGGTTAATACAATAGGAAAAATTCTTAATGAATCAAAAAGAGTAAGTCTTAGGTTAATATTAAGGGTAAATCAATGAGTGGTTTATTAGGATCAAAGTGGTTCACTAGGGTTTAATATGAAGGTAGGTCTTTTGGGAAGTAAGTGGGTTAAATCCTAGGTGCCTTTATCATCTTAGTGTATCAAATCAAAAGTGTGGTCTTGACATGAATAATCAAAGTAAGTTCTAAAATAACAAATCAATATTGACTCACTCAAAGCAACAATAAAAATGAGAAAGAAGAGAAAATGCTCTCAAAGGCTCAATATCTCACAGAAATTATGGTTTTTGATGTCAACCCTATGAACTTCAAATTTCAAGATAATACCTAAACTTGGGAAAACAACCTAGCAAATTTTTAATTTTCAAAAATCAACTCATCATGCTTTAAAAAATCAATGCACAATTGCCTATGTTTTAATTCAAGACATATCAATAAAAATCATAACTCAATCAGAATTTGTTCTAATAGTGATATGAGAAAGTGACTTGAGAAAAAAACAAAATTCAGGGATTTGAGAATAATGCAAAAAGTTAGGAACTTTTAGAGTTCACCCCCACACTTAAGATGTACATTGCCTTCAATGTACAAAGATAGATATCTATAATATCTAAAATCATGAGATAAGGAGAGAAGTGAACTTCTTGAATTTTGGATGAAGTCAAGGAAAAGAAACGGTAAGTTGGGCATAGATGAATATGACGGTGGTGTCTATGGCCATGGTGTAGTGATTCCCAAGCAGCCTTTTGAACCTAAATCAAAGAAATCAAAATGTAATAATAAAAATTAAAGACGAGAAAGATAAAGGGAAGGAAAATAAAGGAGAAGAGAAAATAAAAAGAAAAATTCAATGGACTCAAATGTCCTTGGCTTGTCAGATAAATGAAGTGGTCGTCATGAACTCATGTAGATCGGTCTCACACGAAGAGACTATGCTAGGGTCCTTTCGCTTTTCGACATGGGAATGGTGGTGTAAAGAAAGAATGAGGGGAAGGGGGAAAGGGAAATGAAGGGGGAGAGATAATAGTTAAAGAAAGGGTGTGGTGGCTAGGGTTTGATTGAAGAAGAAATTGGAGAGAAAGTGAGAAAAATAGGGGGTTTAAATAGGAAATAAGGATCTGGTGGCTTTCCACGCCCGTGTGCAACAGGCGTGTTAGGTCACAGGGTCATATCGCACGGCCGTGTAGTGCTTTATTCGTTTCTCCCACGCCTGTGTAGAGGTTGCCACGCTGATGTTTGATTAATCAGTGTCGGCCACGACCTAAAAGCACCGGCGTGTTCCATACCTGTGTAGATTTCTACGTGTCGACCACGTCCGTATCACACGGCCGTGGCATTTTGTTGCAGCTCGTGTTTGGGAAAAAAATTTGACCACACCGATGTACCTACTCGTGGTGTCCACACGGCCATGGCCGCGCCCTTGTGTAAGGCTGTGGTGTAGGGAAATCTGCATTTTTATTAACATGGTTAGTTTGTAGTTAGATGCTAAAAATTAAAAAATATGAAAATTAATAGGATTAGTGCTCGGGTTGCCTCCCGAGAAGCGCTCGTTTAAAGTCTTAAGCTAGACTTACTGATCGTGCGTCAGAGTCTTAAAAATTTATAAAAAGAATGATCAAGCTTAGAAACTAACTATGACAACGACTTGAGGCAGGTGCACCTATCGAACAGTAGTATAGCTTAGCGGCAAGATCGGATTGTCGAACCCAAAGGAGCCAAAAGTACTAATACTAACTTTCTTTTTATTTTTTAGCCTAAGAATTAAAGGAATTTTTATCTAATCTAAATTTGATTAACAACTAAGCTAAAGATACAAAGACAAAGAGAATGAATTGGGGAAAATAACTTTGGGAAAAACCAATTGGTTAAGACAATACCCGAGGAAGAATCCACCTAGACTTCACTTTTTATCTAACTCTGAACCAGACGATTTATTCACTTGACTTGATCTGTAGGATTCCCTAAGTTATATTAATACCTCCGTCGAGGCTACTAATGTCTAACCCTAGGTTGATTAATTGAAATCTCTTTCTAATTAAAACCCCTAGAATTGCATTAACTCGATCTATGGACTCCCATATTAGGTTTCACCCTAATCCGGCAAAATCTCGTCACCCTATGTCTAGGCGTGTGATCAACTCCGCTTAATTATGCTATATCTACTCTTAGACAGGGACTTTTGCTCCTCCACCTAAGCACAGCACACTTGAATTAATATCTTGGAAATATCAAAACAAGAATTAAGAACACATAATTAAGAACAAATCAAGTATTTATCATATAGTTCAGCAAACGATATCAAGATTCATCTTAGGTTTCATCCCTCAGAGGTATCTGAGGGTTTAGTTCATAATCATAAAAGAATATATCTCAGAAGAAAAGATAAAACAAAACATAAGAAAACCCGTAAAACTCCCTGAAGGAATTGAAGAGAGATCCTCCGTCTTGAGTATGACTCCGGCTTCTTGAGATGAATCAACTGGCTTTCTTCGAGTAAATTCCACCATTCTGACCCCTCTGGCTCAGCTCTTTGGCGTCGCTGGACGCCTCCTGAAGGTTGGCCTCTAGGGTGTTTAAATAGTCTTTTGGAATGGCTTTCTTTGCCTCTAAGTACCCTAATCTGACTAAAACTCTTTTTTTCTCACGTCAGGGACACGCCCATGGCACACGCCCGTGTGAATCGTGGTCAGGCCGTGTTGAGTCTATAAATGAGGCACGACCGTGTGGTCTTGGGCCCAGGCTATGTCGATTTCTTTCATTGGCCTATTTGGTCCATTTTAAGCTCGTTTTTCGTTCTTTTCATCCTCCTATGCTCTCCTGAGTATAAAACATGAAATTAAAGGATTAAGAGCACCAAATTACATAATTCAAGGGATAAATCATCCAAAAGCATGCTAAATGTGGGCTTAAAATATGTTATTATTACGGTTTATCAAATACCCCCACACTTAAGCTTTTGCTTGTCCTCAAGAAAAATTCTCAACTCACAATTAAAACGAACTTCCCTGATTCATAATATTCATCAATAATGTTTCATCATAATTCAAAGAGAATTCATACATGGATAATTTCAACTCAAAGAGTCCTAAAGATTCAAACAATCTAAGTCATACAATTGTAGCACAAAACATAGGTGTTTCCCCTCACCTAAATAATTACCTCTGATTCAAAACCGACAAGAACTGACATCCTCACTAAAGATTCACTCAAATCACTCGAAGTGTTTAAGGTTCAGAATTAAGCACTCAAAAGTCAAACATGAAGAGTTAATCCCATAGGCTTGCATGAAAATCAAATCTCCTCCACTGTAAAATGAGATGATACATAGATCAAAAGGTCTCTAAAAAGGGCTGTAACGGGGCTTAGGTTAAAAGGTGTGGATAAAGGCTGAATTAGAAGGTTAGAATCGAGATTAACCTGACAAATTACCTAACCAGAAA
Source organism: Gossypium australe (assembly GCA_005393395.2). Taxonomy (NCBI): domain Eukaryota; kingdom Viridiplantae; phylum Streptophyta; class Magnoliopsida; order Malvales; family Malvaceae; genus Gossypium; species Gossypium australe. Next base: position 20,922,022 of record CM016614.1, on the reverse strand, counting down.
CAACGAACTGAATATAAATAATTACATCATTTGAAAACTTGTAATACAAATACTAATAATACGAGCTTCTTCTTCAACAATTGGAATTTAAATGTATAAGCTCATTTAATCACATAACTAATAACGAATATACTTCAATTTTTTAAGAACAAATCAAATGCATAATAAAGGATGAATTTAACTACCAAAATAAAGATCATAGTTAGGCAACAGATCAAATCAAATCTCAATATAAGGGTAGTCAAGAAGGATGGTGATAACAAATATAAAGGGTTTTGGGTTAATATTAGTGGGTGAGTCAATGAAAAGGGTTGTTAGGATCAAAAGGATTCACTAGGGATTAATTATGAAGGTAGGCTTTTAGTGGAGTGAGTGGGTTAAATCCTAGGTGCATTTATCATCTCTGTATATCAAATCAAAGGTGTAGTCTCGACATGTATAATTGAAGCAAGTTCTAGAATAACAAATCAATGTTGACACACTCATAATAAAAAGTGGGCACGAAAGAATGTATGCTCTATAAGGCTCAAAATCTCACAAAAATTATGGGTATTTGATGTCAACCTCGTAAATTTCAAACTTCAAAGTAATATTCAAATTCAGGTAGACAACCTAAAAAATTTTTAATTCTGAAAAACAGACTTATCATGCTTGATTCTCTAGTATCTTAAAGTTTAATCATCAATGCACAATTAACTATGACTTAATCCAAAACATATCAACAAAAATCATGAATCACAGGAAATTTCATTCTCATAATAATGTGAGAAAATTACTTAAAGACAAGATATCATTCAGGGATTTGAGAATAATGCAGAAAGTTAGGCACTTTCTCGAAATAAATATTCACCCCCGACATTTAAGATGTACATTGCCCTCAATGTACAAAGATATATAAGAAATTTAAGAGAAAGGGAGAGGTGAAACTTCCTGAATTTGGATGGTTTCCTTGAGTTGGGAGTCCCGAGGTGTGGTGGCTGCTACCGAGCTCTGCGCTAGATGAAGAAATTGGGAAGCTCGTGAAGAAATAGCCAGGAAATAATAATAATAATTCAAAATATACTAATTATATATTTAAAGACAAGAAAGAGAAAGAGAAAGAACATAGAAAGTAAAATAAAATTAAAAGAAAAGATTAATGGACCAAAGAGTCCTTATTGTTAGATGGTTCGCGAGGTGGGTGTGATTTCTAAGGTTGCGGTGGGGTGGCTATAGTCGTGGTCGTGGTGATTCCCTAGCAGCCTTTAGAACCTAAATCAAAGAAAACGAAATAGAATAGATTAAACTAAGTAAAATAAAAATATAGAAAAGGAAAATAAAGGAGAAGTGCAAATGAAAAGAGAAATTAAATGGACTCAAAGGTCCTTTTCCTGTCAAGTTAATGAAGCGGCCGGCATGAACTTATGTAGATCGATCTCCTACAGGGAGACTGTGCTTGGATCCTTCCGCTTCTTTGACATAGGTATTGTAGAGATCAAGGGTTAGAAGAGTAATATGGAAGGGGAAATATCTGAAAAAGAAAAGGGAAAGAAAATGATATGGAAGAAAAGAGATGGGGAGTAGGTGAGAAGAGGGAGGGGTGGGGTGGTTTAAATAGAGTTTTGGGGTCTGGTACATCCCCACGCCTGTGTACCACGGGCGTGTTGTGTCACACGGCCGTATCGCACGGCCATGTTGTGCTTCGTTTACTTCTCTCATGCCCATGTTTAGGTCGCAACGCCCGTGTATGATCTAACAGTGTCGGCCACGGCCGTACCGCACGGCCATGGAGTTGTAGTTGGAGTTCGTGACTCGAAGATATGATTCGTTCTGACTCGTACCATCTCTACCCTGTCAGTACGAAGATTCGTGGTGTCCACACGACCATGGCCGAGGCCATGTGCAAGGCCGTGTGGCATGAAAATCTACACTTTTGGTTAGCTTATAATTAGATGCTGAAGTAGAAATAAAAATAAAAATAAAGGAATGTAAAAGTTAATAGAGTTAGTGCTCGGGTTGCCTCCCGAGAAGCACTCGTTTATAGTCTTAAGCTAGACTTACCTCTCATTCGCATATTCATGGTGGTTTGAAGAGCTGAACATCCTCTCTCATGCTATCTATCTTACTAACAGTATATAGTTCAAGGCGAGTATCATTTATTTTGAAAGTGCTGAATATAGGATTACTTACCTCAACTGTTCCGTATGAGAAAACATTGATTACCTTAAAAGGGATTTCTTTGTTTGTATTAGGATCAGGAGGAGATATTCGTGGGTCTGCTTTATCTAACAATACCTGTTCTCCGATTTTGAATTTTTCTGTCCGATAAAGTGGCTTTGATTCTGCTTCATTTATCCCCAGTTTTTCCTTGAAATGCGTCTTCCATTTGTCTAGTTCATCGATCTGAAACCTTCGTTCCTCCTGAGTTATTTCTTTGTTGGCACGGGGCCTAGGATCGGGTTTAGTAGTGTTCTTTTGTGGTGCTCCCTGAAAAGAAGGTTTAACCGAATGGTTATGAATAGAATTTATGTTCTCACCTTGATTATTCGATGTCCTAGCCGAATCGAGATCTTGAAGAGTGACTGTCTTGTCACCTACACAGAGTATGAGTTCACCTGTGTCAACATCAATTTTAGTCCTGACAGTTGCTAAAAATGGTCTTCCTAAAATTAAGGGGATTGTGTTGTCCTCATCTATGTCTAAAACGAAAAAGTCTACTGGGAATACAAATTTATCAATTTTTACAAGTACATCTTCGATTATACCCCTAGGAATTCTAATAGTTTTATCAGCTAATTGAATGTTCATCCTAGTTTGTTTGGGTTTCCTTAGACCTAGTTGTTTAAACATTTTATAAGGCATGACATTTATGCTTTCCCCTAAATAAGCTAACGCATTATCAATAGATAAACTACCAATTAAGCATGGAATTGTAAAACTTCCTAGATCTTTTAGTTTTCGTGGTAGTCTATTTTGCAAGACTACTGAGCACATTGTGTTTAGTTCCACATGCGATGCCTCGTCTATCCTTCGTTTGTTCGTCAATAGCTCCTTTAAAAATTTCCTACAATCTGGCATCTGTGAAAGAGTTTCAAGTAACGGTAAGTTAATATGTAATTTCTTTAAAAGTTTAAGAAACTTACCGAACTGTTCCTCTGTGTCGTCTCTTTTCATTGCTTCGGGATATGGTATGCGAGGTTGGTATTCTTTGATTACCGATTTTGGCTTTTTATTACTTACCTCAACCTTACCTTCTTCTACCGAATTCTCTTGCCTGAAATTAGGCTCGTCTAACCCTTCACTATCTTAAGCTGTTATGGCTTGAATTTGCTCCTTTGGGTTAGTCTCGGTGTTGCTTGGTAGGCTTCCTTGTGGTCTTACAGAGATCAACTTAGCAAGTTGCCCTAACTGGATTTCGATCCCTTGAATCGATGCTTGTTGATTTTCAAGTGTTGTCTCGGTATTTTGGAAACGTGTTTCTGAGACTGCTATGAATTTTGTCAGCATCTCCTCAAGGTTCGGCTTCTTTTCTTGTGGGTAGGGTTGTTGTTGGAAGCTTTGGGGTGGTTGTTGTCTCTGATTTCCTTGACCACCCCATGAGAAATTGGGGTGGTTCCTCCAACCTGGATTATAAGTATTACTATAAGGGTTATTTTGAGATCGGAAATTGTTACCCATATAGTTTATTTGTTCGCTCTCCATGCCCTGTCCGTAGGGTAGGTACTCAGGATTCGCCACGCCTCCACTTGTCTCACATTGCATAACTGGATGTACCTGCGAGGAACACAAACCATCAATCTTTTTATTTAGCATCTCTACCTGATTTGATAGCATGGTTACTGCATCGAGGTTGAAAACTCCGGCTGCTTTTGCTGGCCTTGTCCTTGTAACTTGCTACTGATAGTTATTCAATGATATCTCCTCTATAAACTCGTAGGCTGCTTCAGGAGTTTTGTTATTCAGAGTTCCGCCAGCAGCAGAATCGATTAATTGCCTTGTTGAAGGGTTCACACCGTTGTAGAAAGTTTGGACCTGTAGCCACAAGGGTAATCCATGGTGTGGGCACATTCTCAACAAATCCTTGTATCTCTCCCATGCATCATAAAGTGTCTCTAAATCCATCTGCACAAAAGAAGAGATATCATTCCTTAAGTTGGCTGTTTTGGCCAGTGGAAAATATTTTAATAAAAATTTCTCGGTCATTTGATCCCATGTAGTGATTGACCCTCGTGGAAGAGAATGCAACCACTGTTTGGCTTTATTCCTCAAAGAGAAGGGAAATAACCGAAGACGGATGGCATCATCAGTAACACCATTTTATTTTGAAAGTATCGCAAAATTCTAGGAAATTCGCCAAGTGATTATTTGGGTCTTCATACTGCAAACCATCAAACTGAACAAATTGCTGTATCATCTGAATTGTGTTAGGTTTCAGTTCAAAATTATTTGCGGCAATAGCATGTCTAACAATACTTGACTCAGTTCCTGTTAAATTAGGTTTAGCATAATCATACATAGTTCGAGGAGCATGACTTTCGGCCATCTCTGGAGGTGGCGGATTTTTCTCAGCCATCTCTTCGGTAGTATTAACTTTGTCTTCTTGCTCTTCTTATATGTAGTTTAAGCTTCGCCTTATTTCTCTACGATTTCTGCAAATAGTACCTTCAATATCACTGTCGTAAATTAGGGGTCCTGTCGAGTTCATTCTAATCATAAACTAGAGGTACCTGAAAGGAACAAAAGAAAAAAGATTAGCAAAGTTAAAAACAAACTAAGACATAAAAGTAAATTGCAAAATATAATAAAAAAATGGCTAAAGTAATAAAAATTAAGCTTTCTTAATATTCTGGTTCCTCGGCAACAGTGCCAAAAACTTGATCGTGTGTCAGAGTCTTAAAAATTTATAAAAAGAATGATCGAGCCTAGAAACTAATTGTGACAATGACTTGAGGCAAGTGCAACTATTGAACAGTAGTATAGCTTAGCGGCTAGACCGGATTGTCGAACCCAAACTACTAATACTAACTTTCTTTTTATTATTTATCCTAAAAATTAAAGGAATTTTTATTTAATCTAAATTTAATTAACAACTAAGCTAAAGATGCAAAGACAAAAAGAATGAATTGGGGAAAATAACTTTGGGAAAAACCAATTAATTAAGACAATACCCGAGGAAGAATCCACCTAGACTTCACCTGTTATCTAACTCTGAACCAGACGATTTATTCACTTGTCTTGATCCGTTGGATTCCCTAAGTTATATTAATACCTCCGTCGAGGCTACTAACTTCTAACCCTAGGTTGATTAATTGAAATCTCTTTCTAATTAAAACCCCTAGAATTGCATTAACTTGATCTATGGACTCCCATATTAGGTTTCACCCTAATCCGGAAAAATCTCGTCACCCTATGTCTAGGCGTGCGATCAACTCCGGTTAATTATGCTAGACCTACTCTTAGATAGGGACTTTTGCTCCTCCACCTAAGCACATCACACTTGAATTAATCCCAGAAATATCAAAACAAGAATTAAGAACACATAATTAAGAACAAATCAAGTATTTATCATATAGTTCAACAAATGATAACAAGATTCATCTTAGGTTTCATCCCCCTCAGGTATCTGAGGGTTTAGGTCATAATCATAAAAGAATATATCTCTGAAGAAAAGATAAAACAAAACATAAGAAAAACCCTAAAACTCCCTGAAGGAATTGAAGAGAGATCCTCCGTCTTGAGTATGACTCCGGCTTCTTGAGATGAATCAACTGCCTTTCTTCGAGTAAATTGCACAATTCTGACCCCTCTGGCTCGACTCTTTGGCCTCGCTGGACGCCTCCTGAAGTTTGGCCTCTAGGGTGTTTAAATAGTCTTTTGGAATGGCTTTCTTTGCCTCTAAGTACCCTAATCCGACTGAAACTCTTCTTTCTCACGTCAGGGACACACCCATGGCACACGCCCGTGTGAATCGTGGTCAGGTCGTGTTGAGTCTATTAATGATGCACGGCCGTGCGGTCTTGGGCCAAGGCCGTGTCGATTTCTTTCTTTGGCCCATTTGGTCCGTTTTATGCCCATTTTCTGTTCTTTTCATCCTCCTATGCTCTCCTGAGTATAAAACATAAAATTAAAGGATTAAGAGCACCAAATTACATAATTCAAGGGATAAATCATCCAAAAGCATGATAAATGTGGGCTTAAAATATGTTATTATTATGGTTTATCACTACCTCTCATTCGTGTATTCATGGTGGTTTAAGGAGTTGAAACTCCTCTCCCCTGCTATCAGTCCTATGATCATTATATAGTTCGAGTCGAGTAGTGTTTACCTTAAAAGTGCCGTATTTAGGATTAGTTACCTTTACTATTCCGTATGGGAAGATATTGAGTACCTTAAAAGGGATTTCTTCGTTTGTATTAAGATCTGAAATGGCGATTCGAGGGTCTTTCTTATCCAACAATACCTGATCTCTTATCTTAAACTGGGTTGTCCCATCTTTCAGTTTGACATGGTTTTGCTTTGGTTCTACTTCGTGTGTTTGTAGGTTCTTCTTGAAATGTGTCTTCCACTCGTCTAGTTCATCGATCTGAAGCCTTCGTTCCTCGTGAGTTATTTCCTTGTTGACACGAGGTCTAGGATCTGGCTCAGTTGTGTAGTTTCATGGTGTTTCCTGTAACGAAGGTGGAACCAAATGGTCATTAGTAGAGTTGATGTTTTCACCTTGATTACTCGAGGTCCTAGCCGAGTCAAGAGCATGAAGAGTGATCGTTTCGTCACCTACACGAAGTATGAGTTCACCTGTACCAACATCAATTTTAGTTCTGCCAATTACTAAAAAGGGTCTTCCTAAAATTAAAGGAATATTATTGTCCTCATCCATGTCTAAAACAACAAAGTCTACTGGGAATATGAATTTATCAAATTTCACTAGTACATCTTCAATTATTCCCCTAGGAATTCTAATAGTTTTATCAGCTAATTGAATGCTCATCCTAGTTTGTTTGGGTTTCCCTAAACCTAGTTGTTTAAACATTTTATAAGGCATGACATTTATGCTTGCCCCTAGATCAGCTAAAGCATTATCAATAGATAAACTAAAAATTAAGCACGGAATTGTAAAACTCCCTGGATCTTTTAATTTTCGTGGTAGTTTATTTTGTAAAATTGCTGAGCACACTGCATTTAGCTCCGCATGCGACGTATCATCTAACCTCCGTTTGTTTGTCAAAAGCTCTTTTAAAAACTTCCTTGAATCTGGCATCTGCGAAAGAGCTTCAAGAAATGGTAAGTTAATATGTAATTTTTTTAGAAGTTTCAAAAATTTATCGAATTGTTCATCTGTGCGGTCTTTCTTCATCGCATTGGGGTATGGCACACGGGACTATGCAATTACCGGTTTTGGTTTATCCTGGCTTACCTCAACCTTACCTTCCTCGACCACATTCTCTTGCCTCAATTTTGGTTCAACTAACCCTTCACTCTCATGAACGGTAACGGCATGAAGTTGCTCCTTTGGGTTTGTTTCAGTGTTGCTTGGCAAGCTACCTTGTGGTCGTTCAGAGATCAGTTTAGCAAGCTGTCCTAATTGGTTTTCGATCCCTTGAATTTATACTTTTTGATTTTTAAGTGTTGTTTCGTTGTTTTGAAAACGAGTTTCAGACACCGCGATAAATTTTGTCAACATCTCTTCAAGGTTCGGCTTCTTCTCTTGTGGGTAGGGTTGTTGTTGAAAGCTTGGGAGGGGTTGTTGTCTTTGATTTCCTTGGCCACCCCATGAGAAATTTGGGCGGCTCCTCCAACCTGGATTATAAGTGTTACTATAAGAGTTATTTTGGGGTCTAGAATTATTACCTATATAGTTCATCTGTTCGATTTCTATGCTAGGGTTGTAGGGTGGATATTCTGTGTTGTTCATTCCTCCTCCATTCGTATCACACTGCATAGCCGGATGTACCTGCGAAGAACCACATAAACCATCAATCTTTTTATTTAACAGTTCTACCTGGTTTGATAGCATGGTCACTGCGTCGAGGTTGAAAATACTGGCAGCTTTTGTTGGCCTTGTCCTTGTAACTTGCCACTGATAGTTATTTAGTGGCATCTCCTCTATAAACTCATAAGCCGCTTCAGGGGTCCTGTTATTCAGGGTTCCGCCGGTGGCTGACTCAATCAACTGCCTGGTTGAGGGGTTCACACCGTTGTAAAAGGTTTGAACCTGTAACCACAAGGGTAACCCATGGTGAGGGCACCTTCTTAGTAAATCCTTATATCTCTCCCATGCATCGTAAAGTGTCTCTAAATCCATCTGCACAAAATAAAAGATATCATTCCTCAACTTAGCTGTTTTAGCCGGCAAAAAATATTTAAGTAAAATTTTTTCGTTCATTTGATCTCATGTAGTGATTGACCTTCGTGAAAGAGAATTTTACCACTGTTTGGCTTTATTCCTTAAAGAAAAGGGAAATAATCGAAGGCGAATGGCATCATCAGAAATGCCATTAAGTTTAAACGTATCGCATAATTCCAAAAAGTTCGCTAAGTGTGTATTAGGATCGTCATCCTGCAAACCATCAAACTGAACAAACAGTTGTATCATTTGTATAGTGTTAGGTTTCAATTCGAAATTATTTGCAGCAATTGTAGGTTTAACAATACTTGATTCAGTACCAGCTAAACTTGGCTTAGCATAATCATACATAGTACGAGGAGCAGGATTTTGGTTCACCGGATTTCCATAGCCACCAGAGGTAATGGATTATTCTGATTTTCAGCCATCTCCTTAGGAGGATTGGTGATGTTTTCTTGCTCTTCCTCTATGTATTGTAAACTTCGTCTAATTTCTCTTCGATTTCTGCTAATGGTTACCTCAATCTCACTGTCAAAAAGTAATGGTCCTGACGGGTTCCTCCTAGTCATAAACTAGAAAACCCTATCAGAACAAGTAATAGCGTGATTAGGAAACTAAAAATAAAAATTAGAAATAAATAAATAAAAATGGCTAAAGTAATAAAAATTGAACGTTCCTAATATTTCAGTTCCCCGGCAACGGCGCCAAAAACTTGATCGTGTATGAGAGTTTTAATATTTATATAATGAATGATCGAGCCTAGAAACTAACTATCACCACGATTGAGGCAAGCGCACCTATCGAACAGTAGTATAGCTTAGTGGCAAGATCGGAATGTCAAACCCAAGGGAACCAAAAGTACTTGTTTTGACTTTCTTTTTATTATCTAGCCTAAAATAAAGGGGATTGATATTTATATTGAATTCCTAAGCTAAGGATGCCAAGACACAGAGAATGAATTAGGAAAAATACTTTTGAGAAAATCAATTGATCAAGACAATACCCGAGGAAGAATCCACCTAGACTTCACTTGTTATTTAATTCTGAACCAGACTATTTATTCACTTGACTTGATCCGTAGGATTCCCTAGTTTATATTATTATCTCTCTCCAGACTAATAACGTCTAACCCTAGGTTGATTAATTGAAATCTCTTTCTAATTAAAACCCCTAGTGTTGCATTAACTCGATTTATGGACTCCCATATTAGGTTTGAACCTAATCCGGCAGATTTTTGTCATCTTATCTCTAGGAGTGCGATCAACTCCGCTTAATTACGCTATATCTACTCTTAAACAGGGACTTTTGCTCCTCTGAATAAGCACGTCAATATCTTGGAATATCAAAGCAAGAATTAAGAACACATAATTAAGAACAAATCAAGTATTTATCATACAGTTCAGAAAACAATAACAAGATCTGCCTTAGGTTTCATCCCCCTCAGGTATTTGAGGTGTTTAGTTCATGTTTATAAAAGAATACATCTCAGAAGAAATTAAATAACAAAACATAAAGAAAAACCCTAAAACCCCTAAAGGAAATTAAAGGGAAAATCCTCAGTCTTGAGCATGATTCTGGGTTCTGAGATGGATCAACTGGCTTTCTTCGAGTAATTCCCTATATTCAGCCCTCTCTGGCTTCGCTCCTGTCAAAAGCCCTGACAGAAGCCTTCTGTTGAACTCCCCTTTTAGGTTGCCCTCTAGGGTGTTTATATAGGCTTTCGAGATGCCTTACTTGGCCCACAAGTATCCTATTCTGAGTGGAATTAAAACGGGTCATGACAGGGACATGCCCGTGTGAAACGCCCGTGTGAATCGAGCCCAAGGCCGTGTTCAAGTCTGTTAAAGTGGCACAGCTGTGTGGTTTACTCGTGTGGTGAACTCCAGGCCGTGTTGATTTTTTACTTTGGTCCATTTTCTCCGTTTTTTGCCCGTTTGTCATTCTTTTCATCCTCCTATGCTCTCCTAAGTATAAAACATGAAATTAAAGGATTGGGAGCATCAAATTCCACAATTCAAGGGATAAATCATCCAAAAGTATACCAAATGTGGGATTAAAATATGTATATATTACGGTTTATCAATGCTAGCAAATTAAGGCTAAACACCAGTTGCCTTCGGGTTTGTTACAGCCAGTAAAGATTCCCTTATGAAAATGGGAACAAGTGATGATAAACTTCGTTAGTCGGTTGCCCTTGACACCCACTAAGAAAGATTCTATTTGGGTCATCGTGGATCGATTGACCAAGTTTTCTCATTTTATTTCGGTTAGGACAGACTAATCTCTACAGAAGTTAGCGAAGTTGTATATTTTTGAGATTGTAAGACTACATGGGATTACTATTTTGATTATCTCTGATAGAGATCCTCATTTCACTTCTCGTTCTAGAAGAAATTGCACGAGGCTCTGGGTTTGAGATTGGACTTCAGTACTGCGTTCCATCCTCAATCCGATGGTCAATTTGAGAGGGTGGTTCAAATACTGGAGGATATGCTTCAGAGTGGCATGATTGATTTTTGAGGTAGTTGGGATGAGCTAAGTTCGCCTACAATAACAGTTTCCAGTCTAGCATCCAGATGTCACTTGGCGAAGCTTTGTATGGTTGTAAGTGTCATACTCCGCTACGTTGGACTGAGTTGGGTGAGCGTCGGGTTTTGGGTCTTGAGTTGGTTTCTGAGACCAAAGACAAGGTTAGACTGATTCGGGATCGTTTGAAGGCAGCTTCTGATAGGCAGAAGTCTTATGTAGATTTGAAGCGAAGAGATATTGAGTACTCTGTGGGCGACTTCATTTTTCTTAAGGTTTCTCCGTGGAAGAAAGCTCTAAGGTTCGGTCGTAAGGGAAAGTTGAGCCATAGGTTTATTAGGGTGTATTGGATTCTGAAATGTGTAGGATCTGTCACTTATTAGTTGGAGCTACCTCCAGAGTTAGACCGTATCCACGATGTGTTTCACGTCTCGATGTTGAGGCGGTATCAGTATAACCCATCTCACGTTGTTTCTATTGAGGAGATTGAGGTTAGTCCAGATTTGACTTTTAAGGAAGAGTCGGTTCAAATTCTTGATCGAGATGTTAAGGTTCTGAGGAGGAAGTCCATTCCGTTAGTAAAGGTTCTGTGGCAGAATCATGGCATTGAGGAAGCCATGTGGGAACCTGAGGACTCGATGCGTGTATCTACTTCAGTGGTTAAGTGTTCTGGGTGTGTGTATGAGGTCTTGGGCTCAAGTACCACTTTTCCAAATTTTGTTATTTTTGGATCTAAGCATTATCCTTCTGATAAACCGTAAAAGTAACATATTTTAATCCCACATTTAGCATATTTTCAGATGATTTATTCCTTGATTCATGTAAAAAGGTGCTTTTAATCCTTTCTTTTCATGTCTTATACTTAGGAAAGCACCTGAGGATGAAAAGAACGTAAAATAGGCCCAAAACGGAGTAAATGGGCCATATCACGAAATCCACACGGCCTGGGCCAAAGTCCACATGTCCGTGCCTCATTGATCTACTAGAACATGGCCTAATCATGATTCACACCGCCGTGCCCCATTCAACAGGTTCGAACACGGCCTGGCCACAATTCACACGGGCGTGTGCCATGGCCGTGTCCCTGTCGTCAGGAAGCAGAATTTCACTCGGAAAAGGATACTTAGGGACAAAAAAACTATTTTGAAAGCCTATATAAACACCCTAAGTATAGCCTTGAGGGGGCAGTTAGCTAGGCCAAAGAGCCGAGCCAAAAAGGTCAAGATTTGTGGGAATCACTCGAAGATAGCCAGTTGATCCATCTCAAGAAGCCGGAATTCTACTCAAGACGATGGATCTCTCCTTTAATTCCTTCAGGGGGTTTTAGAGATTTCTTATGTTTTGTTTGATCTTTTCTTTTGAGATGTTTTCTTTTATGACAGATACCTGAAGGGGATGAAACCTAAGATGGATCTTGTTATTGTTTTCTGAACTATATGATAAATACTTGATTTGTTCTTAATTATGTGTGCTTAATTCTTGTGTTAATATTTCCGGGATATTGATTCAAGTTGGATGTGCTTAGGCGGAGGAGGAAAAGTCCCAGCTTAAGAGTAGATCTAGCATAGTTAAGCGGAGTTGATCGCGCGCCTAGAGATAGGGTGACGAGATTTTTCCGAATTAGGGTGAAACCTAATATGGGAGTCCACAGATCGAGTTAATGCGATTCTAGGGGTTTTAATTAGAAAGAGATTTCAATTAATCAACCTAGGGTTAGACGTTATTCGCCTCGAGAGAGGGTTTAATATGACTTAGGGAATCTTACGGATCAAGTCAAGTGAATAAATCGTTTGGTTCAGTGTTAGATAACAAGAGAAGTCTAGGTGCATTCTTCCTAAGGGTATCATCTTAATCAACTGAGTTTTCCCAATAGTATTTCCCCAATTCATTCTTTTTGTCATTGCGTCTTTAGCTTAGTAGAAAGTTAAATTTAGATTAGTTAACAACTTCACTTATTTTAGGCTAGATAATAAAAACAAAGTTAGTATTAGTACTTTTAGCTCATTTGGGTTCGACAATCCGGTCTTGCCTAAGCTATACTACTGTTCGATAGGTGCACTTGCCTCAATCGTTGTCAGAGTTAGTTTCCAAGTTCGATCATTCTCTTTATAAATTTTAAAACTCGACAAAACAACGATCAAGTTTTTGGCGCCGTTGCTGGGGAACCAAAATATTAAGAAAGCTCTATTTTTATTACATTAGCCATTATTTTTATTTTTCCATAATTTACTTTTATTTTTAGGTTAAAATTTGATTTTGCTAGATTTTCTTTCTTTGTTTTCTCAGCAGGTACCTCTAGTTTATGAATAGAAGGAACCCGAAAGGACCACTAGTATACGATAGTGATATTGAAGCTACCGCTAGCAGGAATCGTAGAGAAATTAGGCGAGCCCTAAATTACACAGAACAAGAGCGAGAAAACAAATCTAATCCTACTGAAGGGACGGACGAGAATAATTCACCACCATAAGATGTGGCAGAACACAATGCTCCGCGTACTATGTATGATTATGCTAAACCTCATTTAACAGGAGCATAATCGAGTATCGTTAGGCCTGCTATAGATGCTAATAATTTTGAATTAAAGCCTAACACTATACAAATGATTCAACAATGGTTTGCAGGACGAAGACCCAAATACTCATATAGCTAATTTTTTAGAGTTCTGTGATACCTTCAAAATAAATGGCGTTTCTGATGATGCCATACGTCTTCGGTTATTTCCCTTTTCATTAAGGAATAAAGTGAAACAGTGGTTAAACTCGTTACCACAAGGGTCAATCACTACATGGGATGAAATGACCGAAAACTTTTTATTAAAATATTTCCCACCAGCCAAAATGGCCAAATTACAGAATGATATCACTTCTTTTGTGCAGATGGATTTAGAGACATTATACGACGCATGGGAGAGATACAAGGATCTCTTGAGAAGGTGTCCGCACCATGGTTTACCATTGTGGCTCCAAGTCCAAACTTTTTATAACGGTGTAAATCCCTCAACGAGGCAACTTATTGATTCAGCAGCCGGTGGAACCTTGAACAACAGAACTCTTGAAGCAGCCTACGAGTTTATTGAAGAGATGTCACTGAAAAACTATCAGTGGCAGGTCACCAGGACAAAACCAACAAAATCAGCCGGAGTTTTCGACCTAGACGCAATAGCCATGCTATAAAAACAGGTAGAAATGATGAATAAAAAGCTTGATAGTTTGTGTTCTTCGCAGGCATATCCAGTAATGCAGTGTGACGCAAGTGGAATTGTCCTAAGTACCCACCCTACCAACCGGGCACAGAGAGCGAACAGATGAACTATATAGGTAACAATTTTAGATCTAATAATAACCCTTATAGTAATAATTATAATCCAGGTTGGAGGAACCACCCAAATTTTTCATGGGGAAATCAAGGAAATCAAAGACAACAACCTCCCCAAAATTTCCAAAATCAGCCCTATCCACGGGAAAAGAGGCCGAACCTCGAAGAGATGCTGACAAAATTCATGACAGCCCCAGAAACCCATCTCCAAAAAACCGTTACAACGCTCGATAATCAACAAGCATCAATCAAAGGGATCGAGAGCCAAGTTAGAGAACTTACTAAGTCAGTTGGACAACTTACCAAGATAGTTTCTGAAATTCGATCAGATATTTCCGAACGACCGCAAGGGCGTCTACCAAGCAACACTGAGATTAACCCAAGGGAGCAAATCCAAGCCATCACAGCTCATGATAGTATAGGGTTAGATGAACCCAATCCAGTACAAGAAAACGAGGTAGAAAAAGGTAAAGTTGAGGTAACACAAGAAAAACCAAAACCGGTAATCAAAGAGTACCAACCTCGCGTTCCTTATCCTGAAGCGATGAAGAGAGACGATACAGAGGAACAGTTCGGTAAGTTTCTTAAACTTTTAAAGAATTTACATATCAACTTACCTCTTCTTGAAGCTCTTTCGCAGATGCCAGATTCGAGAAAATTTTTAAAACAACTCTTGACGAACAAGCGTATGTTAGACGAGGAGCCACATATGTAATTAAACGCAGTATGCTCAGCAATGTTACAGAATAGACTACTACGAAAGCTAAAAGATCCATGTTTAATTGGTAGACTAACTGTTGATAATGCATTGGCTGATTTAGGGGCAAGTATAAATGTCATGCCTTATAAAATTTTAAACAATTAGGTCTAGGGAAACCCAAACAAACTAGGATGAGTATACAATTAGCTGATAAAACTGTTAGAATTCCCAGGGGTATTATCGAAGATGTTCTTGTAAAAATTGATAAATTCGTTTTCCCAGTAGATTTTGTTGTCTTAGAAATGGATGAGGATAATTCGATTCCCCTAATTTTAGGAAGACCCTTTTTAGCAACTGCCAGGACTAAAATTGATGTTAGCACAGGAGAACTCATACTTCAGGTAGGTGACGAATCGATTAGTTTACAAGCTCTTGACTCGGCCAGGACAACAATTGATGAAGGTGGGAAAGTAAATTCATTTGATAACCAAATTGTTCAATCTTCACCACAGAAAACACCACAAGACTACAAACCTGAGCCGAATCATGGACCCCATGCCAACAAAGACGAATTACATAAGGAACAAAGCCTTAGGGTCGACAAACTAGAAGAGTGGATGACACACTTTAAAGAGGAACCAGAATCGCACGAAGTAAAATTGAAGGAGCCCCCAGAAGAGCTCATAGGAACATCAAACCACTTCAAAATAGGAGACGAGGTACTGTTAGATAAAGTAGATCCTTGCATCATCACATCAGACCTGAACACGAACAAAGAAATTCCTCTTGAGGTACATAATATTTTCCCATACGGAACAATCGAGGTAAGCAACCATATATTCGGCACTTTCAAGGTAAACGCTTCTCGACTTAAACTTTATCAAGAAAATAGAACTAATAGCATGAGGGAAGATATTCAAACTTTTAAACCACCCTGAGTTTTACGAATACGAGGAAAGTCTAGCTTAAGACTTTAAACGAGTGCTACTCGGGAGGCAACCCGAGCACAAACCCTATCAACTATTACATTTTTATTTTGTCTTATTTGTTTTGTTTTAGGACCTAACTTTAAACTAACCAAAAAAGGCAAATTTCCAGACCACACGGCCTTGCACACGGCCATGGCCGTAGTCGTGTGGTAGTACAGAATCTCCAGACTGACGAATTAGACCCAACTAATTTTTGAAGACACGGACCCAACCACTCCACCACGGGCACCGACAAAGCGCCACGGTCGTGGTCGACACTGACTTCTCAGAAACGAGCGTGGCAATTAGTAAAACGGGTGTGGGTGAACCACACACCTAGACACACGGCCGTGCGAGGCGGCCGTGCGAATCGACACGCCCACGGTCCACAGGCGTGGGAGAACATCAGGAACCAAAACTCTATTTAAACCCACACTCCCTCTCCCATTATCCTCACCAACTCTCCATCTTCTTTCTTCCTTCCTTTCTCAGATTGCTCTCCTTCCCATAACAAAGTCTCTATACTTTTGAGCTATACATATCCATGTCGAAGAAGCGGAAGAAGCCAAGCATAGTCTCCCAAAGAGAGACTGATCTACATAAGCTCATGCCGACCACTCCATTCCATTGACAAGCCAAGGGTCTTTGAGACCATTTAGTTTTCATTTTACTTTTCTCTTCTCCTTTATTTTCCTTCTCTTTGACCATATTATGCTTAATTTAGTTTATTTTACATTAATCTTTTAGTGCCAAGGTTCGTCAGGCTGCTAGGGAATCACACCTTGGGAACCACGACCATCACCACCATAGCCTTCAAAGTACTAAAGGCTGCTTGGGAATCACGCCACTTCTGCCACCGCCAGCACCTCCACAACCTAAGGAATGACATCCACCTCGCGAACCATCCATCAATAAGGACTTCTCGGTCCATTAGTCTTTTCTTTCATTTTTATTTTCCTTCTTAGTCTCCTTATCTTTATATTTCTTGCCTTTAATTATATAATTAGTTTATTTTAGATGTGCTTCAATAATCCCTGGCTAATTCTTCACGAGCTTCCCAATTTCTTCATCTAGCGCTGAGCTCGGTAGAAGCCACCACACCTCGAAACTTCAACCTCAAGGAAACCATCCAAATTCAGGAAGTTTCACCACTTTCTCCCTATTAATTTTTATATACATCTTTGTACATTGAGGGCAATGTACATCTCAAGTGTGGGGGCTGAATATTTATTTCGAGAAAGTTCCTAACTTTTTGCATTATTCTCAAATTATGCCTAACTTTCTTCATTATTCTCAAATCCCTGAATTATATATTATTCTTAAGTAATTTCTTCATATTACTAATTAGGATGAAATTTCTGATGAATTATGATTTTTATTGATATGTTTTTGAGTAAGCCATAGTTAATTGTGCATTGACGATTAAATTTGAAGAATATTTGTAATATCCCGGGTTAGGTGGCTATTTTGTTGTTGCATGATATTTCATGTGGTGGTGTGCTGTGTTGCTGTTTGTGTAGTGTCGGGGCTTAATTGTAGGCTAGGAGTGTGCCTGAGTAGGTAGGAAAATTTTAGTTTTTGGGCTTAGGTGAGAGGAGCTGAAAGAGCTGGGGTTTAAGAATTTTATTTGTGGTTTTGTTGCTCAAAAGAGGAGCTGGCAAGGTGGCAAGGCATGCGCTACTTGGGAGCTAGGTGTGGCGTCATCTACTTGGGGGTGGAGGTCCTGAGTTCAAGCTGTAAAGACCTCACATTTTGGCTCATTTTGGACGGCATAGGAGGGAAGAGTTGGATGAAGTTCAAATTCCACTTTGGACTTGGTCAAATGGTGGCTTGGTGGGTGGAGAGTGATTGTAGGAGTAAGACTTGATCATGGATGTTTGAATGTGTGGTATGGAGTGATTGGGGGGGATTATGGCCGAAATTTAGGGGAGTTGGAGGGGGGAAGTGGACGGCTAAGTGTGGGAACATGTTAGCCGAAATTCACCTTAGCAACCTAGGTAATTTCGGTCACTTTTTGTCAAGGAGTAAAAGTCTCTTCTTTGGGTCATTTGTTAGCCGAAGTTCTAAGGGTGTTTTTCATTTCTCTTTGTTTTGTTTTACATCTTTTGAAACCCAAAGACCAAACCTCAACAAGCTGCCGAAAGTTTGCATCTTTGTTCCCTAGAGTACTTGTAGCCGAATACCCTTTTCCATCTTTTTTCTTTTCTTTCAATTTTGTAAACCGAAACTACTATTTCCCTTTTTCATATTTGCTTTCTTCTTCTTTGCTTGGAAACATTGTAGCCGAATCTTACCTAAGACATTTTCTTCATCTATTT
This sequence comes from Gossypium australe, assembly GCA_005393395.2. Taxonomy (NCBI): domain Eukaryota; kingdom Viridiplantae; phylum Streptophyta; class Magnoliopsida; order Malvales; family Malvaceae; genus Gossypium; species Gossypium australe. Next base: position 20,903,868 of record CM016614.1, on the reverse strand, counting down.
GTTCTTTCCAAAGCCGAAGGTACCTCCCTCTATTTTCTTTATTTCTTTCTTCTTCTCAATTGCCTGTTTGCCGAAACTTTCTTCCAAAGCACCTTGTTACCGTAACCCTATTTCCTTTTCATTTCTATTCTTTCACTTTTACCTTTCAAAACCGAGTATAAGGGTCTGTTAAACACTTAGGCCGAATCTCTCCTCTCCTAGAAGTCCTCTTTTGGCCGAATATTGGGTGTTGGTAAGCTCTTGGCCGAATGGCCATTTCTCTTATCTCTCAAGTGTTATGTTGTTTTGGTTTATGGAAGAGGGTTAACCATTCATTTTAAACATCTCATCTTAGGGCAATCAAAGATTTCAAAGCAGTCAGTTGGAGCCTTTCCCCTTTGTTAATCAATTGGTAAGTAAGGGGTAAGTGATTGGTATTAGTATTGTTAGTTAAATCTGTGGGTTCGATTAAGTCTGGAGTGACAAAGGTTTAAACTGTTCTCTTTTAGGGGTTGGCCGATTGTTGGAAGGAGAACTATTGTGGTTCGGGTTTGATAAGAAATCAAACCATTAGCAAGGTGAGGGATCAACATTAACCCCTTTGGTTAATTGATGTTGGCCAAATGTTGTGGTTGCCTAATGGTTTTCTTTTGGCCAATTATAGGAGCCAGTAATCAAGGAGCCTTAGATCGTTTCGTTGGGATCTTTAGACTCGTATTTACCAGGTGTGTAAACTAACACACTATACTTAGTAATATTGTTATTAAACCTGTTTGCCTATTAAAATCATGACAGTATGATGGATTATTGGATACCCAAGTGGGGTATATGTACGGATCCGGGTAAGTCTGTAGCATTACGAGTTCTATTAATGATATGCTCAATATTATGATCTATGTTATGTATGCTATGAGATTAATGCTAGACATGTTGGCATGATATGCATGATTGTATGATATGCACGATCACATGAGTATGGTATGTTGATGGGAGATATGAGTGGAGGGAGAATGATGATATCCGTGTCTTTGGGACACTGTTTCTTTGGGACACCAGAGGTTTGGCACCTCCAGTGGTTTGGTACCACAGTGATATATTGTGACTTTGGGTCACCAGAGGTTTGGCACCTCAGCGTCTCATCCCAGTGGCTTAGTACCACGGTGGGTTGGCCCCACGGTTGATTATACGGGATTGACGCCAGTGATTGGGTATCACACGATGGGTTGGCCCCATCATCGGATTTGTGACTGCGGTCACCAGTGATTTGGTATCACACTGTGTCTTTGGGACACCAGAGGTTTGGCATCTCATTGCGACTCGTCCCTGTGGTTTGACACCACCGTGGGTTGGCCCCACTTGAGAGATACGGGATTGTCGCTAGTGATTGGGTATCACACGATGGGTTGGCCCCATCATTGGATTATTCGTGACTTTGGGTCACCAGTGGTTTGGCACCACACTTATGGATATCGTGACTTTGGGTCACCAGTGGTTTGGCACCACCAGTGGTTTGGTACCACACGGGGTAGAAAAGGCGATACGGATGGTTAGGATCGGGTTGCATTAATTATGTTGCTATGTATGATGTGTATTAGCATGTTGTTTTACTGGGAGCGGGATTTATGCACTGAGTCATTCGACTCACCCTCTCCTTTGACATTTCAGGTGACACTTAGTTGCGGACATGGAGCCGGGATGGACTCGGGGTGCTCATGCCATGCTTAATAAAGACTTGCTCCGATTTTATGAATTGGGTACTTTAACTTATTTACTAGTATTTGGGTTTTATTTTGGATTGTAAAGGCCTTTAAATTATGTTTTATGATGGTTATGTTTTAATTAGATTTTAATATGCCTTAACAAAATAATTGGGTTGGAATGTCACTAAAATTTGGAAAGACAATGATTTCAAAACTATAACGCAATGTGTTTTAAACTATACCATCGGGTATCTCACTATGACTTTGCATTAGAAACTCAAATGATTTTCAACCCAAAACTTGATTTTTCTACTAAATCAAAAATGTTTTAAGTAACGAGGAGATGCACCTCGGATTTCCAAATGTAAAACACTAGTTTAAACTTCCTAAGATGTTTTCAAAATGACATAGAAGTTTTTTAATAATCATGCCCAGGATTTTCACAAGAATACAAAATCAACCACTAGTTTTTACTAAACTTTTTCCTTTAAACCTAAACCTCACAAAGACATTTTTCCTCGTAACATACCAGATTCGGTCGTGGTGTATTGACCGGGTTTGGGGTGTTACAATTGTGGTATCAGAGCCAAGTTCAAAGGCTCAGCTGTGGGCCTGGGGCCCAAAATGTTTTCAAAAGTCTATTTTAAGTGTTTTTATGGTTTGGAAGGCATGGCACCGAGTCTCCGGCACCAGTTCGCCCAGGTAAGTACCCCTTACTATTGCTTGTGATTTGTTGGATGTGATGTGATTTGATGATTAGCAATAGTACATTACTTTAGAGATTGAAACTGATAGGACTCTGTGAACTTGCGAGAACAAATCTCCTTAAATATTCATAAGACTTTGCTTTAAAATAGTGGAATAAATACTGATGCATAAAACTCTTAGATCAGATACGTAGAGATATTAGACATGAGCACTCGAGGCGGACGTGGTCGCAATACTCGTGGTAGAGGTAGGGGTAGGATGACGGTTTCTGAACCCGTAGGATCTGGTCAGGGGTCAGAAAATGAGATGCCGGTACCGCCACCAGCTGGAGGTGGTGAGTTCCAAGATCAGACTGGGGACGACGCAGTGTCACAGGCGATGCTGCGAGTGTTGGAAAGAGTAGCTGGAGTAGGTGGTGGTGCAGGAGTTAGGAAATCTGTGCCTGAGCGACTCCGGGCAAACGGGGTTGAATTCTTTCGAGGTGTTTCTGGTGTTGCTCCCAGCACTGCTGAGTATTGGCTGGAGGCAACTGAGCGGATCATGGATGATCTGGACTTGACTGCTGAAGAGAAGCTGAAGGGCATAGTATCGCTCCTTCGGGATGAGTCATATCAGTGGTGGCTCACGGTTCGGGACAGTGTGGCAGCAGAGGACCTGACATGGGATTATTTCAGGGCTGCATATCAAAAGAAGTACATTGGAGCTAGTTATATTAACTCCCAGAGAAAGGCATTTCTGAGGCTTGTTCAGGGGAGTAAATCTGTTTCTGAGTACGAGGCTGAGTTCTTGAAGCTGAGTAGGTATGCCAGGGGTATTATAGCCACCGAACATGAGAGGTGTATTCGTTTCGAGGATGGTCTGAGAGACGAGTTGAGGCTGCTGATTGCTTCTCAGCAGGAGTGCGAGTTTGCTGTCTTAGTTGAGAAGGCTAAGGTAGCCGAGGGTGTTAAGGAGTCAGTGAGGCAGGGCATGGACAGAAATAGGCATAAGAGGAGCTTTGGGTCTTCTGGATCGTCAGGTAATCCGCAGAAAAGGGCTAGACCGAGTGGGCCAAATCAGTCTGGTAGGTTTGTTGCTGCTAGGCAGGGACCGCCGCAGTGTGATCAGTGTGGGAAATCCCATTGGGGTGGTTGCTGGACTGGAGGAAAAGGTTGTTTTGAGTGTGGTTCTCTGGATCATCGCGTGAGGGACTGTCCGCGTAGGTTGGCTAGGATTCAGTCTGAGAGTCAGGGCCGTAATCAGTTCAGGAGTAGTGGACCGCCACAGCAGAGGGGCCGTGGTAATGGCAGAGGTGGTAATGGTTCTGGTCGGGGCCGTGGAGCACCGGGCAGAGGTGCGGGTAGTTCAGATGCCAGACAGCCTGGATTAGTGTATGCAGCGAGGCGCCGAGAGGAGGGCGACGCACCGGACGTCATAACCGGTACGTTCTTGATCTTTGGTTCTCCTTATACTGCTTTGATTGATGTGGGTTCAACGCACTCTTATGTTGCCAGTAGTATAGTAGAGACCATGGATTTAGACTCTGAGATATCTTCTAGGCAGATAACTGTAATTAGCCCTCTAGGTCACTCTGTAGTGGTAGGTAAGCTGTTTAGAGATGTACCCCTAGAACTCCAAGGGGTAGTGTTTGCTGCTGATCTGATGGAACTGCCGTTTGGGGAGTTCGATCTGATTCTTGGGATGGACTGGTTGGTCAAGTACCAGGCAAGGTTGGATTGCGCGGACAAGCGCATGGTTCTTAAGACGAGTGAGGGTGATGAGGTGGCTATGATAGGTAATAGGAGAGATTACTTATCTAATGTGGTATCTGCTCTGAAAGCGGAGAAGATGGTCAGGAAGGGCTGTGAAGCGTATGTGGTTCATGTGTATGCCTTGGAGGCTAAAGAGTCTGCTGTAGAGAAGGTTCGTACTGTTAGGGAATTTGCTGATGTGTTTCCTGAAGAGCTTCCGGGTTTGCCTCCAGACCGCGAGGTAGAGTTTGGGATAGATCTATTACCCGGGACTGCGCCAGTGTCTATTGCTCCGTATAGGATGGCGCCAAAAGAGTTGGTTGAGCTTAAGGCTCAGATCCAGGAGTTATTGGATCGAGGTTTTATCAGGCCAAGTGTTTCGCCGTGGGGTGCGCCGGTACTATTTGTTAAGAAGAAAGATGGTACGATGCGGATGTGCATAGACTACCGCCAGTTGAACAAGCTGACGATTAAAAACAAGTATCCGTTGCCACGGATAGATGACTTGTTTGATCAGCTGAAGGGTGCTGCGGTATTTTCGAAGATCGACTTGAGGTCTGGGTATCATCAGTTGAAGGTTAAGGAGGCTGATATCCATAAGACAGCATTTCGGACTCGGTATGGGCACTACGAATTTCTGGTAATGCCGTTCGGGTTGACTAACGCACCGGCAGCATTCATGGATATGATGAATAGGGTGTTTCAGCAGTATCTGGATCAGTTCGTCGTGGTTTTCATAGACGACATCTTAGTGTACTCAAGGACAGAAGAAGAGCATGATGCGCATTTGCGAGTGGTACTGCAGATTCTGAGGGAAAAGCAGCTCTATGCTAAGTTTAGTAAGTGCAAGTTTTGGCTTAGGGAAGTGACTTTCTTGGGGCATGTAGTGTCAGCTGAGGGGATTCGGGTAGATCCTCGTAAGATCGAGGCAGTTTTGGATTGGAGGCCGCCTAGGTCAGTGGCTGAGATTCGGAGTTTTCTGGGTTTGGCCGGATACTACCGAAGGTTTGTTGAGGGTTTCTCGTTGATAGCAGCGCCGATGACCAAGTTGTTAAGGAAAGAGGTTCCGTTTGCATGGACTGAGAAGTAGCAGGAAAGCTTCGATAAGTTAAAGAAGATTTTGACTGAGGCTCCGATTTTGATTCAACCTGAGGCTGGTAAGGAATTCACAGTCTATTGCGATGCATCACATACGGGATTGGGTTGTGTGCTGATGCAAGAAGGTAAGGTTGTGGCTTACGCTTCTCGGCAGCTGAGGCCACATGAAGTCAACTATCCGACGCACGATTTGGAGCTAGCGGCCGTAGTCTTCGCCTTAAAGATTTGGAGGCACTACTTGTATGGAGAGAGATCGATAGTCTTCACCGATCATAAGAGTCTGAAGTACCTCTTGACTCAGAAAGATTTGAATTTGAGGCAGCACAGGTGGGTTGAGTTGCTTAAAGACTACGACTGTTCGATTGAGTATCACCCGGGCAAGGCTAACGTGGTGGCAGACGCGTTGAGCCGTAAGGTTGTTTCGGACTTAAGAGCGATGTTCGCCCATTTGAGCTTGTATGATGACGGGAGTATTCTGGCGGAGTTGCAGGTTAAACCTACTTGGGTTGAGCAGATCAGAGAGAAACAGTTAGAGGATGAGATTCTGAGTGCGCGAAGGTTACAAGTGCAGGATGGTGGTTTGGAGGGTTACAGCTTGTCTAGTGATGAGGTTCTGTGTTTCCAAGGTAAAGCTTGTATGCCTAAAAATGTTGAGCTGAGGCAGAAGATTCTTCAGGATGCACATAGCAGTCCTTATGCTATGCATCCTGGAGGTAGCAAGATGTATAGAGATCTTAGAGAGCAGTTTTGGTGGCCTGGTTTAAAGAGAGAGGTGACAGAGTTTGTTGGGAAGTGTCTAACATGTCAGCAGGTCAAGGCTGAGCATCAGTTACCGTCAGGTTTGCTTCAGCCTGTGAAGATTCCTCAGTGGAAGTGGGAAAGGATAACCATGGATTTCGTCAGTGGATTACCGCTTACGCCAAGCAAGAAGGATTCAGGTTGGGTAGTGGTGGATCGTCTGACTAAATCAGCTCACTTTATTCCGGTGAGGGTTGACTACTCACTTCAGAAGTTGGCAAAACTGTATGTTTCAGAGATAGTGAGGTTGCACGGTGTGCCAGTTTCGATAATCTCGGATAGGGATCCCAGATTTACGTCAAGGTTCTGGAAAGCGTTGCATCAGGCGATGGGCACGCGTTTGGATTTCAGCACGGCTTTTCACCCACAGTCTGATGGTCAGTCAGAAAGGGTTATTCAGATCTTGGAGGATATGCTGAGAGGTTGTGTTCTGGATTTCAGAGGTAGTTGGGAGGAGTTTCTGCCGTTAGCTGAGTTTGCCTACAATAACAGTTATCAAGCGAGCATCAAGATGGCACCGTATGAGGCGTTGTATGGTAGGAAGTGTCGCTCACCTACGTGTTGGACGGAGTTGGGTGAACGTCAGTTGTTGGGACCCGAGTTGGTTGCTGAGACAGAAGATAAGGTTAAGTTGATACAGTCTCGATTGAAGGAAGCTTCGGACCGGCAGAAGTCTTATGCCGATCTTAAGCGAAGAGACATAGAGTTTGCTGTAGGGGATCAAGTTTTCCTGAAGGTCTCGCCTTGGAAGAAGGTGTTGAGATTCGGAAGGAAAGGCAAGCTAAGTCCAAGGTTTATTGGGCCGTATAAGGTATTGAGACGAGTGGGACCAGTAGCGTATCAGCTGGAGTTGCCAGCAGAGCTTAGTCAGATTCACGACGTATTTCACGTTTCGATGCTTCGACTTTATCGTTCAGATCCGTCGCATGTGGTAGCAGTGGAAGAGATCGAGGTGAATCCAGATGTGACCATGGAAGAAGAACCTGTACAGATTCTTCATCGGGATGTGAAGGTTCTGCGTAGGAAGTCTGTGCCTTTGGTTAAGGTACTCTGGCGGAACCATGGCGTGGAAGAAGCTACGTGGGAACCCGAGGATATGATGAGACAGCAATACCCGCAACTCTTTTGATCAGGTAATTTCGAGGCCGAAATTATTTTTAAGGGGGTAGAACTGTAATATCCCGGGTTAGGGGGCTATTTTGTTGTTACATGATATTGCATGTGGTGGTGTGCTGTGTTGCTGTTTGTGTAGTGTCGGGGCTTAATTGTAGGCTAGGAGTGTGCCTGAGTAGGTAGGAAAATTTTAGTTTTTGGGCTTAGGTGAGAGGAGCTGAAAGAGCTGGGGTTTAAGAATTTTATTTGTGGTTTTGTTGCTCAAAAGAGGAGCTGGCAAGGTGGCAAGGCATGCGCTACTTGGGAGCTAGGTGTGGCGTCATCTACTTGGGGGTGGAGGTCCTGAGTTCAAGCCGTGAAGACCTCACATTTTGGCTCATTTTGGACGGCATAGGAGGGAAGAGTTGGATGAAGTTCAAATTCCACTTTGGACTTGGTCAAATGGTGGCTTGGTGGGTGGAGAGTGATTGTAGGAGTAAGACTTGGTCATGGATGTTTGAATGTGTGGTATGGAGTGATTGGGGGGGATTATGGCCGAAATTTAGGGGAGTTGGAGGGGGGAAGTGGACGGCTAAGTGTGGGAACATGTTAGCCGAAATTCACCTTAGCAACCTAGGTAATTTCGGTCACTTTTTGTCAAGGAGTAAAAGTCTCTTCTTTGGGTCATTTGTTAGCCGAAGTTCTAAGGGTGTCTCTTCTTTGGGTCATTTGTTAGCCGAAGTTCTAAGGGTGTTTTTCATTTCTCTTTGTTTTGTTTTACATCTTTTGAAACCCAAAGACCAAACCTCAACAAGCTGCCGAAAGTTTGCATCTTTGTTCCCTAGAGTACTTGTAGCCGAATACCCTTTTCCATCTTTTCTCTTTTCTTTCAATTTTGTAAACCGAAACTACTATTTCCCTTTTTCATATTTGCTTTCTTCTTCTTTGCTTGGAAACATTGTAGCCGAATCTTACCCAAGACATTTTCTTCATCTATTTGTTCTTTCCAAAGCCGAAGGTACCTCCCTCTATTTTCTTTATTTCTTTCTTCTTCTCAATTGCCTGTTTGCCGAAACTTTCTTCCAAAGCACCTTGTTGCCGTAACCCTATTTCCTTTTCATTTCTATTCTTTCTCTTTTACCTTTCAAAACCGAGTATAAGGGTGTGTTAAACACTTAGGCCGAATCTCTCCTCTCCTAGAAGTCCTCTTTTGGCCGAATATTGGGTGTTGGTAAGCTCTTGCCGAATGGCCATTTCCCTTATCTCTCAAGTGTTATGTTGTTTTGGTTTATGGAAGAGGGTTAACCATTCGTTTTAAACATCTCATCTTAGGGCAATCAAAGATTTCAAAGCAGTCAGTTGGAGCCTTTCCCCTTTGTTAATCAATTGGTAAGTAAGGGGTAAGTGATTGGTATTAGTATTGTTAGTTAAATCTGTGGGTTCGATTAAGTCTGGAGTGACAAAGGTTTAAACTGTTCTCTTTTAGGGGTTGGCCGATTGTTGGAAGGAGAACTATTGTGGTTCGGGTTTGATAAGAAATCAAACCATTAGCAAGGTGAGGGATCAACATTAACCCCTTTGGTTAATTGATGTTGGCCGAATGTTGTGGTTGCCTAATGGTTTTCTTTTGGCCGATTATAGGAGCCAGTAATCAAGGAGCCTTAGATCGTTTCGTTGGGATCTTTAGACTCGTATTTACCAGTTGTGTAAACTAACACACTATACTTAGTAATATTGTTATTAAACCTGTTTGCCTATTAAAATCATGACAGTATGATGGATTATTGGATACCCAAGTGGGGTATATGTACGGATCCGGGTAAGTCTGTAGCATTACGAGTTCTATTGATGATATGCTCAATATTATGATCTATGTTATGTATGCTATGAGATTAATGCTAGACATGTTGGCATGATATGCATGATTGTATGATATGCACGATCACATGAGTATGGTATGTTGATGGGAGATATGAGTGGAGGGAGAATGATGATATCCGTGTCTTTGGGACACTGTGTCTTTGGGACACCAGAGGTTTGGCACCTCCAGTGGTTTGGTACCACAGTGATATATTGTGACTTTGGGTCACCAGAGGTTTGGCACCTCAGCGTCTCGTCCCAGTGGCTTAGTACCACGGTGGGTTGGCCCCACGGTTGATTATACGGGATTGACGCCAGTGATTGGGTATCACACGATGGGTTGGCCCCATCATCGGATTTGTGACTGCGGTCACCAGTGATTTGGTATCACACTGTGTCTTTGGGACACCAGAGGTTTGGCACCTCATTGCGACTCGTCCCTGTGGTTTGACACCACCGTGGGTTGGCCCCACTTGAGAGATACGGGATTGTCGCTAGTGATTGGGTATCACACGATGGGTTGGCCCCATCATTGGATTATTCGTGACTTTGGGTCACCAGTGGTTTGGCACCACACTTATGGATATCGTGACTTTGGGTCACCAGTGGTTTGGCACCACCAGTGGTTTGGTACCACACGGGGTAGAAAAGGCGATACGGATGGTTAGGATCGGGTTGCATTAATTATGTTGCTATGTATGATGTGTATTAGCATGTTGTTTTACTGGGAGCGGGATTTATGCACTGAGTCATTCGACTCACCCTCTTCTTTGACATTTCAGGTGACACTTAGACGCGGACATGGAGCCGGGATGGACTCGGGGTGCTCATGCCATGCTTAATAAAGACTTGCTCCGATTTTATGAATTGGGTACTTTAACTTATTTACTAGTATTTGGGTTTTATTTTGGATTGTAAAGGCCTTTAAATTATGTTTTATGATGGTTATGTTTTAATTAGATTTTAATATGCCTTAACAAAATAATTGGGTTGGAATGTCACTAAAATTTGGAAAGACAATGATTTCAAAACTATAACGCAATGTGTTTTAAACTATACCATCGGGTATCTCACTATGACTTTGCATTAGAAACTCAAATGATTTTCAACCCAAAACTTGATTTTTCTACTAAATCAAAAATGTTTTAAGTAACGAGGAGATGCACCTCGGATTTCCAAATGTAAAACACTAGTTTAAACTTCCTAAGATGTTTTCAAAATGACATAGAAGTTTTTTAATAATCATGCCCAGGATTTTCACAAGAATACAAAATCAACCACTAGTTTTTACTAAACTTTTTCCTTTAAACCTAAACCTCACAAAGACATTTTTCCTCGTAACATACCAGATTCGGTCGTGGTGTATTGACCGGGTTTGGGGTGTTACAATATTAGAGAATCAAGCATGATAAGTCTATTTTTCAGAATTTAAATTTTTGCTAGGTGGTCTACCTGAATCTGAATGTTACCTTAAAGTTTGAAATTTAAGAGGTTGACATCAATAACACCCATAATTTTTTTGAGATTTTGAGCCTTATAGAGCATTTATTCCTTTTCTTGCTCACTTTTTGATTATGAGTGTGTCAACATTGAACTATTATTCTAGAACTTGCCTCGATTATACATGTTGAGACCACTCTTATGGTTTGATATACCGAGATGATAAAGGCACCTAAGTTTTTACCCACTCACTCCACTAAAAAGCCTACCCTCATAGTTAACCCCTAGTGAACCCCTTGATCCTAACAACACTTTTTATTGACTCACCCACTAATATTACCCAAAAAAAAAAAAACCCCTTTGTATTTGTTATCACCATTCCTTTTGACTACCATTAAATCGAGATTTGATTTGATTAGTTACCTAATTATAGTATTTCAGTAGTTGAATTTATCCTTTATTACTTGATTTATTCTTAAAAAAAATCGAAGTATATTCAGTATTAGTATTATGAAAAGTGAGCTTATCCAGTTAAACTCTATCAAAAGAAAAGCTCGTATTATTAGCATTATTACTTTTTAGTTGATGTAATTATTTATTATCCTCTCATTATTTCTAGATAGGTAACTTGTCAATTCAATCTTGATTCTAACCTTCTAATTCAGCCTTTACCCACACCTTTAACCCAAGCCCCGTTAGAACCCTGCTAAAGACCTTTTGATCTGTTTATCATCTCATTTTACAGTGGTGGAGATTTGATTTTTAGGAAAGCCAATGGGATTAACTTTTCAGGTTTGACTGTTGAGTGCTTTTTTCCTAAACCTTAAACACTTCGAATGATCTGAGTGAATCTTTTGTGAGGATGTCAATCCTTGTCGGTTTTGAATTAAAGGTAATTATTCAGGTAAGGGGAAACACCTACGTTTTCGTGATACAAATGTATGACTTATATTGTTTGAATCTTTAGGACTCTTCGAGTTAAATTATCCATGTATAAATTATCTACGAATTATGATGAGACATCGTTGATAAAGAGTTATGAATCATGGAAAGTTCATTTTAATTGTAAGTTGAGAATCTTGCTTGAGGACAAGCAAAAGCTTAAGTGTGGGGGTATGTGACAAACCGTAAAAGTAATATATTTTAATCCCACATTTAGCATATTTTCAGATGATTTATTCCTTGATTCATGTAAAAAGGTTTTTAATCCTTTCTTTTCATGTTTTATACTCAGGAAAGCACCCAATGATGAAAAGAACGTAAAACGGGCCCAAAACGGAGTAAATGGGCCATATCACGAAATCTACACGGCTTGGGCCAAAGTCCACACGGTCGTGCCTCATTGATCTACTAGAACACGACCTAATCATGATCCACACAGCCGTGCCCTATTTAATAGGTTCGAACACGGCCTGACCACGATTCACACGGGCGTGTGCCATGGCCGTGTCCCTGTCGTCAGGAAGCAAAATTTCACTCGGAAAAGGATACTTATGGGCCAAGAAACCTATTTCGAAAGCCTATATAAACACCCTAAGTATAACCTTGAGGGGGGCGGTTAGCTAGGCCAAAGAGCCGAGCCAGAAAGGTCAAGATTTGTGGGAATCACTCGAAGATAGCCAGTTGATCCATCTCAAGAAGCCGAAATTCTACTCAAGACGGTGGATCTCTCCTTCAATTCCTTCAAGGGGTTTTCGGGATTTCTTATGTTTTGTTTTATCTTTTCTTTTGAAATGTTTTCTTTTATGAACTAAACCCTTCAGATACTTGACGGGGATGAAACCTAAGATGCATCTTGTTATTGTTTTCTGAACTATATGATAAATACTTGATTTGTTCTTAATTATGTGTGCTTAATTCTTGTGTTAATATTTCCGGGATATTGATTCAAG
>CM016614.1:19616571-19686571 GCA_005393395.2 Gossypium australe | reverse complement strand
CATTTACCTTGAGGTGATGTGTTCCATCGACATATGACCTTTTCATGGTATCCAATCCCTATAATACTTGCTATAATTGTGTTTGTTGTCTGTTATCTTGGCCTTCCATGACATTATCAGAAATCACGAATGGGAATGCCAAACTTGGAGGCCACATTCGAAACCTTTGTTGATGCATTCGTGTTCTTGGACAAGAACAAGGATGGTTTTGTTAGCAAGAACGAGATGGTTCAAGCCATAAATGAATCCGGGGAGCGTTCGTCTGGACGAATAGCCATGAAAAGATTTGGTCAGCAATCTCCATACGTGTGCATTTTTGTTTTTTTTTTTTTTTACTTCACTTATGTAAAACTGCATTAATATGTACTAGGAAGTTTTTGCATACACTGAACAAAGTGTATTGTGTGGTTGCAGAAGAAATGGACTGGGATAAAAATGGATCAGTGAGTTTCAAAGAGTTTCTTTTTGCATTCACAAATTGGGTTGGAATCGACGATGCGGAAGATGACGAAGATGAGGAACAAGGGACGGTCTGAATCAACATATATACATATCAAGTGATGATGACATTATGATTGGTAGGTCAGCAATGAAGTCTCCTTTGTTTCTTTGTTTTCCAATAATCATATGAATGGCCAAGTTGATATACAAGTTTCCATATAGGATAAGAGAGTAAGGTGTGTTCATTCATGAGATGAAGGTTTGTAGAATGGAATCAAATTAAAAAAAAAAAACATTTACTTGCTTGTGCCGGGGAATGACGAGAACAAATATTCAGCTAATGAAGGTGTATTTCGGATGCTCGGCTACGAAAGCATTTAACGAATTGGTCCTTGTTTTAGTAATAATATTTACCATTTTATCTGCAAAACATCAATTGGCTCTTTTAACTTATCCTATAAACATTTTTTTAATATTTTCAAATTATTGTTTGTCATTTGAGCCGAGAAATGAATACAATTATAAACATTTTTCTTAAAATCATGGTCATCGGGATTGGGTCCAATTGCTTCAATTACTATTAAAAACCGAAAGAAAATTGAATTGGATAAAAGCAGTTTGATTTTCTACTTTAATTTATAAAATGAAGGTTTATATTATTATTACTATTTTCAAAATTAACTTTTTTTTTCTTTATTATTCATGGCTTTTTCTATTCTTCTTTAATTTTCAATAATTCTTGTGGTTTAACCAATTCCGCCTCATGAAAAATTGCTTAAAATAACTACTCATCTTTTAGTTAAAATAACTAGTCTTTACCTGCCTATTTTCTATGCTAATCATTATGTTATGTGCAAAACATATATTTTTAAAACAATTTTATCATATAATAAAAAGATTTTGAATTACTGTTGGGTGTAGTGGCAAGGTGCATTGCATTTTCAATAAGAGAATAGGGTTTGATCCTCAAAGATGACATTGTTGAGAGCGATAACCACAAATCCCAAACATGAACCGTAAAATAAAGATGAAAATGAAAGATTTCATTTTTAAGTTAGCTCATTGCCTTTTTCAAAATCTACCTATTTGTCTTTATTTAACTCTAATATATATATTTTTAATTTTAATCTGAAGTTTTGACAGCAAGACGTCATTTCCTTCATGTTGGTTTTACAAGATTTTCTATGCCTTAGCAGATTCACACAAATAAATGACTTGAAGTTGATCGAAGTCAACTCCACTAAAAATGACATTTAAAACTTGTGAATTTCCATGAGCAGCGGTAATGTATTTGCTTCTTCTTTAGGACATGTCATGCTATCAATAGTAGTCATAATGGGTCGAATCCACCAATCTTCAATAGCTTTCCAGGTTGCTTCATTAATAAACAAGGTGAAAGCATTCACACGTGCCTTTCAACATGCATGGTTTTCTGAATCAAGTAGCAACGGGGATCGAGTAATTGAACTACTTTCCTTTATGGATTCTATTGTTGCAAACCGAACATAATATCACCTTCAAGCAAATCTTAAAGCCTAATTTGATACGAATTGAAAAAGTATCAATTTTCTAGTTGTTCCAATTCGATGTCCCAATTGATGTTGTAATAGAAGTAGGATCAAGAAAATTTAACAAACAAATTATAAAAGGAGAGTAAGGCAACGAGAGAAATCAACACACAATATTTGTTAATGCAATTTAGATTTACCAATCCTATCCTGTGGAGCCACTCAATGAATGATTTTATTCAACAATTATTCATATTATCTATTGGCTTAAAGCCAATCTACTTTTACGTGATGGATAATTGCAACCCAACAATGAACCCAATTGTTACAAATTACTCACCCAACAACCTCACTTACAAGTCAAAATAACTCTAGAATAAAATGTCTACAAGAGTGTCGAGCAAAAACAATAAGAAAACTCAACACAACAGTCAAAAGAGACACACCAAAAACTCATCTCTGTGTATGACCATTAGGCCTATTTATAGGCTAACACAAGAACTCTTTCATAACATTTAGATAGGCTTGAAATACTTAGTTAAAAGCTGAATTTATCTCTTTAATTATCTATAATAATTATCCCATAAATTCCTTCATATGCAAGTTTCCTATTAACTTTAAATGCACTTATAAGATAAGGATAAAGTTTGCTTTCAATCAAACTATTCTCTCTTCTATCATTTAACCAAGGAAAAAATAAATCCTTCAGCAAAATAAAGTTGATAAAAGTAAAAACAAGAGATCATTTGTTGATAGGAAGTCAGCCAAAATTATCCAGGTAAAAAATGCCAACGAACTTACTACACTTTAACTATCCCAATAAGTTGTCCCAAGTGTTGTCCCAAATGTTATTCGAACAAGGAATGAAAAAATGACATTTCAAGCAGTTAAAGTTTGTTGGAATTTTGATACTAAGGAAGAAAGAATTGCAAAGAAGAAACGGGGAAAATTTAGCAACAGAATTATTTGCTAAGGTTTTTATTATTTTTCACTCGTCTAAATTGAACAATTAACAACTGTACTTAAATCAAGAGAAATTTCTAAATATGGAAAGAAATAACAAAGATATTTATGCTAATAAAAACTAAATCTTCTAGAACGTAAATATATTTTGTTTAACTTGTCTTGCAAGTAAACTTAACTTGTAAGCAATCTTTTTAAATTTTGTTCATATTTTTTTTAGTCCACCAAAGTTGAAGTGTTCACCAACTTTACATGAATGATCATCTCGCAACACTCCTCCTTGGCCTTCATACTGTGAACGCCAATTTTACCCCTCAACTCTTCAAACCTTGACTTTCCAAGTGGTTTGGTCAGGATGTCTACAAGTTGATCCTCTATACTGCAATGGACCAAAGTCATTTCTTTGCTCTGTTCAACTTCTCTCACAAATTAATACTTGATTTTAAAATGTTTTTTCTTTCCATGAAAGACTGGGTTCTTCGCAATTGCTATGGCAGACTGGTTGTCACAAAAATTTTGAATTGCTTCAACCTACTCATGATTCAAGTCAAACAAAAATTTTCTCAACCAGATTGCTTGATTAACTACTGTTGCTACAGCTATATACTTAGCCTCAACTATGGATTGAGCAGTCGTTGATTGTTTCTTCGAAATCCAAAAAAGTACCCCAGATACTAGTGAGAAGAAATATCTAGAGGTACTTCACATATCATCCATTGATCCAGCCCAGTCACTGTCAATGTACCCAACAAGTTTTAAGGAGTTCGCCATTGCGATGTTCGCTATTGCGAGCCAAACATCAAAATCAATTGTTCCTTTGATGTATCTCAACACCTTTTTCGCCACTTTGAAATGAGAAGTATCAAAACAGTGCATAAATCTTAACAACAAGCCAACTGCGAACATAATATCTAGTCGTGTTACTGTTAAGTACAACAAACAACCCAGAAGGCTTCGATAGTTCTTCTCGTTAACTTTCTGAAAGTTTTCACTACTACAGAGTTTTTCTCCAAGTGCAATAGGTGTGCTGATTGGTTTACACTTTGACATACAGAACCTCCTCAAAATCTTCAATACAAAGCCCTGTTAACTTACAAAAATTCCTTCTTAATCTTGTCAAACTTCCATCCCAAGGAAATATCTCATTTCCCCAAGATCTAACATTTCGAACATCCGTTTGTTGTTTAAACTCCTTAACTAAGACTTTGTTGCTTCCAATCACAAGTAGATCATCTACATATAGCGAAACAATTAGCAAAATGAGCTCGCCAATTTTCTTCACATATAGGGTAGGTTCGCTAGGACTCTTTTCAAACCCAAGCTCGCGAAGTGCTTATCTATCTTCGCGTATCAAGCTCGCAGAGCCTAGTGATGGGCTCGAACTAACTAATATTTTGACAAAGACAAGCACACCTATCGAACAGTAGTATAGTTGTGGTGAGTCCGGAATATCGTATCCTCAAGGACTACAATTACTAGTAATTACTATCTTTTTATTATCTAGCCTAAGAATTGGAGTGATTTCTTTTTAAACTACAACTTAACTAAAAGCACGACAGAGAAGGAATTAGGAAATACTTTTTAGACAACTTTATGATATAGGCAATACCTAAGGAAGAATCCACCTATACTTCACTTATTACTTTTGACTCATATAATTTATTCACTTGACTTAATCTGTAGAAATCTCTGATTTATGTTAATATCTCTTTCAAGACTAAAAACAACTGACTCTAGGTTGATTAATTAAAATCTCCTTCTAATTAAAACCCCTATTGTTGCATTAACTCGATCTATGGATTCCCTTATTAGATTTGACTCTAATCTGGCAGATTTTCGTTGCCCTATTTCTAGGGTTGCAATTAACTCCGCTTAATTGTGTTGATCTACTCTTAAACAGGGATTTTTGCTCCACTGAATAAGCACATTTGACTTGATTCAATAACCTAAATTATCAAAATAAGAATAAGAACTCACAATTAAGAATAAGAACAAGTATTTATCTTATAATCAAATAATAATAAGATTCATCTTAGGTTTCATCCCCTTAGGTATTTAAGCGATTTAGTTCATACTAATAGAGGGAAACATCTTAGAATAGGGAAAACAACAAAACATAAGAAAACTTATAAACTTCTAAAGAACTTGATGGGGGATCTTCAATCTTGATGGAGATCCTTCTCCTAAGCTGTTCCCGACGACTGTCTTCGAGTATTTTCTACCTTCTACTCGGCGTCCACTCGACGTCCCCCTTTTAGGTTGCCCCCTAGGGTGTTTATATAGGCTTTGGAACGCCTTTCTTGGCCCACAAGTAACCTTTTTCGAATAGGATTAAACCTAGTTTCGGCAGGGGCACGCTTGTGTGACACACCCGTGGTGGAATCCTACGATTCTTCTTGTCACACACGGCCGTGTGATCTGCCCGTGTGAGGCCTTTCCAGGCTGTGTTCGATCCTGCTCGTAACACACGGCCGTGTTCAATGGTCCAGGCCGTGTTGATTTCCTAGGTAGGCCCATTTTGCCCCTTTTTGGCCCGTTTCTCGATCTTTTCGACTCCCTAAGCTCTCCTAAGTATAAAACATGAAATTAAAGGATTAGGAGCATTGAATTCATCGGATGAAAATTCATCCAAAAGTAAGCCAAGCATGGGGTTAAAATATGTGTAAATTATGGTTTATCAAATATCCCCACACTTAAGACCTTGCTTGTCCTCAAGCAAAATCCTCAACTCACAATTAAAATTAACTTCTTCAACTCATAATCTTCATCAATAATGTTTCATCATAATTCATAGATAATTCATACATTGATAATTTAATTAAAAGAGTCTAAAGATTCAAACAAACTAAGTCATGAATTTTTATAGCACGAAAATATAGGTGTTTCCCCTTACCTAAATAATTGCCTCTAATTCAAAACTGACAAGAATTGACATCCTCACTAAGGATTCACTCAAATCACTCAAAAGTGTTTAAGGTTCAAATTAAGCACTCAAAAGTCAAACATGAAAAGTTAATCCCATAAACTTGCATGAAAATCAAATCTCCACCACTGTAAAATGAGATGATAAACAAATCAAAAGGTCCTAAAATGTTGTAATGGGGCTTAGGTTAAAGGTGTGGATAAAGGCTGAATTAGAGGGTTAGAATCGAGATTGAATTTACCATTTACCTAACTAGACAAATAACTAATACTGAATAATTACATTGATTGAAAACTAAAACACGAGCTTCTTCTAAAGATGTGAAATTAACCTTTTAAGCTCATAATACTAATAATGAATTGATTTTTTTTAAGAATAAGAACATACAATAATAGGTAAGTATAAAGAAAATAGTTAGGCAACTGATCAAATCAAATCTCGACATAAGGGGAATCAAAGGAGGAGAAGTAAAATTTGGTTTTGGATTAATATTAATGGGTGAGTCAAGAAATGGTTTATTAGGCTAGAAAGGGTTTACTAGGGGTTAATTATGAGGGTTGGCTTTTTATGGAGTAAGTGGGTTAAATCCTAGGTGCCTTTTTCATCTCAGTATATCAAATCAAAAGTGTGGTTTCGACAAGCATAGTCGAAGCAAGTTCTAGAATAACAAATCAATGTTGACACACGCATAATCAATAAAGTGAGCAAGAAAAATATATGGTCTTAAAGGCTCAAAATCTCACAAAAAATTATGATTTTTTATGTCAACCTTGCAAATTTCAAACTTCAAAGTAATATTTAAGATTAGGGAAACAACATAATTTTTTTTAATTCTGAAAATAGACTTATCATGCTTGATTCTCTAATATCTTAAAGTTTAAACCATCAATGCACAATTATCTATGACTTACTACAAAACATCTCAATGAAAATCATAAATCAGTAGAAGTTTCATTCTAATATTAATATGAGAAAGTCATTTGAGAACAAGATATAATTCAGGGATTTTCAAATAGTACTATAGTTGACCTCCCCACACTTAAGATGTACATTGTCCTCAATGTACAAAGATAGATAATATAGTAAGAAAGTCATAAGAGAGGGAGATGAGTGACACTTCCTGAATCATGGATGAAATCCTTGAAAATGAAACTCGTAGTAATGAAGCCAATGAAAAGCATGATGAACTAGGCAGAGGTGAAGGTGGGGGAGAATATTCCAGTTCCTTAGCAGCACATTGAGCCTTTTGAAACTGAGAAGTCATCAGTAAAGTTTTAGAGGGTTTTATTAAATGGATTTCATTATGATTACTCAATAATAAACATCCAAAGATAAAAATAAATCAATATAATTAATATAATTTAAAGACAAGAAAAGGAAATAGTTTAATAGTTTAAAACTTTAAATAAAATAAAGAAAATAAAAAGAAAAATGAAAATAAATGGACTCAAAGGTCCTCATCCTCAGATGGATCGTGAGGTGGGGGTGGTGGCGATATGTGAAAATGCTGACAAATCTGTTGAAGAGTCCCCTCGATGCCGTTGAATCGTCGAGCATTGTCGTTAAATTGTTGCGTACAATACTGCTCGAACCTAGTGAGGCACTCAGAAATGTCAGTCAGTGAAGCTGCCGCATGAGCTGGCCGGCGTGGTGGTGGCGCAGACGATGGCTCCTCGTGCTGTGGAGGGACATCATTAGTAATGTCCTCTAGGTCATCCTACTCAATGGGTTGCGAGAGCCGGTACTGGGGAGGATCAAACCCATGTCGACGCTCAATCATCCTCATGTGAAACATTGTCTGAATGCCCTGCGGGGATATCTGTCCGATAATGGTGAGCGAGGAGGATTGAGCTGCGATGCTGACGAGCCCAAAATATCGAGCTAGGCGTGTGATGTATGGGTCCATGGAGATGACTCTTCTCCTATGTCGCTTCACTGATGTAGAATGGCGCGGGCGATGAAGTAAGCTAAGTCGAAGATGTGCCCGTTCGCCATGCACCATAAAAAGTAGGCGTCGTGAGTGTTGACGACGCTGGTGCTCTCTCGCCTACCCGTCAAAGTATGAGCTAGGATAGCGTGTAAGTACCTCAATGATGGAGCGAGAGTTGACGCTTTGGAGTGGCTGGGATCATAGGTGGCCAAGCCAGGGACTAAGTCTCTCCAACATGCAGAAGACGAGTAATGGATGTGGCGATAGAGGTCCTCGAACTCGTCTTCCTCCATGAACTCCTCGGTGTAAAGCCCCAAGGCGACTCTGAACTGTGGGACACTCAGCTCACGTACGAGGCCTCCGAGACAGAATTGGATGGGGTCGGAGTCGTCAAAGTTCGTCATGACTGTCTGGAGGTGGAATGTGGAACAGAGCTCCAAAGTGAGCTTTAGGTATGTCGACTCGATAATATCAAAAAAGTGCCTCCACAGGTCAGTGGATAATAGGGCTCGGACGGCGTCTGCTAGTTGGACCTGCTCTAAAGCGGCCCAATCAATGCACCTTCCCACGCCGAGGGGTTGCGCGCGAAGTATCTGAAAGAGCTCCTCCTGTCCTGGAGGAAACTGTAGGAACGGATGGCGTACTTCGGAAGAGGCACTCAAGGAGGTCGCACTGCCACCCTTCCGCTTTTTCAAAGCGAGGACGGCGATTTTTTTCCCACGTGGGGGAGTCATTTACGTACCTGAAAAAGCCAAAAGATTTTCAATCAATCAAATATCATTTTTAGCCACAAATGCATCTATCCTAGTATAATCCTAATAGTGAATTAGATTTGTCATGTAATGCTAAACTTAGATGATGAAATTAGATATGTAAAATGAATATACTAAATTTTAAGTAATAATAATTATCAAACTAAAATCAAACTAAACTAAATAAAACATCAAGAGAACTAATGAATTTGAAAAAGAAATTTGAGTTGTAATAATAATAAGAATGATAATAAGAACAAAGAATGAAATCAAATAAATAATTAAGAATCCATTAAATAAGCAACAATGGTGGAGAAAGGTGAACCGATGTGAGTGTTGAAGCGGTGGCACGGGCGTGGCGGTGGCGCACGGGCGTGGTGTCAGACACGGGCGTGGACTGCGTGCTCGTGAGCATGGAAGAGGAAGGGGAAAGGAGAAAAATGAAGGGAAGAGGAGGAAAGGGAAGTGAAAGGGTGAGGATGAAGGGTCGTCAGTGGCCGGAATGGAAAGAGAGATAGGTTGTTTGGGGAAAAATGGCTAGGTTTTTGGGGGGAAATTTTGGGGAAGATGAGCCGTGGGATGCTTTAAATAGGAAGTAGGGAACACGGTCATGGGCCATACCCGTGTGCCCTTTATTTAGCCCGTGTGTCTCAAGAATTTTGAATTAGGGCGCGTCTGAGTCTTAGACCACGCCCGTATTCCCTGGGCGTGTCATGTCACACGGCCAAATCGTACGGCTGTGTGATGCTTCATTTGTTTATCCCAAGCCCATTTTTAGGGTCGCATGCCTGTGGTAATTAGTCAGTGTCGACCATGACCTAAAGGCGCGGGCATGTCCCATGCCCGTGTGATTCTTTCAGTTTCAACCATGGCTTCTAGGCATGGGCGTGTTGCACGCCTGTGTCATTTACTAAGTATCGACCACGGCTGTATCACACGCTTGTGACACTTTTATCGCAGCCCGTTTTTCGAGTCAGTTTTGACCACGGCCACATCGCACGACTGTGTGTTTTATTGTAGCCCGTGTTAGGGGAAACTTTTTCTTCCTTGGCCCGCACAGTCTCCGCCATGCGGATGTCTCTTCCCGTAGTGTCCACACGGCTACGGTCACGCCCATGTGCTAGGCCGTGTGGGTAGGAAATCCTGCACCTATTAAATTGTTAGTTCTTAGTTAGATGCTAAAAATAAAAAATAAGGATGTTAGTGAGGTTAGTGCTCGGGTTGCCTCCTGAGAAGCGCTCGTTTAAAGTCTTAAGCTAGACTTATCCTATTTTCATTTATATATGAAGGTTCACGGAGCTGAAGCTCCTCTCTCATATCCCTAAAATCTTCACCATTATATATTTTAAGTCGCTGACCGTTTACCTTGAATGTGCCATAAGTCGGATGAGTTACCTCGATTGTGCCATAGGGAAAAATAGTTTTAATTACGAATGGACCTGACCATCTTGATTTTAGCTTTCCAGGAAACAATTCGAGCTTTGAATTGTATAGTAGAACAAGATCTCCCACTTCGAATTGCTTCGATTGCTTCAAACGAGCATCATGGCGTCGCTTTGTTGCCTCCTTATATAGACGTGAGTTCTCGTAGGCATTAGCTAGCCACTCATCTAGCTCGTTCAACTGAATCATTCTTTTCTCACCTACAAGTTTAAGATCATAATTTAATAATTTTATAGCCCAAAATGCTTTGTGCTCTAATTCAAATGGTAGATGACAACTCTTTCCGTAGACAAGTCTGTATGGGGATGTTCCTATGGGAGTTTTAAAAGTGGTTCTATAGGCCCATAAAGCATCGTCTACTTTAATGCCTAATCTTTCCTATTTGATTCTACTATTTTCTCTAGAATATGCTTAAGCTCTCGATTTTCTACTTCAACTTGTCCACTAGTTTGAGGGTGATAAGGGGTAACTGTTCTGTGGTGTACTTCATATTTCTTTAAGACTTTATCAAATTTGAGTATTACAAAAATGAGTACCCCTATCACTAATAATTGTTCTAGGTGTTCCAAATCGAGAGAAGAGTTTCTTAAGAAATCTCACTACCACTCTAGCATCATTAGTAGGTAAAGCTTGAGCTTCTACCCATTTTGATATATAATCAACTGCTACTAAGATGTATTTATTCCCAAATAAGCTAGGGAATGGACCCATGAAATCAATACCCCATACATCAAATATTTCACATGATAGCATATATGTTTGAGGCATTCCATCGCGTTTAGAGATATTACCTATTCTCTAACATCCATCACACAAAGCAACATACCTGTTAGCGTCCTTGAACAGAGTGGGCCAATAAAAACGTGATTCGAGCGTTTTATGTGCTATCCTAATCCCACTATAATGTCCTCATGATGGTCTTGAATGGAAATGTTCTAGTATTTTGCTTGCTTCTGCCTTTGTAACACATCTCCGAATTACTTGACCTGCACATATACGGAAAAGAAAAGGGTCCTCCCAAAAATAATTTTTCGCATTAGCAAAGAATCACTTCTTTTGATGATGTGTTAACCCTTTTGGTAGGATGTTAGCAGCTAAGTAATTCGCAATATCTGCAAACCAAGGTACAAAGAGTTGTTCTTCAGGAAACGAGTCATTTATCTCACTCTCATCGAGTTCTTTGATATGTGGATTTTCAAGCCTAGAAAGACGATCTGCCGCAAGATTTTCAACTCCTTTCTTATCTTGAATTTCCAAATCAAATTCCTATAAGAGTAAAATCCATCTTATGAGTCGAGGTTTTGCATCAGATTTAGTTAAAAGATAACGAAGACCTGAATGGTCAGTGTAAATGACAACTTTAGATAATATCAATTATTGTCTAAATTTATCAAATGCAAAAACCACAGCTAGCAATTCTTTTTCTGTGGTGGTGTAGTTTTCTTGTGCGGCCGTCCATGTTTTGTTAGTGTAATAGATCGGTTGAAAATGCTTGTCTCTTCACTGTCCTAAAACAGCATCTACTGCAAAATCACTCACATCGCACATTAGTTTAAAGGGTAAATTTCAATCAGGTGCAATTATAATTGAAGAATTTATTAATTTATTTTTGAGGGTATTAAATGCATCTAAACATTCCTGATCAAAATCGAAAGACACATCTTGCTCTAGTAGTTTTTTTAAAGGCTTAGCTATTTTAGAAAAATCCTTAATAAATCTTCTATAAAATCCAGGAAGTCCTAAAAAGCTTCTAATAGCCTTAATTGAACTAGGAGGAGGTAATTTTTCTATGGTTTCAATTTTTGCTTTATCAACATCAATTCATTTACTAGAAATTTTGTGACCTAACACAATCCCTTCTCGAACCATAAAGTGACACTTTTCCCAATTAAGTACAAGGTTCGTTTCCTCACATCTCATTAGAACTCGTTTTAAATTTTTAAGGCAAAGATGGAAAGAATTACCAAATACCGAAAAGTCGTCCATAAATACCTCCATAATATCTTCCACGAGTTCATCAAAGATGGTTAGCATGCAGCGCTGAAAAGTAGCAGGAGCATTACATAATCCAAAGGGCATTCTGCGATAAGCAAACGTACCGTATGGACACGTAAATGTTGTCTTTTCTTGATCCTCAGGAGCTATTGGGATTTGGAAGTAGCCAGAGAGTCAATCTAGGAAGCAATAGTACATATGCCCAGATAACCTTTCTAACATCTGGTCAATGAAAGGTAAAGGAAAGTGATCTTTTCTCGTGGCATCGTTCAACTTCCTATAGTCAATGCAGACTCTCCAACCTGTGACTGTTCTTGTTGGAATCAATTCATTTTTTCATTAGCTACAACAATCATGCCTCTCTTTTCTGGAACAACCTGCACAGGACTTACCCAAGTACTGTCAGAAATAGGATAAATAACTCCAGCATCTAGAAGTTTAGTTACTTCAGCTTTAACAACTTCCTTCATGTTGGGATTCAATCGTCTTTGAGGTTGCACACATGGTTTATATTCATCTTCCATTAAAATTTTTTGGGTGCAAAACGATGGATTTATCCCTTTAATGTCAGAGATCTTCCAAGCTATGGCTCTTCTATGCTCCTTTAGTACTTATAACAACTCTTCTTTCTCTCTGGGTTTTAGTTTTGAAGAGATGATTACTGGTAGTGTAGAATTATCTCCTAGGAATGCATACTCTAAGTGATTTGGTAACTGTTTCAATTCCCGTTTGGGCAGTTCTTCAATAGAGGGTTTTTGTTTTAGTTCGTTGTTTATTCCAATGCCCTCATCTTTCTTTTGTCCTGGGGAAGAAGTATTAGAATTTAGCTCACTTTTTATCTCCTACAACTCATTGGTGTCGTCATCTTCCCTCTCACCTCAGGTAAGACACAGTTTCAATGTGTCGTCATGTATGATTTCCTTAAAAGAATCTTGAATAAAATGATCAATGGCATCAATAAAATAACAGGAATCATCTTACTCTCTAGAATATCGCATAGCATCATAAATTTTAAAAATAATTTCCTCGTCGCCTACCCTTAGCGCAAGTTTACCATCACCTACATCAATAACAGCCCTAGCAGTAGCTAAAAATGGGCGTCCTAAAATTAGAGGTACCTCAACGTCCTCATCCATGTCAAGCACAACAAAATTAATAGGGAATATGAATTTATCAACTTTTACCAAAATATCTTCAATAATTTCCCTAGGATATTTAATAGATCTGTCTGCTAATTGAATACTCATCCTAGTGGGTTTTGGTTCCCCAAGACCAAGCTGCTTGAACATTTTATAAGGCATTAAATTAATGCTGGCACCTAAATCAGCTGGTGCTTTATCAATATTTAAACTACCAATTAAACAAGGAATAGTGAAACTTTCTGGATCTTTCAATTTGGTTGGTAGCTTATTTTGGAGAATAGGTGAACATTCCTTGTTAAGTTCCACGGTCGATAGCTCTTCAAACTTCCTTTTATTTGTTAGAAGCTCTTTTAGGAATTTTGCGTATGTCGGCATTTGCGAAATAGCTTCAACAAAAGGTAAGTTAATATGTAATTGTTTAAAAAGTTCAAGAAATTTACCATATTGTGCCTCTATGCGGTCTTTCTTCAACTTTTCTGGATATGGAATCGGTGGTTTATATTCTTTAAATACCGGTGTTACATTCTCGTTTACTTCCTCACCTTTTTCCTTATCAGTTTCTTGTGGCATTTTCTTTTCTGCTTCAACCAATACCTTCCCATCCCTTAGTGTTACTGCCTTCACTTGCTCTTTTGGTTTAGGTTCGGTATTACTAGGTAAACTACCTGGTTGCCTTTCGAAAACTAACTTGGTCAGCTGTCCTATTTGATTTTTAAGCCCTTGAATTAATGTTTGTTGATTCTTCAACGCCGTTTTGGTATTTTGAAAATGAGTTTCTGACGCCAAAATAAACTTTGCTAGCATATCTTCAAGGTTCGATTTTTTCTCTTGTGGGTAGGGTTGCTGTTGAAAGCCTGGAGGGGGTTGTTGTCTCTGATTTCCTTAGCCACCCCATGAGAAATTTTGGTAGTTCCTCCAACCTGGATTGTAAGTTTTACTATAAGGGTTATTTTGAGGTCTAATATTATTGCCCATATAGTTCATCTGTTAGCTTTCTATGCCACGGTTGTAGGGTGGATTTTCTGTATTGTTCGTCCCTCCTCCATTTGTATCGCACTGCATCACTGGATGTACCTACGAAGAACCACACAGACCATCAATCTTTTTATTTCACAGTTCTACCTGGTTTGATAGCATGGTCACTGCGTCGAAGTTGAAAACATTGGCGGTTTTTGTTGGCCTTGTCCTCATAACTTGCCACTGATAGTTATTCAGTGCCATATCCTCTATAAACTCATAACCGCTTCAGGGGTCTTGTTATTTAGGGTTCCACCGGCTGCTGAATCAATCAACTACCTAGTTGAGGGGTTCACACCATTGTAAATGGTTGTAGCCACATAGGTAACCAATGGTGAGGGCATCTCCTTAGTAGATCTTTATATCTCTCCCATACATTGTAGAGTGTTTCTAGATCCATCTGTACAAAGGAAGAAATATCATTTCTCAACTTAGCTGTTTTAGCCAACGGAAAATATTTAAGCAAAAATTTTTCGGTCATTTGATCCCATGTAGTGATTGATCCTCGTGGTAACAAGTTCAACCACTGTTTAGCTTTGTTTCTCAACGAGAAGGGAAATAACCGAAGGCGAATGGCATCATCAGAAACGCCATTAATTTTGAACGTATCGCGTAATTCTAGAAAATTTGCCAAGTGATTGTTTGGATCCTCATCCTGCAAACCATCAAACTGAACAAACTGCTGAATCATCTGAATAGTGTTAGGTTTCAGTTAAAAATTATTTGCAGCAATAGTAGGTCTAACAATACTTGATTCAGTTCCTATTAAATTAGGTTTAGCATAATCATACATAGTACGAGGAGCAGGATTTTAATTCACCGGATTTGCTGCAACCACAAGAGATAGCGGATTATTATCAGCCATCTCTTCGGTAGTATTAGTTTCGTCTTCTTGCTCTTCTTCTATGTACTGTAGGCTTCACCTTATTTCTCTTCGGTTTCTGTGAGCGGTATGTTCTATCTCACTGTCAAAAGTCAAGGGTCCTGGCGGTTTTCTTCTAGTTATAAACTAAAATTACCTGCCAGAAGCAAATAAAAGAAAAAAATTAGCAAGGTTAAAATAAAATAAAAATAAATTGAAAATAAATAAAATGGCTAAAGTAATAAAAATTTAGTTTTCCTAATATCTTAGTCCTCGGCAACGGCGCCAAAAACTTGATGGGCTCGAAACTAACTAATATTTCGACAAAGGCAAGCGCACCTATCGAACAGCAGTATAATTGTGGTGAGTCCGAAATATCATATCCTCAAGGACTAAAATTACTAGTAATTACTATCTTTTTATTATCTAGCCTAAGAATTGGAGTGATTTCTTTTTAAACTAAAACTTATCTAAAAGCACGACAGAGAAGGAATTAGGAAAATCCTTTTTAGACAACTTTATGAGATAGGAAATACCTAAGGAAGAATCCACCTAGACTTCACTTATTACTTTTGATTCATATGATTTATTCACTTGACTTAATCAATAGAAATCCCTGATTTATGTTAATATCTCTTTCAAGACTAAAAACAACTGACTCTAGGTTGATTAATTGAAATCTCTTTCTAATTAAAACCCCTATTGTCGCATTAACTTGATCTATGGATTCCCTTATTAGATTTGACTCTAATCCGACAAATTTTCGTCGCCCTATTTTTAGGGTTGCAATAAACTCCGCTTAATTGTGTTGATCTACTCTTAAACAGGGATTTTTCTTCCACTGAATAAGCACATTCGAGTTGAGTCAATAATCTGAATTATCAAAACAAGAATAAGAACTCACAATTAAGAATAAGAACAAGTATTTATCTTTTAATCTAATAATAATAAGATTCATCTTAGGTTTCATCCCCTTAGGTATTTAAGGGATTTAGTTCATACTAATAAAGGGGAAACATCTTAAAATAGGGAAAAAAACAAAACATAAGAAAACCTAAAAACTTCTAAAGAACTTGATGGGAGATCTTCAATCTTGATGGAGATCCTTCTCCTAAGCTATTCCCGACGGCTGTCTTCGAGTATTTTCTGCCTTCTACTCGGCGTCCACTCGACGTCCCTCTTTTAGGTTGCCGCCTAGGGTGTTTATATAGGCTTTGGAACGCCTTTCTTGGCCCACAAGTAACCTTTTCCGAATAGGATTAAACCTAGTTTCGGCAGGGGCACGCCTGTGTGACACACCCGTGGTGGACTCCTTCGATTCTGCTCGTCACACACGACCGTGTGATCTGCCCATGTGCGGCCTTTCCAGGCTGTGTTCAATCCTGCTCGTAACACACGGCCGTGTTCAATGGTCCAGGCCGTGTTGATTTCCTAGGTAGGCCCATTTTGCCCCTTTTTGGCCCGTTTCTCGATCTTTTTTACTCCATAAGCTCTCATGATTATAAAACATAAAATTAAGGGATTAGGAGCATTGAATTCATCAAATCAAATGAAAATTCATCCAAAAGTAAGCCAAGCATGGGGTTAAAATATGTGTAAATTATGGTTTATCAAATATCCCCACACTTAAGACCTTGCTTGTCCTCAAGCAAAATCCTTAACTTCATGTCCCAATGAATCAAATTCCAGTCCAACATAAAATTTCTATTTTTTATCAAGACTGTTACAACTTCATGTCCCAATGAATCAAATATTATGCAACCATAATTCTTAAAAACTACATTGTAGTTTTTCTTAAGAAGTTAACCAATGCTAAAAAGATTCTGATCTATCGCAGGTACTAAGAGAACATCAAATATTACTTTAATACCTAATGACGAATGAATCACAACTTTACTCTTACCTTTAGCTTCTAAGAGTTCGTCATTACAAATCATCACTCTAAGATCGCAACTTCGATCAATCTTCCTGAAGATGCTTTCATTTGAGGTCATATAGTTGGTGCATCCACTATCGATCAACCAACCTCTCACGACTTTGTTCTTTGATCCAGAACTTGTGGCTATGAACACTTACTCCTTCTGAATGCGATCTTACTCAACTTCTTGAGCCTGCACATGCTGTTGAGGGGTTCGCCCTTTGTTCCTGCATACTTTCTCCATGTGGCCTAACTGCTTGTATGATCTGGACTTAATATATAGTCTATACCAGCAATATTTCTTAAGGTGAGAGTTTTTCTTACAATGCGAAAATGGTGAATATTTTTTCTTTCCACCGTCATGCATTGACTTTTCCTTCCTATCTAACCAACCTTCCTTTCCCTTATCTTTTTGGGGGTTTGCACCTTCAATACTTAGGGCTCACAAAGCTTCTTCTTCTACGTGCTCCTTATGCATTGATGCTCTTCTTTGTTCTTGAACATACAGAGCATTTATCAATTCCGAAAGAGAGATCACCGCGAGATCCCTTTAATCTTTGAGTGAGGAAATATTTGATTCATACATTTCAGGAAGTGTTGTTATGACCTTCTCAACGACCTTGCTATCTGCGAACTCTTCCCTAAGTAACCTGATGTTATTTACCACCAACATAATCTTGTCTGCGTACTGCTTCACAATTTCTACCTCCTTCATCTTCAAATTCTCAAAATCTCTCCTGAGATTAATGAGTTGTTGTCTGGTCTTATCTGAACCTTGAAACTCCTCATTTAGCTTATCCCAAGCTTTTTTTAGGGTTTCGCAGGCCATAATGCGTGTGAATATGACATCTGAGAATTCATTCTGTATACATGACATTGCCTTGTATCTTTTAGCTCGCTTGTTACTATGATGTTTGATTTGAGGAATTGTATTATTGTCCCTTAATGGTGCTGTAACACCCTAAACCCGGCTTAGACGTTATGGCCGAATCTGGCGATGTCACATGATAGTCCTTTTAAAAAACTTAACTATGTTAAATCCATTTGTAAATATCCTAGGCTTTCATCAAAACGTGTTGTTTAATCATTTATTAACCATTTTCAAAACATTAAACATTGCTGAAGCTTTTTAAAAGTAATTTGCGAATTTGTGTATTTTTTATTTAACTTTTTTTTACTTTAAAAACTCGAGTCTTGTCCTACTGCTAGCAGTTCATAAAATAATAATCCCAAATTTAAGTGAAAATCTGTAAAGGCCTTATTACAAGAAATATACCCAAAAATAACCAAATTGTAATTAAAAATAAACCGTAAACAAGTGTCCGGAACCGTGGTCACCGCCGAGTCCTCTGCTGCATCGATCCGTTTATTGTTGGGGATTACCTGAACAGATTAAACAGAAAATGGTGAGTTTTCACAAACTCAGTTTGTAATCCCCACATAAAACATACACACAGAATATCAGATAACAGACATATATTCACAGTTCGGGTCTGAGCCCAATACAGAAACAGTGTGGACTTTAGCCCACTCAAATGCAGAATCAGATATGGTCCAGGGCCTTAGTCCATTTCAATTATAATAAACAAATCAAACAGAATAGAAGAATCCTACCCACCAGCCTCTACACACCAACTCCGTCCAACCCTACACATCATGTGGGGATAAAATCAACCTACCCATCCCTACACACCATGCTGTACCAAATGCGGCACATAATCAAAAAGTTGCAGCTGGACTGCCAGATAACAGGTTTGAAAGCCTTTCAGATAATTCCTCTGAATCATCAACCCACCCCGATGCAATGCAGCATACATAAAATGTCATGCTATTATGCAAACACAGTTCATACATTCAAATATCAAAATTCATGCTCGGTACAGAAATCAAAAAGTCAAGTCACATAATTAGGGGTTTAGGTAAAGCTTACCGACCCTACATTAGGCCCACATTCGAGTAGGGCGACCCGTGCAACCTTACAGAACATTACAAAAAAAATGGGCTCACACGCCATATGGCCTGCCCGTGTGGCCCACACGTCCGTGCGGCCCACACGACCCAAATTGGCCTTGGCCGTATGGATTACACAACCTCGTTCGACCCTCCGGGCTCGTCCATCACACGGTCTGGCCCAGAATCCCACACGCCCGTGTAGTTCACCCGTGTAGGCCCGCACGTCCGTGTGGCCCATACGGCCCAATTGGTCGAGCTCATGTGTCACATATGGCCTCGCCCAGTCGTCATACTGCCGTGTCGCTCGCGCACGGCCTGGCTCATCAGTCACACAGCCGTGTGGTGACTAACAGTCTCGCACACGGCCTACCACACGGGCGACCACACGCCCGTGTGACGTCAACAGAATGGTTTTTGGCTTTCGCTGAAACCTCATTTTCTGCGTTTTTGGGTACAGACCTGGTTTGTTTTCGCAGCAACCGCACTCCAAAGTTGGTAGAACCTAAAATTGAGTAATATAATACCAATTCAGTCACTTAAATCCATTCTTAAACGCAAACACAAAGAGACAGCCAACTACTAAACTACTGAAAATCGTTACCTCCCAATAGTGATGATTCTCTCAGTACAACTAAGATGCCAAATCACGACCAATAGCCCCTCGTGCTCCTCCTAAGTACCATTAACTCCTCGTTAGACAAAGAATCATTAGTCAAGCCCAAAACTGCAATAATCTACACTTACCAGCAATGCTCGAAAGGGAAAACTGAGACGATAGAGACTAGAGTTTGGTGGCAGAAAGAAAATAAAAGATGGGATTGCAGTAAAAAGGAGAGCGGCGTGGGAGAAGGAAGAGAGGGAAAAAGATGGTAGTAGGGAATTTTAGGGAAACAAAATACTACCCAATTAGGATACTGATTACCCCCTAACTTTACTCCCACAATCCCACTAACTCACAACTTCCTCGGTATTTTAACTCCACCAAAACGCTGTCCATCATCCGAGCAAAAATCTATCCCCCTGCATATGCAAGCACTCGAACACAGGACCTCTAGCAGACTAACACTCCCCTCAACCACCAGACCAGCAGGCCCATTCTGACATGTTCTTACAATTAAATACTTATAAGCCTACTAACCAAAGTTTGGGCTTTATTCATAAAAATACCAAAATTCACCCAAGTTGAGACTTGAACTAGGGACCTCCCAGACACACCCAAATCACTCAACCACTAAAGCATATAGGTATTTGTGTCTTGAAATTACAAAAGCTGAAATTAATGGAAAACCGAGGCATTACAGGTGTGAGCTCAACGTCAGTATTCACAACCTCCCACAGGTCATAAGCTTGCAAGTAGATCTTCATTTTGACAACTCTTATATGATAATTTTCACCATTGAAAATAAACAGTGAAGGTGGTGGGGAACTTGTGGAAGCCATGTGTAACTTAGTATGAACAATTGCGACCCTTAAGAAGATAGCTCTGATATCAATTGTTGAAATTTTGAAATTAAGGAAGAAAGAATTGCAGAGAAGAAACGAGAAAAATTTAGCAACAGAATTGTTCGCTAAGGTTTTTATTATTTTTCACTCATCTAAATTGAACAATTAACAAGGGAATTTATAACAAGAGAAATTCCTAACTATGGAAAGAAATAACAAAGATATTTATACTAATAAATGCTAAATATATTATACTAATAAAAACTAAATCTTCTAGAAAGTAAATATATTTTGTTTAACTTGCAAGAAATCTTTTTAAAATTTGTTCACATTTTTTTAGTCCACCAAAGTTGAAGTGTTCACCAACTTTACATGAACGGTCATCTCGCAATACTCCTCCTTGGCCTTCATGCTGCGAACACTAATTTTACCCCTCAACTCTTCAAACCTCAACTTTCCAAGAGGTTTGGTCAGGATGTCTGCAAGTTAATTCTCTATACTGCAATAGACCAGAGTCACTTCTTTGCTCTGTTCAAAAATCGCAGTATTTCCCTAGTAATAAACTGGTGGAGCCATTTAAAAACAACACAAATAATACACAAATTAAAAAAAATTGAATAAACAAATATTATAAAACATTTAAAATATAAATTTAAAATATTATAAAAAATAATAAACAATTTTTAAAAAATGAAAAAAAGTTCCAATAAATAGATATTATAAAACATTTAAAATATAAATTTAAAATATTATAAAACAAATAATAAACAAATAAAAAATAGGAAAAGGACAAATGTACCAAGGCCTTGGAATTTGGTGGTGCCAAATTATTTGGCTCCATCAGAAAAATGAAAATTTATTTAGAGCTCCCCACATTTTTTCAAAAATCACAGTATTTCCTTAGTATTTATATAAGTGGCGCCATTCTACATGGTTCCACCAAAAAATTGATTTTTTATCCCCAATGCTGACGTGGCATGTTGGTGGCGCCAAACACTTTGGCTCCACCAAATTTTATTGTAGATTTTAGGTTATTTACGCATTTTATCAAAAAAATAGGTCATTTATGCAATTAATTAATTTTTTGGGGTTAGTTTTATAAAAAAGCATTTAATCTCATTATGGTTTTAGGAGGATAGATGGAAATTGACATGTTTAGATTACATTGCACGTGATTTTCATGGTAGACATACATACTTGATTTATGTCACTTGTTTGTGTTAATATACGTGATCAGGAATCGGTTTAATTACGATATATGTAACAAAAGTCGCATTGGTTCTATGTTAATATAATTAATGGAAGACATTGTTCAAAATACCTTTTAGTTATGATGGTAAAATTTTCAACTCATAAGGTTATAGAATGGCAAGTAATTATAAGGTCATTAGTATATATATATGTGGTCTAAGTGGAAGATTATTGGTTAATATGGGTGACACACATATATAATAAGAATAATTACATGTTATTGTTTATTATCATAAAAGGTTAGTCCAAATTAAAAGTGATCTAATATGATTAAGGTTTTGGGCTTCAGTTATTAAATAATGTATGAGCTAAATATATGTAGATACTCTAGTAATTAATTTCTAGTTGATGATAGGCTAATTAGAAATTAAAAGTTAATATGCAAAAGTTATATATTACTGTTATTGTCCCCAAGTTATAGATATGTAACTTTTCTGACATTTCATCTTTAAAAAAGAGAGAATTATCCTCTCTAAAATACATGTGTATTAATTTGAAAAATTAAAACTACGAGAATTGGAGATCTTAACATATTGATGAGTTTAAGTACGCTTATGTATTTAGGTTTTTTTTTTTTAATTATCTAATATGAAAGATCTTAATTTATTAAATTTTGTATTCGATTTTACAGTTACAACATGACCATGGACATACTATTAGCGAAAATGAGAGTTCTAGCCTTAATTGGCTACACCAATCTAGTTCCCTAAGCATGAAGAGTCGACATAACATATGTATGCTAGGCTTGCAAGCGAGAGTTGTGGTCTAGTGGCAAATCCTAGTTCCCATAGCGAGTCGAGAGACTGAGTGGGGTTAGGATTAGTGACAATGCATTTAATATCAACAAGTTTAAGTTTGATCATCAATTCATCAATAGAACCTTTTTTTTCTTTTATTTGTAAGAAAAGACACAGATAAATTATATAAGGATGAGTCTCCTTTGTCCAACTTGACTCGTATCATCATGAACAATTCTAAGGATTTCATCAGGGGCTCCTATAAGTCCCAACTCCAATAAACCAATTCAACCCATTAATCACTAGTATTATACTTTCTAGAAAGGTTAAAACTGAGATTGTTGTTATTTCTTTGAGGTCATTATTATTATTAGCCAAAATATACATTTGTTAAACCCAAAAAGGGCAAAGTAGCAAAAAGGTTAGTGAAACAAGATTCAACACAAAGCCAAACACCAACCATCATAGACACCAAAACCGTAGACACAAAACACTCTCAAAAGATGCACCACCACTCCCTAACACAAATCCAACAAAAAAAAAAAATGAGCCAGTATATCTTCAAAAAGAAAAAAAAAACACAAAATAAGACCCTTAACAAACTCTTACAATACTCCAATAATACCTAAAGAAACATTGAATTACCAACAAGGAACCAGCAACAAGATAACCTAAAAAAGACGCATCTCTAACAATTAGGGGTGTTCAAACGGTCAGTTCGGTTATGAATCGAATCAAATTAATTAATCGAATTACTCGAAATGTAAAAATCTTTAAACGTTAATTGAATCAAATTTTTTCAAATACATTAATCGAACCGAAATATTTCGGTTAATTCAATCAGTCGACCGAATTAACCGAAATTTATATGTTTTTTTCTTTTGGTTAAAATAAGTATAATATAACATATAAAAAATGCATTGCTAATGTTCACTTTTTTTATAGTTCAAAAAAATATATTATATATATATATTATTTATTTTGATTAATATAAAAAATAATAGTTCAAAAAATATATTGCTAATATAAAAAAATATTATATAATATATATTATTTATTCAGTTAATTCGGTTAATTATCTAATTTCGAACCAAATGAACCGATAATCGAAATTTCAAAAAATCATTAACCGGTCTTCGATCGAACTAAACTTGACCACCAGTCCACCGACTGGTTAACCAAATTAAATCGATGTCGAATGATTAATTTAATTTTAATCGAACTATAAACACACCTACTTACAATTTCTTAACAACCTTATCCCTATAATAAGATATACCAATCAAAAACGTTATCAAGTCGAAGAAACACAAAAGAAGTAGCTCTCACACCAAAAATAACCAACAAAATAAGGCAAATTGAGCAATAAAATCATCACCATTGAAAATATCTTGGGCCAAAAAATCCCAATAAGACAAGGACCAAAGATTAAAACTTTAAAAAAGAGAAGAACTTAACCCATCTAAAAATCTTGATTTAATCTTCTCTCTTCAATATCAACCAATTCTCGAATGACATCATCTTCATTACTAATGACCCTAAGACCCAATTTTTCTCAAGTTGCCATACCTCTGTAGCTTCCTCCCAAAATTTATTTTTTTTCAATTAAGAAATTCAAAATCAAATCAAGAGTAATTTGCAATTTCCCTCCAATGACAAAAGTTTTGAAAAACTATTTTTTATATTTCCTACCTCTCCATTTTTTCTTAAACCAAAGCTCCACAATTCTT
This sequence comes from Gossypium australe, assembly GCA_005393395.2. NCBI lineage: Eukaryota > Viridiplantae > Streptophyta > Magnoliopsida > Malvales > Malvaceae > Gossypium > Gossypium australe. The sequence goes on along the minus strand of CM016614.1, from coordinate 19,662,563 downwards.
TGTTATTCATTTTCAAAAATAGATTTAACTTTTCTTGATTTGGATTTTTATGTATCATATTCACTCGGCATTCACCTTCACTCCTTGTACTCAAGTCGCAAGGACTAGATTCTATTAACAAATCTTCTCTAGTCTCTTACTAGAGAAGAAACCTGTTTATAAAAATACCTTTCACTGCCACCGCATCCCACACTCCCTAATCCCACCAATAGAAAAACCCATATCCTGTAAGTTAGCCACAACCCGAGAAGAAATAAGATTAGTATCCATTTATTCATTTTCAATAGCCAATGCCACCTCATCATGCTAGCATTACCTTCCTTATGTTCATTTTTGGAAATAGGAGAGTTGTTACTAGCCATTTCTTCAAACCCAATAAATAGGATCCGAATAAAATATCCATGGAGCAAGAGACGGTTAACTAAGGCAAGCCCAAGTAAAGAAAAATTCTGGCAACACAAATAAACTTATCTTGAAGATCAACAAATATTGTAGTGAGGTTTATAGAATACTAACCTAAATTTCAATTGGTATGCACTGTAAAACGTATGTTTCTCAGCTCGCCAATAAATATGAGTGGATGGTGTTTTGCTGTCAACAGACCGACAGACAGTGACTTGGCCACTTGTCTCTTTCTTTCTTCCTCAAATTTGCACGTTCTTGCCATTTACTGGATTTTATTTAGCGCCAGAATCTTGCTCAAATGGATAAAGTAAAGCTACAAAAAATGGTCGCTAGATTGTTGACGTAATCTCACCTAAAGTTGATGACATTTATGAATACGTGTCGTAATTTCATCTACAGTTGATGTTAGATGACAGTTATGAATATGTAAAAAAAAAAAAGAAAAAGTATTCTGATTAATAGCTTAAGCAGTTTTTTACAATTTAATGATGAAATTTATTATTTTTTTTATTTTTTTATGAATAATTAACTATTAGTTGTAGATTGAGTTTTAGTTCGATTGGTATCAGTATTGTTGTTAGTGTAGGAGGACATGTGTTCGAGTACGTTGAAGCGTATTATCCTTTTATTTAAGTGTTAGGGAAGGATTATAGAAAGTTCTAGACATTATATCTAAAAGAGCAGATATAATAAAAAAATATTTTTATACATTATTTAGTATTTACTATACAACAATATTAATATGTTACCGAAATTTAATGTGTAAGTTGAAATATTTTCTTTGGTACAATAATGACTCGAACCTAATTAAAGAGAATATGAACACTCGATTAATAGGCTATAACTTGGAGTTCTGTAAGTTAAAAATAATTTTAAACTAAAAAATATATATAATCATAATATCATGTTATAATAATTTAATATTTGTAAATATGAAAGTTATTTTTATATTTTTTTTATAATTAGCATTATTTTTAATTATAGCTTATGAAATTGCTTATTATACTGTAAATAAATTAATATTATCTTATAATATATTTTTTTATAATTTTATTTTTATCTAAAAGACATTGTATTTAAACTTAATTGTGATTTACCCTACCGAGTTATCTTAACTTCAAACTTAAATGATCAATAATAGTTGTAATTACAAGAATATTTTTTAAGAAAAAATTGTAAATTTTTCTTATCATTTATATTAATATCTTATATAAATTTTAAAAATTATATAATTATTTTGTTATATATAAATAAAATGGAAAAAATATTTATAAAAATAAAATTAATTATTTTAAGGAGGTTAATAATATAGAGAGAAGTTTCGTTATAATAATATTATTGATGGAAGTTCATAAAAAAAATATTATTGATTGAAGAGTTGTCTGCATTTATATCTTTTTAACAATTTTTTGTATTGATGCATTACAATCATTTAGGTTTTGTTAGGTAAAGTAGAGAGAAAATTGGAAGATAGAAAATTGAAAGAATAAAAAAATAGAACTACAAAAAAATATAAAGTTTATTTTTCATAAGCGTGATTAGTAGGAAAGATGAAAAAATGAAAAGAATAATTTTTTTTTCCTCAAGTGCTCGATAAAGTTGAAAAATGGAAAGAAAGAAAATAAAACAATTGAAAAATGCAAAACTTGAAGTAACATACATTTTTCTCACATTTTTTATTCTCTCCTTTCATCGTTCTAATTTGAAAAAATTAATTTTTATGCATTAAGATAAAAAATAATTACCCCTCCTATTTTTTTTATCACTTTTCTTTTCAATCAAGCATACTCAAATTTTATTTTAGTTTTTTCACTTTTTTACTCTTTCCTTTCATCTTCACTTTTGTACCAAGCACACCCTTAATTTTCTGTGCCGCTTTAATGTTTCAATTATTGTCCAGTGTTGTTTAAGTGCCCTTAGTCAACAACCATATATTGTAGGTAAAAATAAAATAAATTATTTTATGGAGTTTAATAATATAAAGAAGTCTAATAAGTAAAAATTATGATAGTGTTATGAATATTTTATTAAGTGGATGCCCATCAAGATTTAGATAAGTTTTGATATACTTTAAATTCTCATAGTAGTCATTAGAAGTAGCGTTATATTTCATTTATACTTCTTGTGTCTATAAATATAGACTTTGGAGAAGCATTGTAAATTATTCTGATTGATCAATAAAATACGCTCTCTCTTTGCTGTCCCATTCTCTTTGTTATTTACTTTCTATCTTTTTATTTTATAACATATTATCAGCACGATTCTCTTTTATTTTATAATTCGATCACTCCAAATCTGTTGCTCAAGTTGTTGTCGATTGCCTTTTAGAGCTATTGTAATTTCAATCTCCAACTGAGGTCTGCGCACTATGGGTAATCATTATCCAATGAAATTTATATAATCCTTACGTGGTATGTTTTTCTCCTTTGATTGTTGATTTTTGGTAAAATTATTTTATGAAGAAAATCATTATTACTTTAGGGTTCCTTTCAAACTAAGATTATTTTATTAAATTATAGTAGGCATAATATTTGGATGATTAAATTTTTTGATGATTAAATTATTATTTTTAAATATGCTTGAAATTTGATTAAAATTATGAGAGAAAGTATTACTAATCAATTGCCTTTGATTAAAGGGAAAAAGGGAAATTCAGTAGGATCTAATGGACTCATTAATTTGTTATTGTTGAATGATTGGATTATACCTTTTAGATTAAACTATAGAGTACAAATAATTTATTAGAGCATCATAAGATTTTATAACTTATTTGTAGTATGTTCTTATGAAAGCGTAGTTATTTTAGTACTTGTAATAGTGCTCTTGATAATAACCAAGGTGATGACGATGATGTTAAAAATCTTCAAGTATATTTTACTATGATTTATTTATTATATCATGTGTATTATAATTGGAGACTAATCATGACAACATGAATAGATAGATTGTTATTTGAAATTCACGTATGTTTGCGATGGTGATTATGAAATAAAAAATGAATGAAGGCGTTTAGAAATCTATCCTACTAGATTTGTTGCATTCCTCGAAGTGGATGCAAACATAAAGAAAATAAAATATATAATCATGGACCACTAAAAGTGGGAACATAGTAATAAATAAGAAAACAATAAGAGTTCTCGAGATAACTCTTCAAAAGGTAAATATAACTTATGTTATCAATGTGATATAAAATATTATTGGCCACATATGTGGCATATGCCCAAATATTTTGTTTCTGTTAATATTCTTTGAGGAAGGATATGAGAATGTAGTAATGAATTCTATCATTACAGATAGAAAATAATTATCTTATTTGGTACTGGAACAAACAAATATTATTCTAATATTTGATAGTACCAAATTAGTTGAAAGCTCCAGAAGAGCTAATATATCAATATCTAAAAAACACAAAATTTGTGATGGTTAATGCATTAGTTTTAAAAGATATCATATTGAGATTGTGAATGAAGAAAATATTATATTTCATATGAATCATTGTTGCTCTAAATATCTATTTTGAAAGAATGAAAAAAGGGAGGATTGAGTTATTAAGCAAAATATTTTATTGTGAAAGATCTACTTATGAGCAATATAATATGGTAATTCTATTTAAAGCTTGTTATGGTTGGATGCACCTGAAGTTGCAAGTTTTTTTTTTCTTTGGATATGTGAAGATTTTGGCATATTCCCTGAAGCGAATATTGCATATAATTGTTTGGAAATTATTTATTTTGTTGACTTAGCGGCATTTTAAATTTCACATTGATTTAGACATTTTCAGTAGTAAATGTCACAATAGTACTTATATATGGATACAAAGTAAAAGGAATGACAGTAAAATTATCAATTTGTCACAATTTATATTTACATTATTAATACAATCAAAATGCATGTTAAAGTAAACTAGAAGTTTACTGATACAAATGCATTTACTACTTGGCGTGACCAGTTAGACCATCCTGGATCATATATGATGCGATAATTAATTGAGAATTCATATGGACATTCATTAAAAAACCAGAAGATTCTTTAATTTAAAGAATTCTCATTTATTGTTTGTTCTCAATGAAAATTGATTATTAGAAACTTACCAGATAAAGTTGAGATTCAATGCCTTGCATTTCTGAAATGAATATGGGCTCATTGATCCACCATGTAACATCCTATACTCGGCCCAGTCGCCGGACCCGAGCTATAGGATGCTACAATAATAAACCTGAACATTCACATGCAATTTATTCGATAATACTCAATAATTAATAAATACAACTTACGTCAATGTTAAACATGCATTACAATCAAAACCAAGCCTTAATCAGGTGATGTGGTTTGGCTCGGTGATGTTGAGTCGAGTCACCTAAGTTTCCCGATCGCCGACGAGAAGTTTCGTTCGGTGTTGCGAGAAAGGTGTATTTTGGCTAAGTATAGAGGTATATGATGAAATAGGTTCAAAGAGATAGGAGAAGTCGGCTAACAAGAAATAAAAGATGAAAGATAATTGGATGGGATGGAAAAGTGAACTAAACGTCAAGAGCGATTCAACAGCAATTCAACACTATAATGAGTGTCACCCCGGTTCTTATATTGTTTAAGGTGGAAAGTGTAACAACCCGATTTTGACCCTGATCGGAACAGTGATTTCAGGACCACAAGTCCGAGTCAAAAAATATTTAAAAATTATTTTCTGTGTTTATTATGTGTGAATTTATATCCATGAAATTTTCGTGTTTTAATTTTGTTGTTTGAGTGCCGATTTAATAAAAATGGCTTAATCGCGTAAGATGAAAAAGTTGATAGTTCAATATGTAAGGGCCGAATTGTTGTTGTCTTTAAAGCATGAGGTATTTATGATGCAATTAGACCATTTAATTTATGCATGGGCACTTTTGGACATGAGTTAGTGGAAATGGAATAAAATGATAAAGGTTAAAATAGTAATTAATATATTATAATGTAATTATAATAAAACAAAATTAGAAATCCCATACTTTAATTTTTTATTTTGATGAATATTTTGAGTAAAGCCATTAATGAATTCAAGAGTTTTGTGATGTTAGATGATAGATTATGAAAGATATGTTTTTAATTAATATGTTTTGTATTGGAAATTTTGATGATTTTGAGTAATTAGGGCTAAATTGTAAAAATAATAAATTGAGGGACTAAAATGTGAAATAAATGAAATGTATGGACTTTTATGAGCATGGGTGATATTCGGCCTAAGCATGATGTGTGCAAATTTTGCAAATTTTGTGTTTTATGCAATAGGGACCAAATTGCAAAAAGTGTAAAATGTCAGGGGAAAAATGGTATTTTACCCATTTATGTGTTTTTAGATTAAATTGAATAATATGGCGTTTAAATAAGTTTAATTTTAATATGTTTAGATCAAGAACCGAAGAAAACGGGTTTGGATCAAGGAAAAACAAAAATAAATGAATAGTCGTTTATTTCATCCGTCGATATCCGAGGTAAGTCTATAAGCGTATAAATGTTGTTAAATTTGATATATATATATATATATATATATATATATATAAATGTTATATATTGAATTGAATTTTATGAATATACATGTGTATTCGCCGAATGTATTTAAGCTTGGGAGTTATATTTACGAGTTCGATTTGATCGAGATAAGATGTCCGAAAGTCCCGTACGAACCTTACGAATAGCTAGGATACATATGTCATGACATAGGATTCCGATATGTGTTTTCATGTAATACCATGTCTGGGACGTTGGCATCGACTTGTGTTTACGTGAAAGACCATGTCTGGGACATTGGCATCGTATTTGATTCGTGTATGACCCTGTCTGGGACAGTGGTATCGATTTGTAAGACCACGTTTGGGACGTTGGCATTGTACGATATGTTCGACTATCCGAGTATCCTTTTTAATTCCGAATGGTTCAGTGGGCAATAATAAGTTAAGATCGAGTATAACATCGAGTTAGAAAAGCTCAGGTATGTACTCATACTAAGTTATGAAAATAAGGTAAGTTGAATGTTTGAATTGATGATATAATGCTTTATGTTAATGTGAACTATGTGTATATAAATGCGAATGAATGTATATTCGGCCTAAGGTTATAATTGTATTAAAGAAAGTAAAGGTTAAACATATTAATGTTCAATTGATTATTCAGCCAAAGGAAAGTTATTACAAGTTATATAAGTTTTGATATATAAGTTGATAAGTTGGATTATATATGAAATTATGATGGTTTATTACTACTTGTCTAGCTTAAATCATGTAAATGATTAAATGTTTATTTGCTTATGACTTATTAAGCTTTGATAGCTTACTGTGTGTATTTTCTTTCCATTTTATAGATTTTGGAAGTTGGTTACAAGCTCGGGGATCGTCAGAGAAGTCTATCACACTATCGACTGTTTCGGTACTTTTATAAAGTTGAACTTAATCCTGTGGCATGTATAGGATAGTTTGTGTTATGTTTGATTTTGGGTATGTATATATTAAAGCCATGCGAAAATGGCTAGAAATGATGTTTAAGCTTAGGTGATTTCGGTTATGATATATATATGTGTGTGATGTGCTTAGTATGATTTGAAATTGTGGTTTGATATATTAGTTGAGTAATATGCATGCTATATGTGTGTGATGTGTTTGGAATATGCTTTAAGTTTAAGCAAGGTTAAGTAAAGTTCATGATTATATATTTGATAAATTTGATCTACGAGGTTGATGAAAATATTTAGGTTATGCTTAGTTAATGAATTATTTTTGGGATGCCTAATTTGTAACATGAATTGGTTTGAACATTGTTTATAAAGTATTTATGTATTCGAATATGAAATGATATATATATATATATATGTGTGTGTGTGTGTGTGTATGTGTGTGTATGTGTGTGTGTGTGTGTATGTGTGTTGATTTGAAGCTATTTATAATTCGGCTATGGTGTTTAAATCCTATCATCAAGTGTTTAGTTATATGTTAATGATGAAATTGTGGTATTGGACATATGTAAATTAAGTAGGCTATGAAAATTGGATTAAGAAATGTAGTTTTTGTATTGATTTGAAATGGCATGCTTGAATGGATAATTTGGTTTAGAAATGATACAGTATGTGTATATGTATATATGATTAAGGCATTCTAACTATAAAGATAAGCATGAGATTTGGTTGATAGCATATTTGTAACACCCCTTACCCGTGTTCGAAGCCGGAACCGGATACAAGGCATTGCCTAACTTAACTTGCTTAAACATAACACATCGGGCTATAAAATTCTGCTGCAGCTTAGAAACTTTCCATTTAAACTCATAACCTGCTCATTCTTGGCCTATGAGGCCCTAAACATACTTCCGGGAGGTTTCGCAATTAAACCAAGAACTTTTACGCGCTTAGAAAATTTTTGTCCAAACAAGGGCTGCACGCCTGTGTTGTTCAAGGGACATGCCCTTGTGCCCCTGAGACATGCCGTGTTCTTCACTCGTGGTCGACACTGACTTATTTCACACGGCCAGACACATGCCCGTGTCCCTCACACGGCCTCGACACGCCCGTGTCTTAGCCTGTGTGCCAAAACTTTGGCATTCTGTTTATGACATCATCACCTCACTAAGGTCACACGGGCAAGGCACACGCCCGTGTCCTTAGGCTGTGCGTCGAATTAAATTCCTAACTTCAAGTGCAGACTTCACACGACCTAGTCACACGCCCATGTCTAAGGTCGTGCCTCCCACACAGCTGAGACACACGGCCGTGTCTCTGCTTGTGTGTTTACTACTAAGCATACTGACTTGTAAACCTAGCTCACAAGGGGACAAACGGTTGGTCAACACGCCCATGGGGCTGACCTTATGTCACACACGGCCTAAACACACGCCCGTGTGTCTACCCGTGTGGACATTAAAAAGACTATATTCCAAGCCAAATGCCACCCTACATAGCAACCATACTTATACCAACTCAAATCAAGCATCCACACAAGTATAAACTTCATGATTCATCATCAATGAATATATATGTATATATGAGAACTAGTCAAGTATTGGCCCAACTTTAGTGACCATTTGCAAAATGAATTGAAACAACCATAGTAGCCAACACATTTGGCTTGCAAATATGACATAACCAAAACATTCAAGTCCTATACATGCCATACTCAAAATAAATCTAATTTGGCTATACCAAAAAGTGGTCGATAGTGTGATCTCCAACTCCGACGTCTGCGAATTCTTGAGCTAACTTGACAATACTACAAGGAAAAGGGCAATGAAAGGGGTAAGCATAGAGCTTAGTAAGTTTCCATGGAAATAAATAGCAACAATAAGCTCATGACAATATCCATCCATGGCATTAAATAACCATACACAAAGTCATAGGCTCATTGCCATACTTACTCATACTTGCCCTTATCTAGCACACACCATGCCACATATCGTAAATGTTCTTCGTGAATTACTCACGTGTACCTGTGTTAACTCAATCACATAGCTTTAATACAATTCTTGTTTCTATTTCTAAGCTGATCTATTTATCCCAATAAATCACTAGGGATACTCAAATATGCATATCCATTATTGTACGGGCCCAAATTTGCCCGGGCCTGAATATCAAAATCCCATTAACCAAATTAAAAAAATAACCCAGAATAAAAGTCCAAATTTTCTTAACAGTCCAAGTTTTACATATCTGGCCCAAAAATTAAATAACCCAATACAAGCCCAAATACTAAACCCTTGCCCAACAAAACAGTCCACAACAAAGCAGAAACCCTAACCAGCAAGGCCAGCGCCATTGCCTCCGTACGCGCGTTGCCACGTCCTCCTCCGTACGGTGGTCGTACCTGCGAAAGGGACAAGCAATGACAGCAAATAACAACAGCAAAAACGCAAAATATATTGTATTTTATATTATTTTTCTTCTACATTTTCTAGCTATAAAAACGAAAGGAAAATGATTGATATGGGTTACGAACTATTTTTTACGAATACAGAGAGAAATATATAGAAAGAAAAAGAAGAAATCAAAGGTGATTTACCTTTTTGATTCACTCGTGTTCTTGTTCTTTTTTTTTTTTTTTTGTTATTTCATTTTGATTTTCTTTTTTTGACTTAAAAAAAAGGAAAGAAAAGAGGGGCTTACCAAGAAGCATCCCGCGGTCACATCGCCGGAGGCCCCTTCTTCGTCACGAGATCGGACCCGAAAGGGGTCGAAAAGCCCTTTTCTTTTCGCTTTCTGGGCTAGGAGGGCTTGGCCTTCGCATGCGTCTTAAAACGAGGCTGAAAACGTTTTTTTCTGCAACACCGGCCACTGGCCACGGCGGTGGCGCGATGGACGCCGGGGAAGCCTATTGGCCGGATGATCAAAGGGTGAGGGGAAGAGTTAAAAGCTTTTTGGTTTTTTTTTTTTTTGTAAAAGGGAAGGCTAAAATGAAGGGTTAAAAATTTTTTTAGGGTTTAAATAAGAAGCATAAACGGCGCCGTTTTGAAGCTTAGGTTCAGATATCCAAAACGACATCGTTTTGGTCTTTGACCCGTGACCTGACCCGATTAAGCCCTCAGGATCTGCGTGTTTCTAAGCAATGGTCTTATTGCGGTTTTGGTCCCTCCGTGTTTTCTATCCTTTTAATATAGCTTATTTTTGTTTTCAATTGTACCCTATAATTGTTTTTTGTTTTAATTTAGTCCCGCGCAAAACGCTGCGTTTTGGGGGAGGGGCAGGGAAATTTTCCCTTTTAGCCCCTCCTTGTTATTCGCGTGTTCGGATTAGTCTTTTTTTTTTACTTTTATTTCTAATTTGCCCCAAATTCTTATTTTAAGGTTTAATTTAGTCCCTTTTTTATTTCTTTTGTTATTTTTGCTATCAAATTAATTTTTTTTAATATAATTATCATCATTAATATTATTGTTATTATTGTTGTTGTTACTTTTTATTGTTGTTAGTATTATTATTTCTATTTTTTATTGTTATTTTCAATATTATTACTGTTATTATTATATTTATTACTATTATTACTACTTTCCTTATTATTATTATTGTTGTTATTACAATTAATATTATTATTGTCATTATTACTATTCTTATTTTTATTATTTTTATTATCATTTTTAAATCGTTTTACCTAATATTCATTCGTTTATTTGTTTGATGATTCACTTCAAACTTTTAATTATTTTTTAGTTTTATTACGTACTTAATTTTTTTTTTAAATTAGTTGGTTTTGTTCTTTTATTTGTTTCTTTTTGCTTTCATCATTTATCTTATTTTTTATTTTTGACGCTTATTAATCCTCATTTTACTTTGTTTGTTTTAAACATTTATTAATGTCATGCACATATTAGCGCTATAATTCATTTTCTATTTTACTACGATCATACTACCTTTTTCCGATGCATTAAAATTCATTAAGCAAATAATCCGCTTTCTAAGGTTCAAAAGAAATCGTACCCTAACTTACTGGGTTTTGATTTTTCTCATTGAGTCTAAAGAGCCTATTATTTTCTTTTTAAAATAAAAGCATAAAAGTTAGATAAAAGCTTATTCTCGGGAATTTAAAAGGTTGTGTCCTAACTCACTGGATGTGACATTTTGTTATCTCGAGAGAAGGATTTTTAAAAATAAAGGCAATATTCTGTATTTGGAATTTTGAGGAATTGTGCCCTAACTTACTAGGTTTCGATTTTTCATTTGACCGAAATCACCGAATATCCTTCATGAATTTAAATGTACGAGTTTTGGATGGCAAAAGACAAGCTTAGTTTTGAGGATTCGGAATGTCGTATCCTAACTCACTGGGTATGATATTTTGTTCCTTCGAAATAAGCAGGTCTCAGCATCCAGTTTAATTTATTCAAGTTCTTTTAAAAATGAAGAGGATCGTATTTTAAAATTTTTTCAAATTTTCAACATTAAGACGTTAATCAATCAATTCGGTACCAATTTTCGGCGTTACGAGTGTGCTAATCCTTCCTCGTGCATAATCGACTCCCGAACCCGTTTTCTCAGATTTTGTAGACCACAAAAAAAATCATCGTTTTGATAAATTTAAATTTTTACTAAAATAACCAAATTACGAGGTGACCATATCACACCTCATCAAAAAGGATTGGTGGCGACTCCATTGTTCATTTCCATTTTCATTTTTCAAAGTCGATCCCCGTTTTTCAACTTTACAAAAAAATAATTCCGACAGCTTGGCGACTCCACTGGGGAAAGCCCTTGTTATTGCATTTGTTCGTATTGTTTCATATGACTGCTGTCTTGTTGTCGAAAAATTAAAAATCTGATTTGAAGAATTACGATCCTATTATTGCATTTGTTCGTATTGTTTCATATGACTGCTGTGGTTTGAGTCTCGTATAATATTTTCGCATCATGTTGCATAATGACCGTTCAGTCTTACCTCTTCTAAGTGAGAGTGAGAAGCTACTCTTTGAGGTTTTCACCTCCGTGCAGGATAGTGGATCACTTTCGGGATACATCCGTACCTATGTCTTCGTGAGATTTTCATCTCCGTGCAGCCATAGGGAAATGTATTCCCCTGAACTGAACTCGGTCCGTATGAGCCTATAATGGGTGAGGATCGAAGAATCTGCTGGTTCGGTTACCTCAAATTTAGAACCGCATATAGAAGACCCTAAGAGCCCACCCTAGATAGTGCCGCGACAAACCCTAGTGGTTACCCGAATAGGCGCTTTATTATTTCTTGCTTGCTTTAAATTCTTGCTTCGTATACTGACTTGTTTATTTTGCTTTGATTGCATGACATTTTCATCACAAAAGGGTGTTGATTCACAATCGGTTCCTAAAAGGATAACTTATCATGGAAAAGGAATTTTTTTGATAAAGTAGAAGATAATACGGTCGTCCGGATTTGGGCCAAAACAATACAGCAAGAGAAAGGTGATAGTCTTACAGAAGGATACGTGTCGGAATTGTGGGATTTCACTCGTACCAGTGTAACCCAAAATAATCTTCAAGAGATGAAAGAAATATGGGATCAGTGGGATGACGAGACCAAGCAGCTATTCTACTGCAATTACGATGATTTGCCATATTTACTCGACGTCAAAGTGGACAAACACCTATTCCAACCTCTCGCCCAATATTGGAACCCTGCTTATAGTTGTTTCACTTTTGGAAAGGTGGACTTGGTACCTACCGTGGAAGAGTACACAGCCTTACTTCCTTGCCCAAAGATTCAAATTAACAAGGCTTACTCCAGAGCAGCCAATGTCCCAACGTTCTTGAAAAAGTTGATAAACATTACTGGAATGAACGAACAGTGGATTGCAGCTGGAATCAAGCAAAAATGTGACAGTAAGTGTATCCCTTGGAGAAGTTTTCGAGATTTGATCCTAGCACATCCTGACGTGAAGAAAAGGGTCAATGTCTTCGCGTTAAGCATTTACGGATTGGTGATCTTCCCTAAGTCTTTGGGGCACATAGATGAGGCCGTCTTTGATTTATTTGACCGACTTGATAAAAGGGTTACACCCGTCCCTGCAATTCTAGCCGAAACCTTTAGGTCCCTGAACTCATGCCGAAGAGCGGGTGAAGGGAGATTCATCGGGTGTGCACAATTTTTTTTAGCATGGTTTCACAGCCATTTTTGGAAAGTAGAAAAGGTTTCGCATCGAATCTTCTTCGAAAACTACTCCTCGCTAAAAGAGTTAGTGGCTACTCCGAGACGGGATGATATTACAGAAGAGAAATGGATGGTGATCCTTCAAAGTCTATAAGAAGAAGACATGAAGTGGAGAGCCCCTTGGATGGTCCCCGACGAGATTTTATATCGGTGTGGTGATTTCGATTGGGTTCCCTTACTTGGAATATGGGGAGCTGTTATACTCCTCTACGTGTTAAGGCAGTATAGATCAAGGCAATTCATACCAGCAACACATGGTCTGACGCAATGCGAGTTTTCATATAAGGAGGACAACTACAAGAGAAAAATCCGAGAAATGTCCAACGCTTGGAACCAAATCCACCGAATGAAGAGATTTCCCGCAGGTCTGATGACGACCCCTAAATATAATGGATGGTGGAGTAAAAGGGTCAATGATAATATCCCTGGGCCAAATCAAGAAGACATTTGACTAATGGATGAATATCTACGAGTGGTCCTATCAGAGCTAGAGATTATTAAGCAAGATTTTGAAAGAAAGAATTTAGAACTTGGAAAAAAGATCGAACAATTGGCAGAAGAGAAAATACAGTTGGGGTTAGATGTCGATGTCCAAAAACTAGAAGCCAAAAAACTAAGGAAAGGAAAGAATAAGGCTGAAGAGGATTTGGACAGTTTAAAGACGGACTACAAGAAGCTGCGCATGACAATAAGAATCACTGGTCTGGGTAAAACGTCCGAGCAATGGAAGCAAGAAATCCAAGAGGAAAAGACTAGAGCTAGTTAGTGGGAGAAAAAGTTCCATGATACTCGAGCAGAGGAAGAAGCCTTAAAAAAGAGCTTGTTGGAGAGTCGAAATGAAAAGGAGAAGCAAAGAGCTCAAGTGGCAAAGTTAGAAAAGTCGCTACACCAGCATCGTAGTCGCAACTCCGTGATTAAATTAAGGGCCAACTTAGGCAAGATTGAGGAACTAAAAGGGAGGATAGAGGAACTTGAAACCACACTGCAAAACTGTGAACTCTGGGTTGAAATGCTGGAAGCAAATGATGAGCGGTGGAAAGAGCGACTTCATCAATCTCAAGACCAGGTCAGGGATAGGGATTATATCATGGGCGAAGCTTTGGCTCAAGTGCGAGAGGTGGCTAATCATATACAAACCTTGGCAATTCAGGATGATGTACTGAGTTTGAAATATGAGTCAAAGTCAGATCAAGGTCGAGAGTTAGCTAGGCTTCTTAAGCAAGTTAAGATCTTAAGCATTAGGGCAAAGCCGTACATGTAATCTGCTTTATGTAAAGAAATTTGTTTTCTAGTAAAGTTGTTCTAATGGAATTGAATCAAAGTCAATACCTCTATTTGCACTCAAGCATTCGCATTACATCGCATCATATGCATTAAGTTTCACAAAATGACCCTAATTAAACGAAGTTATCTCAGTTAATCTGGACACCAACAAGAATCAACCAATTGAACACCATTACAGTACTCGCGCCAAATCTAAAGTGGTGGATCAAAGATTGGAAAGGCTAGAACAAATGCAAAAATAAATGAAATACCAGTTGCAGGCGCAACTACAAGAACAATTAGCAAAGGTGCAACAAGAAATGAGGGATCAGATATTGGAATCCCAAAGAAGCATGGTAAGTCAATTGGCACAATTGCTGGCCGGAGAAAGCGATAAAAGGAAAGGCGATGCGGTCAACTCAAGGGATGATAATGAGGATCCTACTTACCCCTCGAGATTTACCCCGATAAACGTTCGGGCACAACCAGACGCGTACCCACAAAGGGCACCCGTTACAATCAGACCCTAACAGTATCAAGTCGGTACCTCAGTACCAATGAATTACCAAACAGGATCAGGCTCTAACCCGGAGGATAACCCAACCAACCCCGTAGTCTCCGATCTAGATGATGTGATAGAAACAGAAAAAGCAAAAGCGGAACTGCCAAAACAACTCGAGGACAGATGTAGGTGGTTAGAAGAAAATTTTAGAGCAATGGAAAAAACTGATTACCATTGTAGAATTGATGCCAATGACCTGAGTTTGGTCCCAGATTTAGTGCTCCCTCTGAAGTTTAAAACCTCATAGTTCAAAAAATATAATGGGACAAGTTGTTCTGAAGCTCACATTACTATGTTCTGTCGAAGGATGATAGGATATGTTAATAATGATCAACTATTGACCCACTGCTTCCAAGATAGTCTAATCGGGTCAACAGCCAAATGGTACAATCAGTTGAGTCATGCTTAAGTCAATTCATGGAAAGACTTAGCCCAAGCTTTTATGAAGCAGTGCAGTCATGTAACGGACATCACACCCGATAGGATTACACTACAAAATACGGAGAAAAAGTAGAATGAAAGCTTCAGGCAATACGCCCAAAGATGGAGAGAGGTGGCAACGCAAGTCCAGCCACCTTTTCTGGAGAAAGAAACTACCATGCTTTCCATCAACACCTTGAAAGCCCCATATATCAACCACATGTTGGGGAGCGCCACGAATAGTTTCTCAGACATAGTGATGTCCGATGAAATGATCAAAAACGCTGTGAGAAGAGGTAAAATAGATGCGAGGGAAAGCGCCAAAAGATCAGCCCCGTTGAAAGAAGGAAAATGGGGTAAACAATGTGGGAGCATACAGCAAGGGCTACTCAAAGAAAATTACCGTTGGCCCACCAAGGACGATAACCACTAGCCTTCAGACCCCTCCAAGGCAAGAACCCAGCCAAAGGACGAGTACAGAAAGGCTCTAGTTCACTCCTATCCCAATGACGTACCGAGAGCTATATCAGTCTGTTTGACGCCCACGTGGTGTCCCTCTTTTACCTAAAACCATTACAACCCCCATATTCTAAATGGTATGACGTAAACGCTCAATGTGACTGCCATGCAGGAATTTCGGGGCATTCAATAGAAAACTTCACTGCCTTTAAGAAAATAGTCGAAAGACTTATTAAAATGGGTATTGTGAAATTTGATGATGCACCTAATGCCAAGAATCCGCTACCCAATCACATTGAAGGTGGGGTAAATGCGATAGATGGAAAGGTGGGGAGAAAAATCAAGACCGATATTGTGGAAGTAAAAACTCTCTTGAGACGGGTCTGGATGGATATGGTAAAAAAGGGGGTGAGCATTACAAATTCTAGAGGGAGTAGCGAAAACTCGAAGAACTACTGTGAGTTCCATAATGAAGAGGAGCACGAGATCCAAGAATGCGCAGTATCTAGAGCCTTGGTACAAGGTCTGATGGACAATAAAGAGATAGAATTCTGTAAGGAAGCCAAAGAAGAAGGAAGCATATATGCGTCGAAATCAACAACGAAGGTCCCAAAAGTCAATCGTCCTGTGGTCATCATTTCACGACCTAAAAACAACGAAGCTGTAGTACAAGCAGCACCAAAGATCATAATTCAAAAATCGACGGTCTTCTCTTACCTGGATAGCAAAAGGGTCCCCTAGAATTATGATTGTAACGTGACAATCCCAGGAAGGGAGAACTCAGCTAGCACTTTAAAAGAAGATCAAGATGTAGGTTTTTATACGCGCAGCGGAAGGCGCTATGATCTAATCAATGCCCGATCAGAACCCACAAAAGAAAAAACCCTAATGGTGGAGAAAAAGAAGGAAAAAGCAGCCAGACCTGAGCCGCTTGTTATTGAGCCGGTAAAAAAGGAGGAGGTCAAGGAATTTCTGAAGTTTTTGAAGCACAGTGAGTATAGTGTTGTGGAGTAGTTGCATCAGCTCGCATATCTATACTAGCTCTACTCTTGAATTCGGAGGTACACCGAAGTGCCTTGATGAAAGTGTTGAATGAGACATACGTGGCCAATGATATCTCTATCAAAAAACTGGATCGGCTGGTCAATAACATAAGTGCTAATAACTTCATCTTCTTCAACGATGATGAAATACCGCCAGGGGGTATGGGATCCACTAAAGCTCTGCACATCACGACTAGATGCAAAGGATACACATTGCCAGGGGTCCTGATCGACAATGGATTAGCTCTAAATGGATTGCCCCTATCCACCCTTAATAGGTTACCTGTGGATAGTTCACACATGAAGGTATGCCAGAATGCAGTGAGAGCGTTTGATGGCACAGAGAGGAGGGTCATAGGAAAAATCTAAATACCTCTGTTGATTGGCCTGACTACCTATGAGGTGGACTTCCTAATAATGGATATCAAACCCTCCTACAATTGCTTATTGGGAAGACCTTGGATACATTCGGCCGGGGCAGTGCCTTCGTCGCTACATCAGAAGTTGAAGCTAGTATCAGAAGGTCGGTTGGTGACGATAAATGCTGAAGAATATATTATCGCGACCGTAACTAGTGGTGCGCCTTACTTGGAGGCAAATGATGAGGCAATTGAATGTTCTTTCCGGTCTTTGGAGTTTGTGAATGCCACATTCATTGTTGAGGGGAACAAGATTCTAGTGCCAAAAATATCCAGAGCTACCAGGATGGGGTCACAACTGATGCTAGGAAAGGGAGCTTTACCGGGAAAAGGACTCGGGAGACATCTTCAGGGAAGAGTTGAGGCTCCAACGCTGAAGGACAAGCATGACCGCATTGGCTTAGGGTATAAGCCAGATGCTATGTTTCAACACTTAATTTTTTCAGTTTATCGAACAATACATTAATGTTGAAATTATTAAGTTGATTTTAATTAAAAAATAAATTATCTTTTTTTTTGTTAAAAAGTGAGATTTCAAAATTATTACATTTAATTTTCATGAAAAATATGCAAAATAACATAATATATTATATTAATAAGATTAATTTTATCAAACACTATTATTACAATCTATACTTAATTTTATTAATTTACCAAATATTTTTTTAAATTTTATTAATTTACCAAATATTTTTTTATTAACTATGGCGTGATGTTCTATAATTCGAAATCCATGCAAACTTGATTTTTAAAAAATTAACTCTAAACCATTTATAATGGCACGTGAGCCAAAATTAAGTGTAATATCCCAAAAACCGGCCTAGAAGAAATCGCGTTTTGAAAACAAAAGAAGTCATCCTTCGATTTGAGTTTACACTTTGGAAATTCTTGATAAGTAAATTGATCTGGTTCAGTGGTTAAGTGTTCAGGGTATGTGTGTGAGGTTTTGGCTTCAAATCCCATTTCTAGAAATTTTGTCATTTTGCTTAAACTCCTACTCTTGAACGTTTTACTTATAAGTTAAATCCAGTTAATTAATGTTAATAATGAGCCTAGTGGTTCAATAGTTAAGCTTCTATATAATCTTGGGTCTTGTGTTCAAATCCCAGTGGAAACAATAAGGAATGTTTTATTTTTGAATTTCGTTAAAAGGTAGTTAGTTTCGGTTGGTTATCTAAAGCCTTCCAGAAACCTCTGGCACTATTATTTTATTTTTGTTCTTTCTTTTTCTGCGAGAATTTTTATCATTTTGTTTGCATGGTAGTTAGTTTCGATTGGTTATCTAAAACCTTCTAGAAACCTCTGGCGCTATTATTTTCTTTTTATTCTTTCTTTTTCTGCGAGAATTTCTATCATTTTGTTTGCGTACTTCAGTTTCTGCATTTTGGTTTATTATTTTCAAGTGGCTGTTCTTTTTGTTATGTTACGTTACACCGATTCTATACAGGGTCTGACTTCTCCTTCTAGTTAATTCGCTAGCCGAGACGGGAATTCATCCTTGTTGCTCCTACATCGAGTCTGTATCAGGTGGGTGCCGAAACCCCTCTTTTTCCGCATTTTCAATCATCGAAAAACGGGACTGTTGACACCACACGGCCAGGGACATGAGCGTGTACCCAGGTCGTGTGAGCCACACGGGTAAGGACATGGGCATGTACCCAGGTCATGTAACTCACTGTTTACACTTTGAAACCACACAGCCAGAGACATGGGCGTGTGCCCAGGCCGTGTGAGCCATACAGGCAAAGACATGGGCGTGTGCCCAGGCCGTGTGAGCCACATGGGCAAGGACATAGGCGTGTGTCCAGGCCCTGTGGCATATGAATAGGATCTAAATCTTATTTTTTTGAGGCCATGAGTGTTGCCAACACTAGCACTGACCTCCACAATGTATTTATTATCTGAATTTGATCGTAAGAAGACTATCTGATGCTTTAGGACTAATATATGGATGATATATGCGATATCTGAACATGTTAGATTGATTATTACTGATTCTGATTTATAATCATGTATGTGACTTCATGGAAAATCTGATATGGTCCGTTGAGGTTTGACAAGTCTGTTTTACAAAACATGGACTTTCATATTTACTAATTCTATTATTGAAAGATAGTATGACTTACATGCTCATTACTCTAATACTACATAAGCATGCCATGACACATTACATATGACTTGGGTTGAAGTAAAAGAAGGAAGTTTCTGGTAGTTTAATGATCTGCATTATCTGGTGGTTTATCCACATTTTTGTTCCGGCAGTTCGACTGTACTATAGTGGTTTGACCACATGTATTCGATCTAGCAGTTTTAATTGCAAAATACTAGTGGCACTGTCCACAGTTATCTATTGGTGTAATCTGGCTGGACGAGTTCTAGGGAACTCTATTTTGGTGTGTAGCAGAGTTGGATAGGATGTTTTTGATAAATCTGCATTCTGATCTGTTTGAAAAATATTGCATCTGCATAAACCTACATGCTCTGTTCTACTCTATCCCATTCTGTTCTATTCTGTATTGCCCTGCTCTATTCCATTCTGTTCTATTCTACTCTATTTGGTTCTATTCTATTTGAATTTCATTGTTCTGCTCTGTTATGTTATGTTTTGCTTTGTTATGTTGTACTACCTTTGTCGAAATCTCTGTGATACTCTAGATCTGTTCCGTACTGGTTATACAACTGTTATCAAATGCTTGCGTCATTACGATTTATATATATTACGCTCTGTTTAATTGTATTTGAGTTTGGATATACACGGTGCTTGGTGACTCACCCCTGTCTTACTTTTATCTGTCAGGAAAACATCTGATTTAGGACTGGATGATGTGCGGAACCTCAGATTGTTTTGCACTAAGATAACTACAATTTAATCATTTGGATTTATAATCTATTTTGGACTTGTCTTATTTTTCTTTGTATAATCTCGTCAGTATCTGCCAAGTCTACAACGAAACTACAAAATAGTCTAAATTGACTAAAATGAATTTCTGGTTTTCAAAGTTAAAACTCTGAAAAGAAGTATGTTTTTACTACGTTGGCATAACTCGTCCAGATTTGGCTTAAACTTCTAGGCCAGATTTGGGTGTTACACTAAGTTTACCTGAAATTTGCTATAACCAATTTTCTTTTGGTCACAATTAAAGGCATTGCCTTTTCAATATAAATTTGGGTAAATTACACCAAAAATAACTCAACTTTGATGCAGCTGACAAAATAGTCACTCTAGTTTCAATTCAATCACTCAACTTTCAAAAAATAACAAAACAGTCGCTAACGTTATCAAAAGTGACAAATCAATTACCCATTAACATTTTTCTTCACTAGCTTAACAGGACTAATAACGTGGCCAATTAACTTGCCATGTTGGAGGAGTAGTCGAAGGGTCAAAGTTTATACGGGTTTAGGGGAAAAATCAGAATAGATGGGTTGATTTAGGGTAAAAAAACACAAATTGATTGGGGTTAAGGAGAGGAAAAGAAAATAAATTTGGAAATCGATTAACAGGGTTAAAGGTTGGAAATCAATTTTAGGATTCAGGGTTGGACGATTGAAGTGTTGGAACATCGATGGTAAGAGTTAGGGTGAACGATTGAAGGTTGAAGGATTGGTATTTTTCGCTTCGAGAGAGAAAAAGACAATAAAATATATCAGTGGTTAGGGTTGAGGCCACAATGGTTAATAAAAGAGAACGCTATAGCAAAACAGGTTTTTAGTGGCCTTTTTTTAGGCATATAAGCGCCGCAAAAAATGCAGCTATAGATAATGCCACTAAATTTTGCGATGTTTGTGGAAAAATGCCGCTATAAAATATGACATTTAGCGGTGTTTTCCCCACAAATGCCACTAAAGAACATGACCTTTAGCGACGCTTTCCACACAAACAACCTAAAGAACATGACCTTTAGCGGCGCTTTTCCACAATCGCCGCTAAAGAACATACCTTTAGTGGTGTTTTCCCCACAAACGCCACTAAAAAACATGTTCTTTAGCGACGCTGTTTCCAAAAACGCCGCTAAAAA
Organism: Gossypium australe; assembly: GCA_005393395.2. Lineage (NCBI taxonomy): Eukaryota > Viridiplantae > Streptophyta > Magnoliopsida > Malvales > Malvaceae > Gossypium > Gossypium australe. The sequence goes on along the minus strand of CM016614.1, from coordinate 19,641,347 downwards.
TCATGTAAGACACAGTGGCATACAACTACTTCTTCCTCGTAATTTGTAGTTCCGGAGATTTTTCTTCATCGTTTACCTTTATTTTCTGTTTGTATAGTAATATAACTGTAGTGCTCCCCATGAAAATATTTTTATTTATAAGAATTATAAATAATGTGTTGAAATTCAATTTATCACGACAATTTAAATAAAATTCAGTTGAAAAATTTTCTACCAATCAAAAACAACAAACAGTAAATACAAACTTTCTTCCTTTCACTGAAAAATAATGTTCAAAATTGTTACATTGAACTGCAAAATGCAAATCTTATATATCACCGGGATCTTAAGGATTTTTCAAGAATTAATCAACAACGAAAATAAGCATTCTACTCTAAACAGGTTCATTGTTGCTATGATGGAGATTTGATACCTTATTCGGTTTCCCTTCAACATTGCTTTAGTAGCCGTATCCTGACATAATCAACGAACCCGACATATTAGCATGCAAAATATAAAGAACAAGAAAGTGTTCCATTACTAATCATGTTAGATTCAGAAGTGCAAACCTGAATTATCCATGGGGTTCCTAGCAAGCACGGGCTCGGGTTCCTTTATTTCCACAACCAGACAACAGGACATCAAGAATGTCTTGGCCACTGATGTTGTATGCTCCAAGCAACATTTGATCACCTATATCAAGAAAAATATAATCATCAATTTTAGAGGGTAACTCAAAGCTCTTTTTACAATATATGCTCCAACCTCCTATACTTGTTTTATTTCTCATGCTAGGAAGGAAGCGAAAGAAAAAAAATTTTGTTTAATGAACTGAATCCACTAATGTTAAGTCAATTAATCAATTAAAGTATGAAATTAATTGCTTAGGTGGATTTTTCAATCTTTTAACCGAACCAACCCGCCCTACTAGTTTAAACTTTAAAGAACAGAATTTGGAAAATACCTAATAAAGGGCGCAGGAAAGAATACCAGTTGAAGTCTAACCTGCATGGGAAATGATTTTAGCTCATCAAAACTAATAAATAATACTTCATTACTGCTTCAATAAATTCAGAACCAGATGCTGAAATTTCACATGAACCACGGCTCATACCAAAATCAGTTTATCTCAGGCAAAACAATTAATAAAAAGATTTTTTTTAAAAACAAAGAACAGTCAATTGACTTCAATTATCTAGCAAAGGTCAACTCAAGAAAGGAAAGAAGAGTAAAAATGGCCCCATACTAAGTATATAACTCCAACAATAATGTTGTTTCAGAAAAAAAACTCCAATAATAATGGAACGAAAACGGCAGTTCCTATACAATGTGCTTTACAAGTAAAATTTTGTTGTCAAGATGAGATTGTAGCAATAAATGATTTCATTAGGATAAATATCAAAATTAAATATAAATTTTAGTTTAATGTGTATTGTCATACATGAAATTTAATTTTGTATAATTTTATACATAAAATTTAAATTTAATTCAATTTTCACAAATCACTAACAACATTAACAAACTAGCACTATTTTACATTGATATATTGCATACATAGACAATTATATTAATCCAATATGAAAATAAATGTATGTATTCATTTCTTTAAATATGTACAATTGAATCAAAATCAAAATTTTATGTATAGATATGAACCACGACACTTTATATATATAATTGATATATATGAACCGCACATTGAACCAAAGTTAATATATAAATTCGATGTTTATCCGATAATGTTATCCATCTTGAAATTATGCAAATTATGGGTAATTTTTGTTTCTTCTGTAAACTATATTTGTTTGGTTATGTGTAAAAAGTCTAATGCAAAGGATTTGAGTAAATGTCAAACATATTTGAGAAAATGAAAAATTTGAATAACATAAATCAGAGAAAGAAGTTGTCTAAGATTCAGCACCAAAGTACGTACATGATTTTGAGTTAACCAAGTCTGAAATGATTGTTTCTGCTGCCTAATTTCTCAACAGCCCTACTGCCACCATTTTTAAAACTCTTGCTAAGCACCAATTAATCTCGATAACTTTAAAGCTAAATCCTACCACAGAAAAACCTTTTCCATAGCCTCCCTTATAAAGAAACATAATAGCATACACGTAGGAAGTCAAAAAGTAGTCAAAAATCAGTCAATAAAGCTAGGCACATGAATCATTGTTCTCAATCTTCCTTTCTAGTGGACCCAGTACCTTCTTTTAAATGTAGACAATCAACAAGACAAGGTCAGCTCAGTGGCTAAAGGCTATCCTAAGTTTCGAGCTAGCCTACTTGCTCTATCAATTTGTAAAGATGAAATTTCTGTAGTGAAACACTTATATTCTTCATTTAAACAACTTTTAGTTACAAGCATATTAAGAATTCATGAACCCAAACTCTTAATGAATGCTTGATGAACATGGAATGAATAGAACTTTTAAAAAACCAGAAAGAAGAAATAAAACAATTTCATTATGCACATAATCCTGAATAGCAGCTACCAAAATTTTATTTAAAAGAAAATCCTCACCTCCTTCATGATTTCCTGGCAAGCTGCCGATTGCTTTTCATCCTTACATAGAGCCAATGCCCTTTGTACATAACTCTTTAATGATTTTGGGAACACACCAGCCTGAAAGCAATAAACCAGCCATCAATTGTTGTTCAAAAATCAGAAATATGTAAACCATGATAAGTCTTTTCTTTTTTATAGGGAGGCAGAGGGTAGTTGAGCCACATTGCAAAGATGCATTTTAATTCAGCACTGCATAATCAAGCAAGTTTAGCCATATCTGGTATTAGGAGCCCAATATAAAAAGGAAGATTGCCTCTCAAATGAATAACAGGACTACCACAAAATAGGATTGAGAATAAACCACATTGCTTGAGAATAAACCAAAAAATAGGACTACCACAAAATAGGATTAACAATAAACCACAAATTAAAAGTAAATGGATCTGTTTTACCAAATAAAATCTTTAAGATTGTAGTTTGGATTCTTAAAAATACACTTAAAAATGATAAAACTGTAAAAACTTATAAATTTCTCAAGATAATAAACCATAAATTAGAAGTAAAACAGATCCGTTTTACCAAATACAATCTTTAATATTGTAGTTCGGATTCTTAAAAATACACTTAAAAGCGATAAACTGTAAAAACTTATAAATTTCTCAAGAGAATAAATTATTCTTTGTATTACAATTCAATTATACATCATGGTTGTTGTTTCCCTAAACAACAGGACTACCATAAAATAGGATTAACATATTAACATGGTTGAGTAAATCCAAACCATCATACTAACATGGTTCTTTTTACTTCTAATTAGTTTCAAAAGCTCTTTCCCAAACTCGTTCACCGTAAGGTTAACTTCCATCAATAATATTACAAGCATGAAATGAGTATTTCCTCGTTTGGTGAATTTTATCCTATATTACTCTCTCAGCAAAACAATGAAGTTCTTCAAAGATACAAATTAAATGCTCCTTACAACTGCAATTTAAAAGGTAAAAGACAAAGAGTAAGCAGCAAAGTCGAAACTAACCTCTTGTGCCATTCTTTTTTGAAGTTATGAATGGCTTGAAGCTGTTTGGGCAAATTCTCCCACGGGCATTCTTCTGTGACCGCTTTCAAAAACAACTGTTCCTCCACCGTCATCGGAATGTGCTATAAATCATTGGCAAAACAATATCGATCCATAAATTGAACCTGGGAGAGAGAGAATAAGGAGTTTTGATCGCAGTGGAGATGGCAGATCGAGCTACGATTTTGAATTTTTTTTTATAGATCACGAGTCAAACAGAACCCTAAAAATCTTTTTTGACTGGGTGAAGCCATCGTGAAAACATAATAAAAGAAATGGAGAGCAATGGGAGGTGGGGGGAACAAAGTTAAAGTTGTAATCAAAACGGCACCGTTTTAATAAAAGTAAAAAAATATTCGTAACATTTATGGGAAAAACGTCACTATTACTTTACCTTTTGCGGTGTTTATGCAAAAACACCACTAAAAATTTGTTTTGTTATAGTGGAAGCAACCAATGTTGTTGCATCCACTGTAACGAGTAAGTTTTGCATTTGGTTTTTGATTTTTTTTGGATATAAGGGGATTTGGGTTTAGGGTTTTCTAAATTTCAAATTTAAAAAATGTTACATTCACATGGGGTTTATGTCAGATTTTGATTTTATTGGTCATTAAAGTGCATGGCAGATTTAGATTAAAGTGTTGATCCTGTTTATTACTAGTTTTAAATTGTATGCTAGATTTTGATTTTGTTGGTTATTAAAGTGCATGGCAGATTTGAATTTTTCCAAAGTTATGGTTTGCCATGTGTATACAAATAGCCTTAAGGTTTAGTGACAAATCATTTTTATTGAATTATTTGAAACTATGTATGTCATTGAATTATTCAAATATGATTTATGAGTATTTTAAATGTTGATTGAAATATGATTATTGTTTGTATCAAATTGAATTGCAGGTTTGGATTTTTGTAAACTTATTGTCTACCATTTGCATACTAATTACCATAGGAAATAGACAAATTAGTTCCTATTTTGGATTATTGTTTGGTTATTGTCTGCCATTTGCATGACACTGTTTTGGATTAAAGTGCATGATTATTGTTTGGTTATTGTACATGACAGAAATAGAATTTTTTTTGTTTTAAATTATTTATGTATTGGTTATTGTCTACCATTTGCATACTAATTGTCTTAGGAAAGAGACAAATCAATTTCTATTTTGAATTATTGTTTGGCTATTGTCCGCCATGTGCATGATACTGTTTTGGATAAAACTTCATGACTATTGTTTGGTTATTGTACATGACAGAAATGAAATTTTTTGTGTTAAATTATTTTTGTATTGGTTATTGTCTGCCATTTGCATACTAATTGCCTTAGGAAAGTGACAAATCAATTCCTATTTTGGATTATTGTTTGGTTATTGTTTGCCATGTGCATGATATTGTTTTGGATTAAAGTGCATGATTATTGTTTGATTATTGTACATGACAGAAATGGATTTTTTTGTGTTAAATTGTTTTTGTATTGGTTATTATTGTCTACCATTGCCTAGGTTTAGGGTTAAAGTGTTTGGTTATTGTTCGCCATGTGTATGAAATAAATGGATGTGTTTGTATTAAATTGTTTTTGTATTGATTATTGTCCGTCATTGCCTATGTTGTATTAAATTGTTTGGTTATTGTCTACTTTTATTGATGTTAAATTTGTTTGGCAGGTTTAATTGATGATGAATTTAATAGAGTAAAGAAGAAATGTCTAGTTTTGATGTGTCTGATAGTGATGTGTCTAATAGGATTAGGGTTAGTCTTGATGGGTTAAACATGGATGATATTTTAGTAGGGGAACTGTATGATAGTGATGATTCTGAGAGGTTAAATAATGCACTTGAATCTGACTTAGATGACAAAAATTGGCCTGAGTTCAACCCAAATAATGACATGAATAACCCTAAAATTTAGGTTGGAATGTTATTTAGGTCCAAAAGACAGTCTAAAAGAATCTACCAAGCAGTATGGTAGGCTGAATAATTATTTTATAAAGTTCCCAAAAACTGATCTAAAAAGGTTAAAGGCAGTTTGCAGTTCAAAATGTTCTTTGTACATATGGGCCTCTAGACTACACCCTAATGACCCTATTGACCAGACTTGGAAAATTAGGAGTTCAAACCCCAAGCATACTTGCTCTAAAGTATATAAAAATAAGAATATAACCTCAGCTTGGATAAGTCAAAATTATAAAGACAAGTTAACTATTGATCCTGATTATTCTTTGACATCATTGCAATAAGATATTAAAAGAGATTTCATTTACCTTGTCTCACTAATCAAATGTAGGAGGGCTAAACTTGGGGCATTGAAATTACTTGAAGGAGATCATAAGGCTCAAATTATGAGTATTTATTGGAGGTTAGGACCCTAAATGTTGGAATAAAAACAATCTATTATCTGGATAACAGGTTGTTTCAAAGGATCTATATTTGTTTGCAGGCATGCAAAGATGGGTATAGGGTTGGTTGTAGGAGGATAATAGGTTTATATGGATGTTTCTTGAAGGGTTACTTTGGTGGCTACCTACTGGCAACTATTGGTATAGATACAAATAATAACATCTACCCTATTGCATATGCTGCTGCTGAAAGTGAAAACCAAGCATCATGGTTTTGGTTCCTGGAGTTGCTCGCATTGGACTTGAAAATTGTGCGCTTATATCAGATATCTTTCATGTCTAACAAACAAAAGGTAAAATTCCACTTGTTTGCTTTGTTTTATGTTGTTTCTATTTAGGATGGTATGCCAAAGAATTAAACTATTTTTGTTCTGTTTGCAGGGGCTTGTAGAAGCAATATCTATGTTGTTTCCTAATGCAAAAACAAAACACTAAAATAGACACCTACATGCCAATTTCAAGAAATTTGGTTTCTGAACAAAGGAATTGAAATATTTGCTTAGGAAAGTTGTCAGAGCAAGCACTCCAAGGGATTTTGAGGATGTCATGGTTAAACTGAAGAATACCAATCAACATGCTTATGGTTGGTTGAAGGAAAAGAACCCTACTCACTGGTTAAGGTCTATTTCTCAATTAGAAGCCAGTCTGACATGTAGGTGAATAATCTTTCTAAATACTTTAACAAGGAAACCCTTATTATTTATTTTACTTACTAATCATTAAGGACATGCAGTTTATTAAGGACTTTGTCTCACTAATCATTTATGTTACTTACTGGTAGGTAATATTGGAAGCAAGAGGGAAACCCATTTTGACCATGATGGAAACAATTAGGGCCAAGATTATGTTGCTGATTGTCAAGAAGAAAGAAGAAGATGAAAAAAATTAAAGGAATCTTGTGTCCAAAGATCAAGAAAAAACTAGATGTCAATATGAAAGATTCACTAAGGTAAATAGATCATTTTTTAAAATATATTTATGGCTTTATTCTGCCATCACATGCTGGTGGGACTGATCACATGTTGTTTTTAATATATGTATGTCTTTATTGTGCCATTCTTTAATATTTTTATGCCTTGTGTATGATATGATATGTTTTAGTGAGTGTTTTTTAGGTATGTTCCATCACATGCTGGTGGGGATAGATATCAAGTAGAATGTAGTCCAGGCAGTCAACACGATGTGGACCTAGTTGAAAATTCCTGCTCTTGGAGGAATTGTGATCTCACTAGCATCCCTTGCATGCATGTAGTGGCTGTCATTCATCAAAAAGATGAATACCCTAAAACTTATCTAAAAACCTAGTACACCAAGCAAACCTAGCTTGCGATTTTCTCCAACTTCATAAGGCCAATAAGGGGTCATAAGCAATGAGAGTTTATGCCAAACATGTTGCCAATACTGCCTCCTACACTAAGAAGGTCACCTGGCAAACCTACTGAGGTGACAAGGAAAGAATCTGATGAACCACAAACAACAAAAAAACCGAACAAGAAAGGGGTGGAAATAAGGTGCAATAAATGCAATAAATTAGGCCACAATAAGAGGAGTTGCAGAGGTGAAGTCGGCCAAAACATTCCAGTAAGTCATTTGCCTTTGTTTCATTAGGTTACTTATAAATGAAATTTGTTTAATGAATTTCACTTATACATGTAGGTCAAAAGACATAAAGTTGGTGTTTATAGCCAAGTGGATGCCCCAACTCAACAAAAGGCTACCCCAACTATAACACCCCAAGCCCAGCCTAGACGTTATGGCCGGATCTAGCATGTCACGTCAAAAGGTAGTTGAAAAGCTAAGCGTTCGTTAAAAATGTTGCATCTCTTTTTGAAACTCCGAGTTTCGTTGTTTGTTTGTAGAAACGCGATTTGCTTAATGTCCGTTTTTGTAAAGTTGTTATTATTTTGAAAAATTGTTTTTATAGTGAAAATCAAACTTGAATAGTTGCGGAAACGTGTTATTTTGAAAAAAACGGTTATTAACATTTTAGGAAAACCCAATATTTAAACGTTTAACACTTTAATATTAGCCGAAAAGAAAGTTTAAAAGGAAAATAAAATCCAATGGCCTTATTACAAAATATTAATCCCAAAATAAATAATCTTAAAATAAAGTAAAAACTGGATTTACTAAGTTTCATGAGAAATAACTCCGATGTATGGCCACCACTGAGTCCTCCGTAGCTCCAAATCCTCTAACGCTGGGGATTACCTGCAAGGTTAAGGGAAAGGGGGTGAGTTACGAGAACTCAGTGTGTAATCCCCTAAACGGTCACTATCTGGACCTGAGCCCTTACGGTGTCAATCTAGGCCTAAGCCCTATAATCATGATAATGCAAACAATAAAATGCAGCCCAACCCAATCCAACCAATCACACCCCCGTACCAACCAATCACACCGTGTGGGGATCAAGTCAACCCACCCCGCCAAACACACCAATATTGTAGACAAGCTGCTAATCACGGTATTTGTGGCTGAGCCACCAAAATAATAATATATATATATGTGGCATAGTCACTAAGACAGTATGTGGCAGAGCCACCAGGCTACACTTCCTCCGATCATCAAACCCAACCCATGCAACATGATATAAATGAAATGTATCAAACGTATAAAAGTGTAAATAAAATCAAATACACGATATTCAACCATAATCGAGGGTATAACGGCCATTTTCACCCCTTTGGGGGTATTTCAGTAACTTTACCCATCGAGGGCATTTCGGTAATTTTACCCACCAAGGGTATTTCGGTAACTTACCCTCTAGGGGTATTTCGGTAATTTTACAATCTGAGGGTATTTCAGTACTTTCACAAATTAGGGGTATTTCGATAATTTTATAATCTGAGGGTATTTCGGTAATTTTACAAATCAAGGGTATTTCAATAATTTTGCAATCTGAGGGTATTTCGGTAATTTTCCAAACCAAGGGTATTTCGATAATTTTGTAAACCAAGGGTATTTCGGTAATTTTGTAAACCAAGGGTATTTCGATAATTTTCCAAACCAAGGGTATTTCGGTAATTTTGTAAACTGAGGTATTCTAAACAGAGATAACAATACGTATGGGCCTAAGGCCCATTCTCGACCCAAGTGGGCTCACACGCTTGTGTGGCCCATTTAGCCCAAATCTAGCCACAGATATAAGATTCACATAGACTAGTTCAATATCTACTACACAGTCATACAATTTATTCATATGGGCCTGTGGGCCCATTGGGCCCACTTGGTCCGGCCCATCGTGGCCCAAACAGCATCAATCCACAAGAATACTCACGGTGGCCTCAACTATCGCGTTGAAGCTCCCACACGTGCGCTCGCACACTTGTGTGGTTACCATCGCCGTGTGACCGGCATTTCGGCATTTGCCGCTCTACAGCTAGAGTAGGGCGAAATACACACCTGATAGGAATCTGGAGTTGATCCGCACTCCGAACACTCCTATGCCCAAACGCCAACTAAGGTGTGCTTACTCTCCTCATAGATTGCTCTATTTAAAGCCAACTTCTTACCTTCCCTTTTGCTAGCTTCCCGATGTGGGATCCCTCCTTCAGCAGAGTTTAATTCCAACACAAACTCTGGTCGTCCCAACTTAGCAAAATAAATATCCCTTTTTGCTTGCGATGGGATTCGAACCTTTGCCCTCTCCTATGCTCCAGACGCTACATGCCACCACAACACAAGCTCCTTTTGTGTCTAAAATCATGTGCAACTAAATATAAGTCTATGGGCCAAAGTCTAAGTTCACTTTAAAAATAAATCAAAATGAAATGCAAGCGCCAAGACTTGAACCTTGGACCCCTTGCTTCATTGTGTGACGTCACCTCCTTGTCTCCCATGTGGCACCATTTTCCACTAGAACACAACTCCTTTTGTGTCATTTTTCTCCACATTTTATTCTTAAAGCCTACTTACTAACTCCCAGGGTTTTATTCACGTAAAACCAAAATTTTCCTAAAGCCCAAGTTTGATCCCGGGACTTCATAGAAGCCCTCTATCCTTCCAAAATCACTCATCTAATAGGTCCAACTTGCATTAATGCCGTTCTCTTGTTTTCAAAAATTTTAAACGCTCCCCTGGTCAAGGCCCAATAAGCCCAATTCTACTAGGCCCAAATTCGAGTCGTTACACCAACTTAGCAGGTGATAAACCATAATTTACATATATTTTAACCCCATGCTTGGCTTAATTTTGGATGATTTTCCATTGAATTTGATGAATTCAATGCTCCTACTCTCCTAGTTTCATGTTTTATACTCATGAGAGCTTAGGAAATCGAAAAGAACGAGAAACAGGCCAAAAAGGGACAAAATGGGCCTACACGACCTGGACCACTGCACACGGGCAGACCAAACATCCGTGTGTGACAAACAGGATCGAACACGGCATGGACTATCGACCACGGGCGTGTCCCTGCCGAAACTAGGATGAATTCTATTCGGAATAGGATACTTATGGGCCAAGTAAGGCATCTCGAAAGCCTATATAAACACCCTAGGGGGCAACCTAAAAGGGAGGTCAACAGGACGTCGAATAGGCACAAAGTAGAAGACAGAAAATACTCCAAGACAACCATCAGGAACAGCTTAGGAGAAGGATCTCCATCAAGACTGAGGATCTCCCATCAAGTTCTTTAGAAGTTTTTGGGTTTTCTCATGTTTTGTTGTTTTTTCCTATTCTAATATGTTTCCCTCTATCAGTATGAACTAAATCCTTTAAAGACCTAAGGGGATGAAACCTAAGACATATCTTATTATTATTTGATTTATGAGATAAATACTTGTGCTTATTCTTGATTGTGAGTTCTTATTCTTGTTTGATAATTCAGGTTATTACTTCAAGTGGAATGTGCTTATTCAGTGGAGTAAAAGTCCCTGTCTAAGAGTAGATCAACACAATTAAGCGGAGTTAATTGCAACCTTAGAAATAGGGCGACGAAAATCTGTCGGATTAGAGTCAAACCTAATAAGGGAATCCATAAATCGAGTTAATGCGACAATAGGGGTTTTAATTAGAAAGAGATTTCAATTAATCAACCTAGAGTCAGTTGTTTTAGTCTTGAAAGAGATATTAACATAAATCAGGGATTTCAACGGATTAAGTTAAGTGAATAAATCGCATGAATCAAAAGTAATAAGTGAAGTCTAGGTGGATTCTTCCTTAGGTATTGCCTATCTCATATAAGTTGTCCAAAAGTATTTTCCCAGTTCACTCTCTATCGCGTTCATAGTTAGTTAAATTTGTTAGTTAATTTTAGATTAAAAATAAATCCCCTTAATTATTAGGCTAGATAATGAAAAGATAGTTAATACTAGTAATTTTAGTCCTTGAGGATACGATATTCCGGACTCACCATAGCTATACTACTGTTCGGTAGGTGCGCTTGCCTTTGTCGAAATAATAGTTAGTTTCGAGCTCCATCAGCAGGAAGCTGCCCCAACTCATCAAAAAACTGCCCCAATTGATGTTCACAGAACTAACTAAAAATATGGCTAAGGCAAGTGCACATACCAATTAATAGTATAACTATCAATTTCTCTCTAATTAAAACCTCTATTATCGCTTTAACTTGATTTATGGATTCCCCTATTAGATTTGACTCTAATCTGGTAGATTTATATGTCCTATTTCTAGGATTGCATGCAACTCCACTTAACTATGCAAAATCTACTTTTAAATAGGGTATATTCTTCCTCTAACTTAAGCACATCAGACATGGATCAATAGTTTAGAAATATCAAACCAAGAATTAAGCACACATAATTGAGAACAAGATCTAAGTATGTATTGCATAAAATGAAAATCAAATGACAGAATCCATTATAAGGTTCATCTTCCTAAGTATTTAGAAAATTAGTTCATGCTTGCAAATAAAAACATCCAAAACACAATATAACCAAAAGAAATAAAGAAACTCATGATCATCTCCTAAGAAATCAATTAGGAATCTTCAATCATGACGAAAATATGCTTCAGAATCAGATTTAATTGTGTTTTTTGAGTTGTTTTCTTGAATATTCTATTACGCCTCACTCCTATCTTCTTACTTTTTTGTCATATATGCTTCTTAAAATGCCTAAAAAAACCTAAAACTCACGTTTTTCGCAGTTCAGAGTGCCAATTCCCGAAACTGACATGGCTTATCCCATGGCCGTATAGAAGCCCGTGTGGCTTACACGGTCACGTGTCCAGACCATACGGAATGGGTCAGCTCGTGTGGCTCTTGTTGCTTACTTCAATCGCTCTTTTTTTACTCCTAAATGCTCTATTAAGCATCAAAACATGAATTTAAAGGATTAGGAGCATAAAATTCACAATTAACATCGAATAGTCACCTAAAAATGCATTAAGAATGAAGTAACAAGATGTTGCCCCAAGAGAAAAGCTTCCATTTAAGAGGAAACCAACCACTGTTAGATGAATGTCTTCTACTCAAGAGTCATCTGTGACAGACCCATCAGTGACATTGTGAACTGAATGTTTATTTTGTTAACATTTTGAGCTTGTCTAAATTTGCCTATTACTGCTACTGATTTCTTAACTTAGGCAGATTATTTTTTGTAAATTTACCTATGATTGCTAATATTATCTAAACTTAGGCATATATAGTTACTGAATTTTTTTATAAATTTGACTACAACTCAAATGTGTTCAATTGTATTGAATTGTAGACAAATTTGGCAATAGTTTGCCCTTCTTTTTGTAAACAGTTTGGCCTTAATTTATGAATGAAGTTTAATGATGACCATGTTTTTATGCTTTTTTTTTCACTTTTTTTTATCTCTTCTACCATTCTGACCATTGATCCATGCAATATAAGAAAATAAAAAACAATAACCAAATACTCTTTCAAGTCTTAAAAGAAGATTAAACATTCAGAAAATCTAATGGAATGAAATACAAATGTATGATATTGGCATTAGCCTTTCAACTTTTAAGTTTGTAAGCAAACTAATACCCCTTACAGACCATGACATTTAGGTATGTAAGCTTCTACTCACCATGAAAGAATACTCTCCCAATACCAATAGCCACATAAGCTGTTTTTCAGTGCTAACAACAACAACACCAGCTATCACATAAGCTGGTTGAAAAACAACAACAATATTACAAATAACAACACCAAACCCCATGTTTTTCTATCCCTCTTGATACAGGCCGGCTCGGGATGAGTCGAAACGTATGCTGGTTGCCCAATCGTCTACGAGGAGGAATCATGCCTTCGGAAAAATAAACGAAAAGTATGGATGAATGTGCGGAAGCTTTAAGTGAATAAATTAGGAGATGGTTCGGTTTGATGTATCGTTAAGGTGGATAGATGGAGATAGGTTGATGAACGCCACACCAAACGAAATTGGTGATAAGTTCAAACAAGTCGAAGACGCCACAAGCAAGCTTGATAAGTCTAACGAAACTTGTACGAAAATGAAGAGGAGATAAACTCACTCATAACGGGTCTTGGTCCATCATCGATTGTCCATCTATCCACCTTAACGATATAAGAAACGGGGTGACACTGTTATATAGTGTTGAATCTTTCTTAAGTTAAGTTCGTATTTCCATTTCCATCTTCGATTACCATTTTCCACCTTAAACATTATAGAACCCGGGGTGACACATATTTGTGTTGAATCGATTCTCGTTTAAGTTCTTTTATCCATTTCCATCAAATTATCCTTTTATCTATTTTATTTTTTTATTTTGTTTCCATCAAACCGAACCATCTCCTAATTTATTCACTTAAAGGTTCCGCACATTCATTGTAACAGACCAATTTTGACCCAAATCAGAACGGTGGTTTCGGGACCACGAATCCGAGCCTGAGAAATATTTTAATATTATATTTTGTGTTTATTATATGTGATTTAGTGAGTGTGAAAGTTTCGTAGAAAAATTTAGTCGTTTAAGTGCTCAATTTGATAAAAAGGATTTAATCGAGAAAACGCGAAAGTTTCATGCTAAAGTGAAAGGTACTAATTTGATTGTGGCTTTTTAAGTGGGTGTACTAAAAGGGCAATTAGCCCATGTGCTACAAAGAGGGACGGCAATAGGCCTTCTAATTACAAAATTTATGTTGTTTTAGTATAATTATAAGTTAAAAATTAGTGTTAATAAATATGATAATATATATGTTTGTTTTAACATAAAATAATAAAGTTAAGTGGGAAGAAAGAGAACTTCACCTTGCTCATCTCCTTGGCCGAAAGTTGGAGGAAGAAACTCCATTTTTGGAGCTTGAAATTTCGGCACTTTGGGGCTTAATTAGGGGTATGTGTTTTGTTTATTTTTTGATAATTTTTGCATTTTTGGAATGGTTGCATTGAATCCTATACAACCCATGTAGAAATTTTTGAGATTATGGCACATTAAATTCGGCTATGGTTGTATATGCTTGACTTAAGATGTTTGATAGTAGATTTCAATTAGTATATGTTAAAACATCCTCTTTTGAATTTGAAGTTGTGGTGGAATTGGATGTTAAGGATTTATTTGAAAAATAAAAAAAAGTTGAGGGACTAAAACATGAAATAAATGACATGCATGGACACATAAGAATATGGGGGATATTCGGCCAAGCTATAGTGTTGGAAAATCTTGCATATTTTGTGTTTTGTGTAAATTGGACTAAATCGTAAAAATGGGAAACCTTAGGGGCAAAATTGTAAATTGCCCATTTGTGTGTTTTGGGACTAAATTGAGATGAAATGCAATTAAATGAGCTAAATTTTAATGTGTTTTAGATCAAGAACAAAGAAAAACGGAATTAGACCGGGGAAAGACGAAGGTTCTCGAATAGCCGATTCGCACGGACTATCGACAACCGAGGTAAGTCCTTTAGCTAAAATATGTCAATAAATTAATTATGAACTTAGTGAATGATGAAATGTGGAAATTTAGAGTATATATTCATGATATAGCCGAATGTGAATGTATAGTATTGAAGTGAATTTATTTTGGCTAATGCAAGGTGTATAATTAAGTTCTTGAGCTACCTTATGCTTAAAGGTTAATTACAAATCTAATGAATGATAGAATATGTATAAGTTTGGTGTAAAACCATGAGTTGGCCGAATGTGATGATGATGGATTGGATTGATTTCAAATATATTATATGCACTGTGAATAAATGCATATGGTTTGATATGTGATAGTGAAATGTGAAAAGCATGTAAAATTATTCTGACATTCGGGCTTCGAGCCTAGCAGGCCTCGTGCTGGTGACAAAATCGGGCTTTAGGCCTAGCAGGCCTTGTGCCGATGTTACTTTTCAGGCTTTTATGCCTAGTAGGCCTTGTGCCGGTGTTATTTATCGGGCTTTACGCCTAGCAGGCCTTGTGCCGGTGTTACTTTTCAGGCTTTTACGCCTAGCAGGCTTGATGCCGGTGATGTAATTTATAAAAGAGAAATCGAATCTTTGTTCAAGACAACTTAAAGCTAATTTATTGAGTATACGGTTCAGGTAAGCATGTAAGGTATGCTATGCTTAATATTACTTGGGTCGAATTAATATTATGAGAATTGTGTTATATGTGTTCGAAGTTAATATTGATGGATGTAATATGATGGAATTCGAGCTTAGAATGTGCTATTATGGAACAATTGGTTTTCAAGTTTAAATGTTAAGAAAGGAGATTTTCATGCGATATGCTTATATGAACTACAAAGAAATGTAGGTTGAAGGAAATGATTCCTAATTTACTTGGGTTAATGAATTACTAGTATCTGGCTTTGTATAAATAATTTACTTAATTGCCTATGTGAAATGCCATAAGTTGATTGCTTTCATTTCGTAAATAATTAAATGTTTTATTATCATGAGTTAGGACTTACTAAGCTAGTAAGCTTAATTATGTGAAATGTTTTCCTTTGTTTTATAGATTTTGGCCACGTTGCGGGCTCGTAAAGGATCTTCAAGAAGTCAACCACACTATTGCCTTCCTTTGGTATTTTGAATTTTGGTTACGAATTAGAAGGCATGTATAGGCTAGATGAAGTTTTAGAAACATATGATGTTTGACCTTGTACATAATAGCCATGCGAATATGGCTAAATTTTTAGTTAAGTACGCTGTTGTGTCTTGATATGTATGTTGGTTCATGATGGCAATGTTTATGCATTCTTAATCAAAGTTTAATCGTTTTGTTAAGGAAATGTTTGTATACGAAACGAATCCTTGAATTAGGGATGTAGGTAGGTTCGGTTAGAAGCTAATCTTTCATAAAATGCAACAAAACAGCTTGTAGTAGCAGCAGTGATGTGAGTTAGAAAAATCACCAAAAATAGAGTATATTGAATTAGAAGGTGAATGAGATATGAAATTAAACCTCATTGTGTCTGTTTTTACATGAAAGAAACAGGGTAGGCAAAAGATTTATATATTATGAGATAATTAAGTTTCAGTGAGACCTGCCCTGAATGAATTCTGGAGTCACTGTTCTGTTTTAGAAAAATTGTCAAAAATTGTACAAAAATAATTAAGAAGCATGGTTTATATGTGTAGAACCCTTAATGAGTCTATTTTTCATTGGTATAAACAAGAACATTATAGGAAATTTTTGCAATGAGATAACTGTATTTTTGTAGAGACAGGTCAGAATTGTCAAGCAGTGTAATAAGGGTAATTTTGATGAATAAACTGTACTAATTGGCCACATGAAAAATTCTGGAAAAACTACGGTAAAAATTTATATGAGTCTAGTTTCAAGGAAAATTTACGGATCTAAATTTTGAGTTTTGAAACTCGAGTTATGGTCGATTTAATCAGCATGACGCAGTTGGACAGCTTTAAAATCTTACACCCCGAGTTAATAGTCAAGTCTAGTAATGCCACGTACTCGATTCTGGCAAGGGTTTCGGGTAAGGGGTGTTACATTTGATTGGTATCAGAGCTTACGGTTTAGCCGATTCTAGGACTACCGTATGCGCGTATGAGTCTAGCTATACATGCCTTTAATATATATATTGATAGTGTGGTGACTTCTGACAGTCTGAACTTTGTTTTATATAGTAAATGGACACTGATCCTGAAAGAGCCGTAGCTGATGGCGTAGAGAGTGTAGTGCCTGACCGTGCACACGGATCAGCGCCGGTCGACTCTCGACCTGTTTCGGGTAGCCACGAAGGAGAAACTAAACAAGCCTTTTATCGGATGATGAATGAGTGGTTTGCCCAATTTATTCAGAATAACCCGAATGTACATCAACCTCCACCCCCGAATAATTCAACTCCGATTCCTTCAGCACCCCCGATGATAGATCCGATGAGATCTAGTAGGCCCCCAGTTGATAAAATTCGAAAATTTGGGGCTGAAGAATTTAAAGCCAATGATGATGACGACGCAGAGAGAGCCGAAATGTGGCTTGATAACACTATTCGGGTACTTGATGAGCTATCTTGTACTCCGGATGAATGCCTGAAGTGCGCTATATCTTTACTGCGGGACACTGCATATCACTGGTGGAACACACTAGTATCAGTGGTTCCGAAAGAAAAAGTGACATGGGATTTCTTCCAAACTGAATTTCGCAAGAAGTATATTAGCCAAAGATTCATTGATCAAAAACGAAAGGAGTTCCTCGAGCTGAAACAGGGGTGAATGACCGTAATAGAATATGAAAGAAAATTTGTCAGGCTCAGCCGATATGCTAGAGAGTGTGTTTCTACTGAAGCTATTATGTGTAAAAGATTTGAAGACGGCCTAAATGAAGATATAAAGATGTTTTTGGCATTCTTGAAATTCAAGAGTTTGTAACTTTAGTTGAGAGAGCTTGCAAAGCTGAAGAGCTCGGGAAAGAGAAAAGAAAGGCTGAGACAGAAGCTAGAGACATCCGAAAAAGGTCTTCGGGTAAAGTCTTTCATTCCACGACCAAGAAGCCCAGAGATGACTACAGCCGACAGAAAGCTACTACAGATCCACCTAGACGGGATCGACCTCCTATGAGCTCCCGAGCTACCTCGATAGCCAGTGTTGGTAACGTTCCACAAAATAGAGTTGAATGCAAGCACTGTATGAAATGGCACTCAGGGAGTTGTAGATTTCATGATCGGTCTTGCTATAAATGTGGATCGTCAGATCATTTTATTAGAGAGTGTCCGAAGTTAGCTGAGCAGAATACAGTTCAGAACACTAAGCCGAGCAACGTGTCAATGCGAGGTAGACCACCCAGACATTCAGGCAATGTAGGTGGTAGTCAGAAAGGAACGAAGAACACCACAGATCGATCTGAGGCTAGAGCTCCGGCTAGAGCATATGCTGCACGAGCTAGAGAGGATGCTTCCTCCCCCGACGTCATTACCGGTATTTTCACTCTTTATGATACTACTGTAATTGCACTAATCGATCCTGGTTCGACTCATTCTTATATGTGTGAAACTTTAAAATTTGGCAAGACTCTGCTAGTTGAGTCTACCGAGTTTGTGATTCGTGTGTCCAACCCTTTGGGTAGATGTGTGCTTGTTAATAAAGTGTGTAGAGGTTGCCCGTTGATGATTCGAGATTATTGCTTCCCAGCTGATTTAATGTTGTTTGCCCTTTGACGAATTTGATATAATCTTGGGTATGGATTGGTTAACTTCGCACGAGGCAGTAGTGGATTGTAAAAGAAAGCTTATCGATTTAAAATGTCGAAATGGTGAGACCATCAGAATTAAATCCTGTGACATAAATGGGTTGCCTACAGTAATATCCTCAATGTTAGCCCGGAAGTATGTGAGAAAAGGATGTGAAGCTTACTTGGCCTATGTACTGGATAATAAAATGTCCGAGAAACAATTGAATCCGTATCAGTTGTATGTGAATACCCTGATGTGTTTCCTGAAGAACTACCGGGTTTACCCCCAGTACGAGAGATTGAGTTCGGCATTGAGTTAGTACCGGGTGCGGCTCCGATTTCGATAGCTCCGTACCGAATGGCACCTATTGAATTAAAAGAATTGAAAGCGCAGTTGCAAGAGTTGACAGATAAGGGCTTCGCGCGACCGAGTTTCTCTCCGTGGGGTGCACCGGTTTTATTTGTGAAAAAGAAGGATGGGACTATGAGAATGTGTATCGATTATCGGCAACTAAATAAGGTGACTATAAAGAATAAGTACCCGTTACCTCGGATTGATGATTTATTTGATCAGTTGAAGGGGGCTTCAGTGTTTTCGAAGATAGATTTGAGATCGGGCTATTATCAGTTGCGAGTCAGAGATTCAGATGTGCCAAAGACTGCATTCCGAAAAGGTACGGACATTATGAGTTTTTAGTTATGCCGTTTGGACTCACTAATGCACCTGCTGTTTTTATGGATCTAATGAACCGAGTCTTCCGACAGTTTTTGGATCGGTTTGTAGTAGTGTTTATTGATGATATATTGATCTACTCCAAAAATGAAGCGGAACACACTGAGCATTTGAGAGTAGTACTACAAACTTTGAGAGATCAACGGTTATATGCAAAGTTCAGTAAGTGTGAGTTCTGGATGAATGAAGTCGGCTTCTTGGGTCATGTTGTTTCGGTGTCAGGTGTTCGGGTGGACCCAAACAAGATAGCAGCTATACTCGATTGGAAACCGCCAAAGAATGTATCCGAGATCCGAAGTTTCCTAGGCCTTGCGAGATATTATAGACGTTTGTAAAAGGTTTTTCCGTAATAGCTACACCTTTGACGGGACTACTACAAAAAGATGTCAAATTTGAGTGGTCAGAAAAGTGTCAAAAAAGTTTCGAACAGTTGAAAGCCCTTTTGACCGAGGCTCCAGTATTAACCCAGCCTGAATCGGGTAAAGAATTTATTATTTTTAGCGATGCTTCCTTGAATGGGTTGGGTTGCGTTTTAATGCAAGAAGGCAAGGTGATAGCCTACGCTTCGAGACAATTGAAGCTACATGAAAAAAATTATCCAACTCACGATCTGGAGTTAGCAGCCATTGTGTTCGCATTAAAAATTTGGCGTCACTACTTATTTGGTGAAAAATGTCATATTTATTCAGATCACAAAAGTTTGAAGTATTTGATGACGCAGAAAGACTTAAACTTGAGACAACGCAGATGGTTAGAATTGCTGAAAGACTATGAATTAGTGATTGACTACCATCCGGGGAAAGCTAATGTTGTTGCGGATGCGTTAAGTCGAAAATCATTATTTACTCTTCGTGCATTGAACGCACGGGTGACTATGTCTAATGATGGTTCGATCTTAGCCGAGTTACAAGCGAGACCGATGTTCATTCAGCAGATTTGTGATGTACAGAAAGTTGACAAAAAGTTGATTGCTATTCGGAGTCAGTGTGGAAGTGGTACAGAATCAGATTTTCAGATTGATGCAAATGATTGTTTGAATTATAAAGGCCGATTGTGTGTTCCACAGAACTCAGATTTGATACAGATGATCCTGTGTGAGGCCCATAATAGTCGACTATCGATACACCCGGGTAGCACTAAAATGTATAACGATTTGAAGCAATTCTATTGGTGGCCTGGCATGAAACGGGATATATCCGAGTTTGTTTCTAAGTGCTTAATCTGTCAACAAGTAAAAGCTGAGCATCAAGTACCGTCCGGACTACTTCAACCAATCATGATACCCGAATGGAAATGGGATAGAATTACAATGGATTTTGTGTCCGGTCTTCCTATGACCCCGAGCAAGAAAGATGCAGTATGGGTTATCGTTGATAGACTGACTAAATCAGCTCATTTTATACCGGTACGTACCGACTATTCACTTGATAAGCTTGCCGAATTGTATGTGTCGCAGATTGTAAGGTTGCACGGTGTACCGAGTTCCATTGTTTCGGATAGGGACCCAAGATTCACATCGCGGTTCTGGAAGAAATTGCAAGATGCTCTAGGTACTAAACTTCATTTTTGTACAGCCTTCCATCCGCAAACAGACGGTCAGTCTGAGCGAACTATTTTGATACTTGAGGACATGTTGAGGTGTTGCGTTCTCGAGTTTGAAGGTACGTGGGAACGATACCTACCTTTGATTGAATTTGCTTACAATAATAGCTTTCAATCTAGCATTAAAATGGCGCCTTATGAAGCCTTATATGGTCGAAAATGTCGCACACCGTTGTATTGGACTGAGCTCAGTGAGAATAAGATACACGGGGTTGATTGGATTAAAGAAACAGAACAGAAAGTGGTTGTTATTAGAAGTAATTTGAAAGCTGCTTCGGATCGTCAAAAGTCCTATGCCGATTTAAAACGTAAGGACATTGAATTTCAGGTCGGAGATCGGGTGTTCTTAAAAGTTTCTCCGTGGAAGAAAATACTCTCGATTCGGTCAGAAAGGCAAGTTGAGTCCTAGATTTATCGGACCGTATGAAATCATAGAGCGTATAGGGCCTGTTGCTTATAGATTGAAATTGCCCCTTGACTTAGAAAGATACACAATGTATTTCATGTTTCGATGCTTCGCAAATATAGATCGGATCCGTCCCATGTGATTGCACCGGAAGGGATTGAAATTAGATCTGATTTGACATATGATGAGGAACCGATCCGTATCTTAGCTCGGGAAATAAAAGAGTTGAGAAATAAAAGAATTCCATTAGTAAAGGTTTTATGGAATCGTCACGGAGTTGAAGAGGCTACGTGGGAGCCTGAGGAGTCAATAAGGCAACAATATCCGAACTTATTTAACGGTAAAATTTTCGAGGACGAAAATCCTTAAGGGGGGAGAGTTGTAACAGACCAATTTTGACCCAAATCGGAACGGTGGTTTCGGGACCACGAATCCGAGCCTGAGAAATATTTTAATATTATATTTTGTGTTTATTATATGTGATTTAGTGAGTGTGAAAGTTTCGTAGAAAAATTTAGTCGTTTAAGTGCTCAATTTGATAAAAAGGATTTAATCGAGAAAACGCGAAAGTTTCATGCTAAAGTGAAAGGTACTAATTTGATTGTGGCTTTTTAAGTGGGTGTACTAAAAGGGCAATTAGCCCATGTGCTACAAAGAGGGACGGCAATAGGCCTTTTAATTACAAAATTTATGTTGTTTTAGTATAATTATAAGTTAAAAATTAGTGTTAATAAATATGATAATATATATGTTTGTTTTAACATAAAATAAAAAGTTAAGTGGGAAGAAAGAGAACTTCACCTTGCTCATCTCCTTGGCCGAAAGTTGGAGGAAGAAACTCCATTTTTGGAGCTTGAAATTTCGGCACTTTGGGGCTTAATTAGGGGTATGTGTTTTGTTTAGTTTTTGATAATTTTTGCATTTTTGGAATGGTTGCATTGAATCCTATACAACCCATGTAGAAATTTTTGAGATTATGGCACATTAAATTCGGCTATGGTTGTATATGCTTGACTTAAGATGTTTGATAGTAGATTTCAATTAGTATATGTTAAAACATCCTCTTTTGAATTTGAAGTTGTGGTGGAATTGGATGTTAAGGATTTATTTGAAAAATAAAAAAAAAGTTGAGGGACTAAAACATGAAATAAATGACATGCATGGACACATAAGAATATGGGGGATATTCGGCCAAGCTATAGTGTTGGAAAATCTTGCATATTTTGTGTTTTGTGTAAATTGGACTAAATCGTAAAAATGGGAAACCTTAGGGGCAAAATTGTAAATTGCCCATTTGTGTGTTTTGGGACTAAATTGAGATGAAATGCAATTAAATGAGCTAAATTTTAATGTGTTTAGATCAAGAACAAAGAAAAACGGAATTAGACCGAGGAAAGACGAAGGTTCTCGAATAGCCGATTCGCACGGACTATCGACAACCGAGGTAAGTCCTTTAGCTAAAATATGTCAATAAATTAATTATGAACTTAGTGAATGATGAATTGTGGAAATTTAGAGTATAAATTCATGATATAGCCGAATGTGAATGTATAGTATTGAAGTGAATTTATTTTGGCTAATGCAAGGTGTATAATTAAGTTCTGAGCTACCTTATGCTTAAAGGTTAATTACAAATCTAATGAATGATAGAATTTGTATAAGTTTGGTGTAAAACCATGAGTTGGCCGAATGTGATGATGATGGATTGGATTGATTTCAAATATATTTTATGCACTGTGAATAAATGCATATGGTTTGATATGTGATAGTGAAATGAGAAAAGCATGTAAAATTATTCTGACATTCGGGCTTCGAGCCTAGCAGGCCTCGTGCCGGTGACAAAATCGGGCTTTATGCCTAGCAGGCCTTGTGCCGGTGACAAAATCGGGCTTTATGCCTAGCAGGCCTTGTGCCGGTGTTACTTTTCAGGCTTTTATGCCTAGCAGGCCTTGTGCCGGTGTTATTTATCGGGCTTTACGCCTAGCAGGCCTTGTGCCGGTGTTACTTTTCAGGCTTTTACGCCTAGCAGGCTTGATGCCGGTGATGTAATTTATAAAAGAGAAATCGAATCTTTGTTCAAGACAACTTAAAGCTAATTTATTGAGTATACGGTTCAGGTAAGCATGTAAGGTATGCTATGCTTAATATTACTTGGGTCGAATTAATATTATGAGAATTGTGTTATATGTGTTCGAAGTTAATATTGATGGATGTAATATGATGGAATTCGAGCTTAGAATGTGCTATTATGGAACAATTGGTTTTCAAGTTTAAATGTTAAGAAAGGAGATTTTCATGCGATATGCTTATGAACTACAAAGAAATGTAGGTTGAAGGAAATGATTCCTAATTTACTTGGGTTAATGAATTACTAGTATCTGGCTTTGTATAAATAATTTACTTAATTGCCTATGTGAAATGCCATAAGTTGATTGCTTTCATTTCGTAAATAATTAAATGTTTTATTATCATGAGTTAGGACTTACTAAGCTAGTAAGCTTAATTATGTGAAATGTTCTCCTTTGTTTTATAGATTTTGGTCACGTTGCGGGCTCGTAAAGGATCTTCAAGAAGTCAACCACACTATCGCCTTCCTTTGGTATTTGAATTTTGGTTACGAATTAGAAGGCATGTATAGGCTAGATGAAGTTTTAGAAACATATGATGTTTGACCTTGTATATAATAGCCATGCGAATATGGCTAAATTTTTAGTTAAGTACGCTGTTGTGTCTTGATATGTATGTTGGTTCATGATGGCAATGTTTATGCATTCTTAATCAAAGTTTAATCGTTTTGTTAAGGAAATGTTGTATACGAAACGAATCCTTGAATTAGGGATGTAGGTAGGTTCGGTTAGAAGCTAGTCTTTCATAAAATGCAACAAAACAGCTTGTAGTAGCAGCAGTGATGTGAGTTAGAAAAATCACCAAAAATAGGGTATTGAATTAGAAGGTGAATGAGATATGAAATTAAACCTCATGTGTCTATTTTTACATGAAAGAAACAGGGTAGGCAAAAGATTTATATATTATGAGATAATTAAGTTTCAGTGAGACCTGCCCTGAATGAATTCGGGAGTCACTGTTCTGTTTTAGAAAAATTGTCAAAAATTGTACAAAAATAATTAAGAAGCATGGTTTATATGTGTAGAACCCTTAATGAGTCTATTTTTCATTGGTATAAACAAGAACATTATAGGAAATTTTGCAATGAGATAACTGTATTTTTGTAGAGACAGGTCAGAATTGTCAAGCAGTGTAATAAGGGTAATTTTGATGAATAAACTGTACTAATTGGCCACATGAAAAATTCTGGAAAAACTGGTAAAAATTTATGAGTCTAGTTTCAAGGAAAATTTACGGATCTAATTTCGAGTTTTGAAACTCGAGTTATGGTCGATTTAATCAGCATGACGCAGTTGGACAGCTTTAAAATCTTACACCCCGAGTTAATAGTCAAGTCTAGTAATGCCACGTACTCGATTCCGGCAAGGGTTTCGGGTAAGGGGTGTTACACATCCCTATTTTTCATTTA